>CABFVZ010000251.1:306624-378803 GCA_902151445.1 Timema monikensis | reverse complement strand
CCCCCCTCATCCTTCCCCCCTTCTATAAAGTGAGGAAGTTCCTAGAAAGTTCAAAGGTTTCTGGGAGGTCAGGGAGGGAGGGGAAATGGGTTTGAGACAGATGAATGAATCTTCTAAAAAGTTGTTTACTTCTGTTCTTTGGTGATACATTTTAAAAGTGAAAAGCATGTATCACTCTAATTATTATTAAACGACATGCTTTGTGTTTGAACGAATCTCACCGGGAATATGCACCAATCTCTTTGTGTATATATCTATTATAGCTAACAACATGAGTAGTCAACTTGTCTTTCCCTGTTCAATTGATCTTTTATTATTTTGGTTGTCATAGTTTTATTTTACTTTTCTCTACATCGTAATCGCTTCTATGGTTTAGTGGTCAGGGTTCCTAGTTACATATCCCAGGATCGATCCCCAGTGCTTTCAAAATTTATCTGTGAAGCAGTGGGTCTGAAACGGGTCCAAACTCAGACTCATGCTTACAAATAAGGAGATAAATGAATAAACAAGTAGCAGCTATGGTTTAGAAAATTGAGATAAACGGCCACATGGCTCATTTGTGCTAACAACATGACACCCTCTAACCACAAATGCAGGCACTATTATGGTTAACGGTTGCGGCCATTCAGTCGGTATAGCTCACTTTCGGGTTCACGCGATGGAATAATTTTTTTCTTCTCTACATCGTTTCATTTTACATCGCGTCCTGTAACTAATCAGTGATATCAGAACTTTATCCATACTTATAAAGTTGAGATGATTAAGCTATGATTTAAAGGAAATATACCCAAGTTTGCATGGAGAGAGAAATTATTTATAAAAAAAACTCTTGCAGTACATCTGGATTGGATTCGAACGGAGATCTTCTCGTCACTGGAAAACCAGACTAGATGAATTTTACATTCTATTCACGTTCCCACCAATGTTAATGAATCAAACAAATACTCAGCACCATGGGCTCATCAGCCATGTTGATCCCTGATAAACGGCACTTTTTAACATGATACACTGGATTTAATCATGAGAATTAATATATTTACAAAACTATTTACTCTTTTAGACCTCCTCTGTGTCCTAGTAGTCAGAGTTCATGGCTATATATCCAGAGGTCCCGGGTTCGATCCCTGGCGCTTCCAGAATTTCCTGTGAACCAGTGGGTCTGTAACGAAGTCAAACTCAGCTTCGTGAGGACAAATAAGGAGCTACTTGAATTAAAATTGACAGCTCCGGTCTATAAAACTGATATTAACGTCCAGAGAGTTCGTTGTGCTGACCACATGACACCCTCTATCCGAGGAAGTTGGCCCTATACTCACCAAAAGACGGTTGCCATTCGGTTGATACGGATTGATTTCAGACTGACGCCGTGGAGTTTTTTTGTGTGCTCATTTTTTTATTATTATTATTTGGTTGGAACACAATCAAGATCTGGCTGTGCTTGTCACGCAAACAAATGAGTTTAGATTATTAATGGAGCGAATCAGAGCGCGATACATACTTGACATCAGTTGTCACATCCATCAGGGTTGAACTAGTGGCCTTTACTTCTGCAGCTAGAGGGTGAAATGCAATTATTCCGACCGGTTATACTGAGGGTGGTTTATGCATTAAATTCTCAATCTACCGCTTCCCCCCCNCTTCCCCCCCCCCCCTTAGACTTGATTGCAATGATCCGTATGGTATGTAAGGGTGATGATACCATACTTAATTAGGTACAAGTAAGCTATTATCGTGGGAACAACCAACTAACCCGCTTCAATGGCCGAATGCTCTAAGGCAGTGGCTCCCAACTATTTTCCGCTTCGGTACCTCTTGGCAGCCCATTTCCATAGAATGAGCTCTTAAGATCTTAGCAAAATATTTAATCACCATAGTAGTAGTTATTTCTGATTTATTTGTTGCAATTTAAAATAAATGTACTAATTAATGGGATTAAAAAACAATGTGTTAGTGATCTGAATAATGAGGGCAGATATTTTTACATTCAAAAAGCATAAGTTACAATAAAAACCAACACATTTAATATATTTATTAATTTATTAATGGTAATTATAAAAAAATATTTTATGTTTGGAACTGAAATCTTTTTCTTAAAGCCAAATATAGAAGAAAACACGCCACTTTTGGCATATGTAGCTCCTTCCGCCATTTTTCAAATATTTTCAAGTACCCTTAAACCATTTTGGCTAAAACCAAAGGGAAAGAAGGATATTTTATACTTTTGAGATTGTAAATGTTCATAATTACAATAGTTTCTCTTTACACGAGAAAGTAAAAATCAAGTACACACTTACGGTATAGAAATTATTATTCCATAAATTCAATAAGTCTTCCCAATATCTTGAATTTAGATTGACTTGTAAGAATAGATGATAATAGAGCTTACAGCACCGTACACACATTTAAATATAGTCTCTCAATACAGTAGCGAGATTAAGAAAAAATGTAATTGAAATTATCATTAAATCTGACACAATGTAATAAATACCTTAAAATATTCATAGCAAGAAATAAAAACTAAAGTAGAATAAATCTAAACTACATAATAATACTTACAAAAACTAACAATACTCATAGTTTTAAAACGTGAAGGTACCTACTTCAACGTGGACAGGAAAACGTTATCGTTAAAACGTTTTGTGGTCCAGAAACTTTGAATCACTCTTTATTCTTTAAAACCATTTTATGGTTTTAATTTTTTTTAGTAAGAAATTTACTAATGTTTAACATACTAACATATTGTAGTGGAGAATTGTTTTCTTACCTTGCGAATTCACTTTTTATTTGCTGAAAAGAGAGATAATTTTTTTGAACATTGGCTAAAACTAGTTGAAAGTTCATTTCTCATCATTTTTCACTCAAATGTTTTAAATTATTAACCTTAACTCACACAAATGAGCTCTGAGAATTCGATATTGGTTTTTAACTACTCTGTTTTAGTCATTAACAAACGTCTATCATTTTCACAGGAAAAATGTCTAAAACAGAAAGAGCAAACATATCAGTGTCTATATAACTATAAACAAATTATATGGCCTTATAGTAGAGGCTACACAATACACAGCTAATTAAATAATGTATGAAAACGGCGAAAAATCAAACACTATATTATCTATTAGCTATATGGTTGGGTGGGGATATTTGGATCAAGGGGCTATTTGAATCAAAATACTGTACAGCACTTTTGCACAAATTTGTTGGTGTTTAGTTCTTATGATTTATTGAATGATCTACTGGCTGTGAATTGGTATGAAAAAACTATAATTTTTAAAAGTTTTAATATCTGAAAAAAATATATATTTTTTTTAAATCAATACAAAAAAGATTGACATACTCTTCCTAGTGATATAAATAATCGTCTTTGCCTCATAAGGTTTTACCCTCTTATAATTGTAGGTTTATAAGTATCTTTTGTTAAAATTATAGTTAAATCTTTTGGGCTCATCACAAAGAGGTTTGAGTGTATTGTATCTGGAAACAATAGAGTTCCTTTGTATTGAAAAAAAAAGTTTGCTTCCAGGGCTAGTTGAATCACTTTTTAAGGGGATATTTGGATCATTATTTTGTTTAAGTTTTTATTTATTTTTACTTTATAAAATTATATATGTATCACTTTTTGACACTTTGTAAAGCGAGCTTATATGCTGTCCAATTATTAGCTTTGTTGGATTTAAAAATTAAAAATATTGAATTAAATTTTAATCATAAAAAACTAATTAACAACTACACATTATTTCTCACTGGCACTCTAAGCTTGAAGAATAGCTCTAGTTTATTTGGAAAGGTTTTTTGTCTCGCTTGGATTATTTTAGATGTGCTATATTAGTAAGTTGTAGTCTGGACAGCCTTGTAGTGGTAGATAATACTGGTAGGATTTTAAAATACCAAGTACTTGGTACTATTTTAGTTGAGTTGGCCACACGTTGGTCATAACTCATAAATATAATTATGGAGAAGAAGAAGAAAATCCACCATGTGGTTTTGAAAATACATTTTCTTGGTAATAAATCATTTGGAAAAAGCGACTGGATTCAGTGTCAAACTTGCAAATAGTGGTTTCATGAAGTATATGTCGGGGCTTTTGGAAAAACACAGTTTAAGTGTGGAAAATGCATACAAATTTTGTTTGCATCTTGAAGTTTATACATTTAGTAAAAATACTTTAAAATGTTCATACTGATGGTAAAATGTCAAATAAATGTGTAATCCAAATAACCCCATCCCTGATCCAAAAAACCTCACGTTTTTACTAAAATGTTAGTATCACTTTATAATGAAATTTTAAATTATTTTCTCTTTATTCATTTAATTTCATAAAACTATTAGTAGGCATTGTTCAGAAGACATTAATAACTATATAAATAACTGTTGAACCCATTTGTACAATCATATTATAGGTGAAAACTTCAATTAAAGTTGAAACGACCCAAATATCCCCACTCTACCATAAATAAACTAGGTGGCCTCCTAGCACAGGCTACATAATACATATATCACGAAAAAGTTATTGTGTAATATGGACACCAACCTTGCATGAACTATAGGTGGAAAATCTATCGGCCATGTGGAGAACTAATGTAATTGATCTAAACTTATTGCTGTAAATTGATGGTCAAATAGTTCTTCCACTAAACTTAACGCTGGGACCAATATTTTTTTTTATCAGTTTTACTATTCATTGCTTTACTTTTACATTGTATTTAGCCTCAAAGAAACTTTAATGTATTTTGATATCTTATTATGATTAAAAAAAAGAATTATAATTTTGAAAAAAAAAAAAATTAGTCTAATCATTATTGTTCAATGTGACTGGTCACTTGTCACGAAAGTCATAAGTAAATTGACAAACAATTTGTCCAAGACCCTTACCCTCCCTGCCTCCTCCGCGTAAGAAAGTAGGGAGGCAATGTAACCATGCCACTCCCTCGCTCACCCAGTTTCCACACCTATGATTAGAGTAATTATCATGTATGTGTATACCATGAACAGTTAGTAGGATGTGGTGATGAAAAAAACCCTGTCTATGGTGGTGGCTATTTGTAATCATGAGAACTTGTACGTAATTGATTACTAGCGCAGTTTTAAGTTTTCAGTGACATTTAAATATTTAAATATGAACGCATAAACAGAAGAGGGAAAATACATTTTACATTAGTAAACTAAACAAAGATTTTCCTGTTTGTCAAACAGAAGTAAAATAAAGCATATTTGTTTTATCTTTTTCTTAAAAAAAAAGCTGTGGAAAATGGTTTTTATATAATTAAAAATGATATTTAAAAATTAACATAAAATTGGATTGTTTCAAAAACATAGTTTATACTTTTATTGTATGTACACACAAATCATTTTCTTAGAGTAATTTTATTTTTATTGTTTGCTTCAATCCCCATTTTGTAAATAGTTTATTCAATGACCATGAGAATATACATAGTAAAATTGCAATGATTATTAATTTTAGTACAAGCTTCTATACTGATTTACAGTATAAAAACACCACCGTGTACCCGGGACATATTCTGCATATAGCCCGAACTGATATTAAGACACGTTTTCACTCAAAGGAAATATCAGTAGTAGAATAGATTCCTTATGAACACAACTTGAGTCGCATCGCCGTTGAAGGAAGCTTTTAAAATAATATAGAACTGAACATAGTCACGAACAAAGTCAAAATATCACTATATATATTATTATTATATAATATTATTAATATATAATATATATAATATTTTCTGATTACTATAAGTATCCCGTTATTTGAAAATTGAAAACTCATGCTACCAATTGCCTGAATGTAAAAATATTACAATATTATTATATCTACATTTATAGTAATTGTAATAATTATTAATTAATATTGAAAATATAAACTATACCGTATTGATAACTTTTAAGATTAAATTTATTTATCAACTAGCAGAGAAGTACCCGGCGTTGCCATGGTTAACAACACAATGGATTGAGTGTTTAGTTCTGGCCACGCTTTTATTCGCTTCAAGCAGACATTTTTTTTTCTTAAGACCCAGTTTTTAATTAATCTAAAAAAAAAAAATCAAATACAAATTTTGAAATTCCGACTTCGAGGTAAACATGTTTGTGCAGAGGGACTACTAATTTTAAAATTTCAGATCTCTGCGTACCATAGACACACACAAACTCATCATTTTATTAATATATATAAATCAAATAAGACATATTACTAGAATGCCTAATTTTAGTGACTTTTAATCAGTGTTGGTGGTCTAAGGTGTGCTTTCTATAAAAATATGAATTTACGTTTCTTAAACCTGCTAAAATAGACAACCTCTATGGTTAAGGTTTTTTCCCCTCTGACTATGGTATTATTCAGGTATTAAAAATACTTACACGTTACGAACCAGTTTTAAAATTTAATCAAGTGAAAAATTACAACCTGGACCTTAGGTTTGGAGTATGATATCCGTGTATATGTATGTCATTTTTCATTTTAACTGAATTTTATTCGGGTCTCAATACTAGTCTTTGTGGTAGCATTCGCGTACAGCTGAATCAGTTTTTAATTACGTTTTCTTGATTCGCATGATATTATCGAGCTAGCAAACCCATTTTTGTATTAAAAAAAACCTATTCAGTTCAAAATTCTGGTAAAAAATAGATCACCTTACAACCAATTAACCGTGAAATTAGACACAAGATTACTCTCGTACCAGAAAAAAATTATCGTATTGCGGTTTTATATATGCTTCACTTGACAAAACGAAATGACATGTCGTTTTTATTTGTTTACCACGAACAATACTCATTTGTACATAAACTCTGATCATGGCCCCCTAGTTATGTTTATCACCGCATCTTACTACCCATTCGAATTATACGCTTATATACTAATTACGATAATGGTTTTAGGGATTAGTAAGGTTATATTTAGATAAAGTGTACCCGCATTTGCGTGTAGAGAGAAATAGGGTAAAAAACCTTTCAGTACACCCAACCAAGATTTGAACCTCAATTTCCCCATCCACGGTGGTCTAGTCTACACTGAGAGTATCACCTTAGACCATGCGGCCACCGAAGCTATCCCCTAGTTGTATTCCTTTATATTCTATTGATAATTTTTTGTAATTTTGGGATTCAACCCCTTATCTTCTCGTTATCGGTAATTAAATCCAACATAATAGTGACACGTCATACCATTCGGCCACCGATGCGGGTATCAGCCAAATACCTATAGTGAAATATATGCGAGTCCACGACACTGCTTTTATTTGTAAATTTTAAAACCATTTTAACTTTTTTATATATATAAAAGTTGATTTTAAGAATTCGAAGTATGGAAAGCAACGTGATCAATGATCGGATATAAAAATGTGATTTTTTAAAAATCTCAAAACGGAAAACCTTAAAAATATTGAATTCATAAATTCATAATGTTGAAAGCGTACAGTCAAAGTTTGTTGAATAGACAATCGGGAATACATATTTTACTGATGGTTTTAATAATCTGTTAGAACTAGGAGATAAAAAGTTGTCACCTTTCATTTTAATGTAATGTAAAAATATGATAATTTGAAAATAGAACACAAAAATGGAATTTGAATCTATTATTATTATTATTATTAGCACCACGTCTTACTACCCGTTCGGGTTATACGCACTTACGCTAATGTGTAATGGTAGGGTGATTGTGAGATGAAATGAAGGACCTACAGTTTAACGTGGAATCCGAACCACGGTGGAGGCCTGGTATTCCCCACATTCACAAGATGAACGGTTAGTAATACGTGTTGCTAAAAACAACACACAATCAGTTAACTATATAAGTTAATAAGAGTACAGCAATAAATGAATAATTCTTTTATTTTTTTCAATCCTTGTTTTTCATTGACTGAAGATTTACTTTTAATGAAGTTTTGTGTAAACTCAAAGTGTGTCAAAGTAATAACCTAATATTTCTAATATTATTTTTTTTAAATTGTTTGATAGATAGTATTATCTTAACAGTAGCCTTGCGTATATTGGGCAGGGTAAACGGATACTTTTAATTAACTAAACGAGCCGCCAAGAACAAAAGTGGGCATTCACTCAATTGGGAACCTACCATTAGACTAAGTGTTCATTATTGCTCTCGTTTAGCAATTTATCACGTCAGGAACAATGGCTACCACTCCTTGCTGAAACATCCTGTCTGACAGAATAAGTGTATTTATATTCCATATTCTATTATTGGATTTAATGAGTTAAAATGCATCTTTAAAACTTTAGAGAACAAGAGTCTGAAAGTGGAAAAGTTTCAGAATCGAGTTTCAAATAAGTTGAATGAAAAATAGGAGAAAAAAAAACAAGTTTAAAAAGTTGGAATCCCGTGAGAGGAAAACCAACTTGTATGTCTACTATTACTACTAAACGTTATTAATACAAAAGAATAAATGTTTTTATGGAAATTAATAGATTTCACGCTTTTCAACAAATATTACTAAAATTTAAAACCCCTAATACAACTACATAATTATTTTAAATTCTTAGTGAGAGTGAAATTAAAACTACGATCAAAGTATAACTACTAACCAGGGACCGGATTTTGATGACATGCCTTTTTTTTTTTGTTCTACATAACCAATGCTAATTTGTACATAAACTTTGCTCACGATCTATTAGTTGTATAAATATATATTTTATAAGTCATTTTTTTGTCATTTTGGAATCTTCGGTAATATTTTCTTGGTTTCTCAATCCTATCCTTCTACTCTCTACCGTTTTCAGTCCTATCCTTCTCATCTCTACCTTTCTTATTCCTATTCTTCTCATCTCTACCTTTTTCACTCCTATCCTTCTCATCTCTACCTTTCTTATTCCTATTCTTCTCATCTCTACCTTTCTCATTCCTATTCTTCTCATTTCTACCTTTCTCATTACTATTTTCATCTCTACCTTTCTCATTCCTATTCTTCTCATTTCTGCCTTTATCATCCCTACCCTTCTCATCTCTGCCTTTTTAATTTAAATCGTTCTCATTCATAACCTTTTCATTTCTACCTTTATCTTTCCTACCGTTATAATCCCTTCTCTTATCATTCTTGACACTTAAATTAAGCCTCTAATAGTGCGTTTTATAAAACGTTATAGTTAAAAGCCTTTTAAAAAAGGATTTTTAACTGTGAAAAGTTAAAACCCTGTTTAGTAAGATGAACACATTTAAATATATTTAATCGCGATGGTTTAAGCTCTAAACTAAATTGAAGGTCACGTGAAGTTTTTCTATAATATAAAAATATTCTATTGTAGAAATTTGATCTCTAAACTTTGGCTTAGCGTGCTTGCTATTTCTACTTGGTGAACTAACTAAATATTTTATTTTATTATAATATTTTTACAAGCTATTATTGTTGAAATTTTTAATGGTTGTGGGTGTTTCAAACATTCATAGAAACGTTCAGAGATGTAACAAACTTTCAAATACATACAGTAAGTTATGATAGCATAGAACACGATATCAAACTATTACCCTCTTCATTAAATCCACAATCCTTGAACACATAAATAGTATAACGTTTCCTCATCCATGTTTATTATTGGCATGTTTCTCGCTATAAGACGTTCTGTAAATATAAACATACACATATACAATTTATAGTGGATTATTTATAGGGATTAAAACAGTGAAATACAATTTTCTAGAAATTTGCCCAAACAGCTTAGATTAGAAATCATCACTTTATGTATTGTACATACATTATAGAGTGAGCATAGTTTAAATATGTACAGAAGTGACAAAAAGAATTTAAGAAATGTTCTTTCGTCTTTACATTTGAACTCCTTTATTATATACTTTATTGTTAGATTTCTTCTTATATTTTGAATTTAAATATTTTAAACATGTAGTATAAAAATGAGCAACATACATTATTTGTAATTAATATGTATCAAAGGGTGACCTGATGGTCTAGGGGTAAGGTATTGGACTTCTATTATGGGGTCCAGGGTTCAATCCTCGGTCCCGGCACAGGATTATCTGATTGCAAACCCTTCCTTCACCTCTGAAAAGACGTGTATTAATCACAACTTGTGAATTTGTGGAATGCCAGGCTTCCACCATGGTCCGGATTCCACGTTAAACTGTAGGTCCTCCATTTCATATCACAATCACCCTACCATTACACTTTAGCGTAAGTGCGTACAACCCGAACGGGTAGTAATCCGCGGTGATAATAAAAATAATATGTATCAGAATGATACTTGATGATTGTCCACAGGATCAATCTCGATAGCAAAATACAATTAAATCTGTATCGGTCTGTGATACACATGAATTAATAATACTAAGTAGATGGCGGTGCATGGCAATATACTGTCAGCTACAAGTCTCCGTGGACTGTGATGGTAGATAGTGGCAGACACTTTCATCAATAACTAGACTCAATACAACAAGTAAGGATAAGAGTCTATAGATACGATACGAACCAGAATGACTCGGTGGGTAGAGAGAGAGAGAGAGAGAGATCACTGGCACGCCGAGCCAAAGGTCAGGGTCGTCCAAATGATCACTGTTCACTTAAAATATTTGTTACCTTCAAATTATATTAAGTGTTTTAACTAACTGCATTAATACAAAAAGAGATATTCTTAAAGTAACTGAAAATATCACTGATTATCTATTTATCTTGGATTAATACAATAAAGAATGGCCAATATTTTACCCAAAGCCTCTAAAAGGGCGGATCTCAAGAGAAGAGATTGGTTGTCATAAGGCTATAAGTATAGATTTAATAGTTTTAACTAATCAAGATTTTAATTTATATTAATTTTGATAGTTCATATAAATAAGTTTAAATTAATAAATATGATAATAAAAATAGGATTTGTAAGAAAGAACATAATTTTGATGAACAAATTAGTAATTTTAATACAACCAAACAAAACAAAAAGTCACTATCACAATAAAAGTAATACACATGTACAGTACATGGGTTTGTCATGTTTTAGTAAGTATTCATACAAAATATGTATTTTAATACAAATAATTGGTTATCATACTAAGCTTAGAAATCTAATTAGGCCTGCTGGAGACTTTTAGTTCCAAGGCACTTGCTTTTTTTTCATATAAGAGCCAAGCTGAAATAGTTATTGATTAGGTAATGTAGGAGATAGGATGAGGGAGATGTTATTCAGTCATTCTTTATAACATTAAGGTATTGGTTTATATATATTTGATAATTTTTTATTCACGATTAATAGGTGCAAAAGCCCCCATCATCCTCCTCTTAGATCCACCAATGAGTGTTTATAATCTCGATACTTTGTTTTGACAAATATAAATATTTACATTCTTACATTTTATAATATAGACTAATTTGAATGTTAAAATGTTTTATTTAAGGTTGGCGCATACCTAAGAGTATTTACTTACTTGTTAAGCATCGGTTCATTCTAATGAGCCGAGAAAGATTGAAGTAACTTTTAAATATTACAATGTCTGGGCAGTATTTTTATAAATTTTTATTCTTTACTACGGGGGGGTGGGGGTGGACCAAAAGTTTTTTCCACCATTCCAAATAAAGTAAGTTTTATGAGAGCTATTAGAAATTTATACAGATATATTCTTATACCATTTTTTGACCGTAATTTTTTTTTCCATAAAAGCATATATAGTGATATTTATTTGTCACACTAGGCAAATATAATCAAATTATTCCAATTACCAAATTCAATAATTACATATGTATTTTATTTTTGGTAGGGGGTGACACAGATAAACTTATTGGAAAGTAGTAACATCTGTAACTCTGATGGGTTTTGACTGATACTGGAGTTTAAAAAGATATATATCTCTCTCTCTCTCTCTCACACACACACACACACACACACACACACACACACACACACACACACACACACACACACACACACACACACACACACCCTCGTATATACCGCTCGAAGCTGAAAACAGCCGTGTGTGGCACTGTAAATTGATATCGACGTTTATCAGAACTATAATGCAATATTGTTCAACTTTTAACCCCAGGAGGTTTTAATACCCCTTAAGCGAGTAGCCACCGGGCTCCCAATAATAAACTAGACATATTATTACAACCCACCTGAAACTTTATGTGTGTTCAGGAAGTTACCAGATTACCAGGGGTGTAGAGACTCCATCCCACGCGCCATTTTAGGCTCGCGAGACGAAAAAGTCACCCAATGGTATTTGAAAACAATTATTATTTACTCAAAATAGACTATATCCATTCACAAAACTCAAAACATAATTGATATTGTTTTCATAGGGTTTAGGTATTTTACCCAGCTAGATAAGCTGTAGCAGTACTAAACATATTTTTAATATATCAAGAATTATAGTTACAAGGTGAATAATCGTTCCTCAGATGAACACGTGCCTCAACCAGCCGGGGTTGGTAGGTATACATTTTTTTTTATTTCTACATCCATACCGTTTCCAGCCAATGGCTTGGGTCATATTTTATTCAAGTCATATATTTCCACTACAGGCTTGCCAGGTCTGTCGTAGCTTTATATGCCTTATATCCTAACTTAAGACTTGGACAGACACAAAATCCAGTCCCCAGCCATTAATTTATTAATGCCAAAGGGTAAACCTATATTGTCATCAATGATAAATTTTCAGCCATGCCGGGAATTGAACCCGGGGCCACTAGGTCAGTCAGTAGCGTGCCTACCCCAGCATGGCCGAAAAACTTATAATCGGTGAAATATGGGTTTACTTTTTCGCAGTGATGAATTAATAGTCGGGGACTGGATGTTGTACCTGTCTTAGTCTTATGTTAGATTATAAGGCATATGAGGCTACGACAGGCTTGAATGAAAAACTGATCCAGGTCATAGGCTTTAAACAGTAATAATAATAATAATATTCGGATCTCTGGGTAAAACATACAGGCTGTAGGGAGTGACAAGTATTTACATATAATGAACTTGGGGTTCAAAATGGCGGCGCTACGTTACGTCAAAGTTGGCGCTTTATTTATTTAAAATAATATATTATTTGATGTATTTAACGTGCAATTTCTGAACCGACAGATTATAATCAGCACACGACCTACTAACAAACTTAAATCTAAAATAGGTACAACACCCAACCCCCGACCGTCAATTCGTTACTGTGAATAAGGAAACGCACAGCTCATCAATGGTACATTTTTTTGGCCATGTCAGAAATCGAACCTGATACTTTTGGATCATTAGCGGTGTATGCATCGGGAGTAATAGATAGCTCATCAATATTCTAAACATACGAGTAACAAGTGGAGTGTGGTGTGAATTATGACTAATGACAGGCCTGATAGCAAATACACATAGTTAGATATTTTTTTTTTCTAACGCCGTGACTTACTACCATAATTAATTGATGTTATCATCCACACATCCAACAGTGCAATGCCGCTCTGCTACGCTGGTACCATCGTTAGTGACAGGGAGGGGAGTGGTGGAGAATGCCTGTGTTGGTTTTCCCGACGTGCGGCATGTGTTGTTGCCTAGCCCCCAGGCGCACAAAGCGACAAAGTTGTTGTTTTGTAGCGCAGTTCTTTGGCGTTGTTGAATCGAGGTTTATCACGTGGAAATACTTGTATTGTCACCCCCTACAACCTTTATAATTTTTTTACCCCTAAAACTGAATAACCTGTATAGTAGGATTCTGTAAGAAAGAAACTTTTAGAAAATACAAACTTATTCCTTTGCGGTAAAAGATATTTTAGTTTGTTTTTGATATTATTTCTTAGGTATTGAATATAATATATGAAAAGTGAGAGCGTAATAATCTTGACTTGAAGTATGAATACATAATCATTGTTTTAGTAACTGTCAAAATAAGAGTTCCTTCTTATATAAATTAGTATATCAGGGCTGGTGAAATCCAAAGCCAAAGTTGAACATTTCCTAAGAAAGTCGCGTTTCCGTTGGAAGCTACGATTCGATCCGACATTCTGAACCCTTAACCTTTAGAATGAGTTATGATTTGTCAAAATCGTTTAATCTGTTTTCCCGTAATTTTAATGATCAGAAATTTTCTTCTATTATTTTCAATCGCCGTTTCTTACTAACAGTTCGGGTTATACGCTTAAGTACTAAATTCTTTATTGTTTAGGAATTGGAAAGGTTATATTTAGAGGAATTACGCCCACATTTACGTGAAGGAAGAGTGGAAAACCATTTTGGAAAAACCATCCTCAGTTTACCCGACCGATCTTCCCATCATCGGTGGTCTAGTCTTCTGTGAGAGTAGCGCCTTAGATCATGCAGCCACTGAAGTGGGTGACTAGCTTATTAATTTATATATATATATAAATATTAGACACACTAGCTCAGTCGGTAGCATGTTTGTTTACTGAGGTAAGGATTCCGGGTTCAATTAATGGCATGTCCGAAAAATGTATTATTAGTGAAATATTGGTCTTACGTTTCACAGTCGCTGGAAGTTGTGTTTATTCTATATTTAAGTTAATGTTATAAGTCGTGTGCTGAAATAATAAGATGGTTCCGAAAGTGCACGTTAAATGACGTAAGTAATACATAGTATATATATATATATATGTGTGATTTTCCCAAAACATCTTCATTCTAATACGAACACACTTTCTCTATAAATGGCCTCCCATCCCATGAAATTATAGTTTTTTTTAAAGCTATTATTAAAAGCGTTTATTTATAGCTTCCATTCTTCAGCTTGGCTTTTGGTGGGTGAAACATCTATTACGTCTAGGTTTTTGCTGATATTAACGTTGTTAACATGCACCCTGATCAGTTCTAAGACCCAAAGGGGTTTTCACACGCGATTTTAACCCGAACCAGGCGCACAGTAATCAACTTTCGTAATTTTAACGTGGGTTTTATTAACACAAAATGAATCATGTACCAAATTTATTACAGTACTTAAAAACTTCTCCTTTGTGATGCAAATTTATTTTTCACCGGAAACATTTACAGACTATTCAGAAGCTCCCTCCTGAAATTTATTTAAATTTTACAAGACACCGCTACCACCCATTAATAATTTAGATCATATTATTTCATAAATATCTCAATAAGTTTGTTTCCTTTTTCTTTAATAAATAAAAATAGCTTAGAAGGTAATCTTATGTTTAACTAATATTTTAAGTCTGTACCAAAATGATTATTAAGTCTTTCACCTTTTATCATGCTGTCTAACTAGAGGATTTTCATTTTGAACATTGCATTATTTCATAATAAAGTAACTTTTATCGGTGAATTCATAGAATAAACAATCAAACTCAGCTAGTTTTCAGGTGATGAGAGGTTTGAGGTTTATATCCCGATCGGGTGTACGGAGGATCTTTTCCCCCTATATAGTCTTTCAATATCCCTCCACGCAAATGTGGGTACATTATTCTCAATTCTACCGTAGTCCCCCTGCCCATAGCCCTGGTGGGTAAGGAGACTCCATACTAATAAAAAATATGCAATAAAGTAACCGGGAATGTTTGTGCCATGACCCGCTCAGAAGGCTGGGGATCAACCCCAACCCTATGTAATTGAGGATAGTATTTTAATTAGTAATTATTTACCCCCATTCCACGCTAACACACGTGAATTTCCTGAAAATGCTTTCGTCCACGTTCTGTCTAATTGGATTAATTCGAGCGAACAGCCCAAATTGACTTTCATTAAACACAAAATCATTAAGGTAGTTTTGGAAAGTTCAAGAAAGTACACCCCAAGAAAAATTCAGTTTTTATATAAATCCATCTAATGACTTTTACAAAATTATTTTGATTTCGTTTTAAAGTGTTTTTAATCATGTGAACCAAACCGAGACACATGTTGCTCATTTTGACAAAAGTTAATAGTTTCGTTAATTTAGATTTCCATTCCTATGTTTAAGTTCATTAGGCTTAAAAAAATAACAACTGGTTACTAATGTGAATTATTAGTATTATTATTAATGGTATTTAACACTAACTATAAAATGTAATATTTTTATAAATGATTGCATAAACAATAATTATTGCATTAATCAAAGAATAGATGTAAGTTTTTTAATTTTTAATCAGTATCTCAAACTTAATTTTCAGTTATGAACTATGAGCGAATTGGAAAGAGATAGTCAATCAAATTTCCCAAAAAATTAATGACCCAATCTTTCTGCAAATTGTTTGACTCTCTGATTATGTTGGTGAGAATAATGAGCTGTAAGTTTTAATAACTGAAATGTTTTTTGCAACCATCATTTGGACATCTATTTCTGTTTTAGTGACTAATAAAATGTGTGTATATGTTTATTTTGAGTGTTTTTGAATAGTTTCCTAAAATGAGATTTTTCATTTTATTAAAAAATAAAAGAAATGTTAGATGATGGACGAATTCGAAAACTGAAATGAAAAGGAATTAAATATTCTTTAGTCATTCTCTTGTATATATATCTACTTAGTTTACTAAATTATTTTTGAGAATTTTATCCTTAAGAAACTTACCCAAAATTGAATATTTTTGAAATTAATATGTACAGTACATACGCACAAAAAGAAAAGTGAGCGTGTACATTTTTTTCTTTCTTTTAACTTTTACTGATTATATTATGCGCCTTAATAATGAGCCTAAATTATTGTGTGAACACCTGTTTGTAATAATAAAAAATGTGGGGCCTAGCTATTATTGTTCTCTATCAGAATGTTCTATTAAATATAACAGTGATCTCTTTTATACCCGTGTAACCCCGGTAACTCACAGCTGGTTGATCATACAGTTTGTAGGTACACTGTACAAAAGAGATAAGATTAGCATCTCTACTTCACTCCGTTTTAACCAACACTTTATTTGGTTTAGGATCATATTAATTAGCGAACAGGTGATTCAAAAATCAACATAATATTTGTGAAATAACCCTGCATGATTTGATTTGTTTACCACCTGTATTTTAAGGATACAATTCACCACCACCAACATATTTAGTTGTAAGTATATCAGTTATAAGTAGAAATGTTATCATTTACTAAAGTTTACATGATAAAATTTAAATGTGTTTTTGATGGTTTTAAAACATGATAAAAGTATTTTTCATAAGATTTGATCCTCTTATATCAATCTCTCTTGTATTCTACGATTATTATAATTTTAACCCTATTTTTATTTTCTATAATGGCGTCTTTATAAGAAGTCTGATCATTTTGTCTAGAAAAGCTAAACACTTTGTTCTTTATGTTACATTTGAACGTTATACATATTATTTTCTTTTCATGAATAACATTTGCCTGAGTAATATGCAATGGAATGTATAGTAATAAATATTCCTAGCATTCAAAACTTTTTAGTATACTTAATAAGCTTTTCCCAATTAATTGGGGCCAAAAGAACAAAATCATTAAATATTAATCAAATCACAATGGCGTTCAGTAAAATCTGATTAAGTGACTCTTTTGATATTTCAGACAATCTTAGTCAATTTGATATGGTCAGTTGAAAAATAATAAGCTATTAATATTCTTATTGATATAAAAGTTGATTTTTAGGGTTATTCCGAGTTTGATTTGTTTTATATATATCAAAAATTTTGCCTGGTGAGTAAATAATTTTATTAACATATAAAATTTACACATTTTATTTTATAAATTAAATAATTCTTTTATATCCTTATCTTGATTATTTGCGCTACGGTTTAAGAAAACAACATTTTTAAGTTTGAGTTAAAATATAATATTGTATAGGCAAATTTACCTTAGACAAGTTATATGTCTTCCATTAAAATGTTTTTTTTTGACATAGCTAAATGCTCGATTATTATAATTTAGAGCCTCGTTGATCCAAACCAATAATTTGAACTGAAGCTTGTTCGGATTAGTGAAATCTCGAATTAACCGAGAGAGTGCTGAATAGCTTTATGGGAGGTTGTATTTTCACAAATTTTAAACTACTATAAAATTTAGCCTTTAATTATTATTATTATTAGCACCGCGTCTTACTACCCGTTCGGGTTATACGCACTTACGCTAATGTGTAATGGTAGGGTGATTGTGAAATGAAATGAAGGACCTACAGTTTAACGTGGAATCCGAACAACGGTGGAGACCTGGCATTCCTCACATTCACAAGATGTCTTGTCAGAGGTGAAGGAAGGGTTTGGAAATCAGATAAATCTGTGCCGGGACCGAGGATTGAACCCCGGCCGCCAGCATAGAAGTCTGACACCTTACCCCTAGACCACCAGGTCACCCAGCCTTTAACTGATTTACTGTAAATGTAAACAAATTTATATCGTTTTGTACATCTTTTTACGGTGCTGTAAATATATTTAGTTACAGGAAAATACACTGTGTTGACTTAACATGTAAATAATAAGCATTTATTATAATGGTTTTCCATATTTTTCTTTTAATTTTGTGTTTGTTAACTAATACATTATAATTATTATTAGCACCGCTTCTTACTGCCAGTACGGGTTATACTATTCTAAAATATTTTATTACCTTGTCTCTAATTTATTTTCTGGATATTCTTCCATAAATAGATATTTTGGATTCATTATTACATTTTACATCCATTATTGTTTCCAGCCAGTGACCTGGGTCAGTTTTTTATTCCAGCCATATATTTTCCTCTACCTGCTTGCTAGGTCTGTCGTTACTTCATACGCTTTATAATCCAGCTTAAGACTAGAACAGGCACAACATCCAGTCTCCATCCGTTAATTCCTCACTGTGACAGGGTAAACTCACGTTCCAACAATGATGCATTTTTCGGCCATGTCGAGAATCAAACCTGGGACACTTATCTCAGTAAACAGACAAGTTACCGACTGAAAAAAGGTGTCGGATAGCTACAGTTACATAGTGAGTCAAATTATTTCAACAGAGCTATAACAGATTTTCTAGGAAATAGTATATTTTTACCAGAATCAGAATGCACGTGGGCTAAGGTGTCAATATCATCTGGACTGGTTTAAAGACGGTGGAGAGGTCAGGGTTCCAATCACAGCAAGCTATACCAAGAATGGTTTTTTCCTCAATTGTTTCCCACTCTCCTTCAATTTAAAGCCGACTAATTTCATACAAAACATACAATTATTATCCTTACGCCATTAGTGTAAATACGTGGGTAGACCAGATGGATGGTAAAATGTGGTTAAAAATCGAGACTCAAAATCTTGTGTATAATTTCAGGTACACTTTACAGAATATTCTATATTCTATAGCGTCAACATCATTCTTGGGCTGTCCGGGTAAAAAACTTGAAAAACACTGCTCTAGAGCAAAATAGAATGTACTGTACACTTCGTTTACCGTGAAAGGTATTGTCTTGACGGAATACTCATTACACTATGATACTTCCCGCCTTTCCCCTCCTATGTAACATTTTAACTACACACACTATAGTGCTTCCCTCTGTTACAAAATCATGAGGTCTTTCTAATGCACTTTACAGTTTGATGTAAAGAGGTCTATGTAATATTTATTAATTAAAATAAAAAGGTGTTTACTTGGTTCTTTATGAGGGTTGAGACGTAAAAATTGTTTTCCTAGAAAATGTGTGTGATGTGGCTTTCTCACAGAATACAAATAACCAAGACATTATTGGATAATGAAAGAGAACATAAAACTTACACAAACCATACAAGGGGTAGTCGAGTGAATAAATATGAGTTGTATTATTATGTTACCCATCTTGGTGGAGTAGTTAGCTAACGCGTTAGTCGTGTTGAGCTAGACTGCCGAGGATGGGGAGATCGAGGTTCAAATCTTGGTCGGGTGAACTGGGAGTGGTTTTTACTAAATTGTTTTCCACTCCCCTTCCACGTAAATGCGGGTTCACTTCCTCTAAATTCAACCTTCCCAATTCCTAATCCATTAGCGTAGTTAGTACTTAAGCGTATAAACCGAACAGGTAGTAAGATGCTGTTCTAAATAAAAAATAATATTATTATGTTTATTTAAAACATGAAAACTTGCGCTCTAAGAATAACCGCATCACAACATTAAAAGATTGATTGTATTTATCCTTTTAGTTTTAAATGTTACTTATATACCACAATGCCAGCTAATATTTAGCTGAAATTATTCACAGATGTTCAGATGCCCCGCAATATTAAAGTAGTTTTTTGTTATTTTAAAATAGTATTTACTCCAGAGTGGAGACATAAATACTTATAGGATAATTTTTTTTACATCCATTACAGTTTCCAGGGGGCCTGAGTCAGTTTTTTATTCAAGCCATATATTTTCCACTACCTGCTTGCTAGGCCTGTCGTAGCTTCATATGCCTTATAATCTAACTTAAGACTAGGATAAGCACAACATCCAGTCTCCGTCCGTTAATTTATAATTGTGAAAGATTAAGCACATACAGCAGTTCACCACTGACAAATTTTCCGGTATTTCCGGGAATCAAACCCGGGACCGTCAACTCAGTAGGTAGTCAAGCTAGTGACTGAGTTAAGGTATCGTATCTATATTATTATAATCAAAGTTAAATTTTGAGTTGTATGTATTTAGTATATTTATGTCTGTGTGTAATACTTTCTTTGAACGACATTTTACACACATTGTATCAGTTTTAATACTAGGGCTACCTGCTCCGGTGGCCACGTGGTCTAGCGCTCTATTCTCATGTTGAACTAAACTAACAAGAACGGGGATATTGGGGTTTGATCCAAGTCGGGTGCACTGAGGGTGAGTTTCCTAAATGGTTTTGCACTCTCCCTTCACGCAAATGTGGGTGCATTTTCTATAAATTAATCCCTCCTATTCCCTAACCAATTAGAGTAATTATAGAGGTACAAGCAGTGGTGCCAATAATAATAATAATAAATGAATACACTCAACCGGGATTCAAACCCTGATCTCCTTATTATCGGATGTGTATTCTATTGTAAGAGTGTGGCTACGTGTGGCCACCGAAGCAGGTGCTGTAGTTGATGTAGACCCACATAGTGTGAAATGCAAGTATTTCAGTGAATGATACACGACACTATAACCCCGTGCATACCTCACGGAGATTATGGCTTGGAACAAAATGTAGACAGCAGACAAAGTTTGTTAGTTTATACTAACACAAGGCTATAAAATAAAACTTGCTTATCTTTTAACGTGAAATGAACACCACCTGAGGAGAATATTTCACTAAGCTACTTTTTTTTTAAAACTTTGGTATTTAGTGTGCACTGTCCTAACACATAGAGTGAAGAACATGACTTGAAAAATGGCGCGGACTGGCAGGTTTAAAGCAGCCCGGGACGGCAAATACAAAGCCCCTTGACATAACATAAAATATATAACCGACACTATGTTTCAATCTAAGCTCCATGTTCAGTGGTTTTTATACTAACGGAATATTTACACTTTTATTATTACCTACTTACTCTATGACATTGTGAACTCTAGATATTTTCCGTTTTACCAAAGTACGACACCTATCCCTTTCTTGAGCTAGTTCTATCCAGTCCACTTCGTTACATCTTATCTCTTTCAGCTACATTATACTCATAGAGAAATTGTGCTATACTTTTTTCTATGATTCGAATGGTATCCACCCATTTGCGTCAAGAACTTTCCAATGTTTATCTTCCCATTATGTTAAACCAGTGAACACACTAAATACGGTTCTAGATTATTCCATTCGGGATGCATGTGCTGCATACCGTAATATGCAAGCTTTGATTACCCTAATACTGTCTTGTGATGAGTACAGGGTATGTAACTCATCATTGCCTTCCTCCACTCCCTAGTACATACATCCCCTTTTGAAGCACCTTGCTTTCGAACACCTTACATTTCTTTCCGTCATTTAAGGTAAGAGACCATGTTTCGCACCCATAAAGAACTACTGGTAAAATTATGGTTTTGTATATTCCGAATTTTACATTCCTTGACAGCAGGCGAGATGTCAACTAAATACTGACTGAGTAGTAGTATGCATTTTCCGAATTTTCCTTATACTAATTTCCACTCTAATATCATTATTTGTCACACTTGTGTTAGACTGGCCTGCTGATGACGGGGGGATCGGTGTGCGAATCCCGGAATAGGTAGTAAGGCGTGGTGATAAAAAATGTTATAAGTTAAAATTGTTCCCAGATATTTGAACTCTTAAACCATGTCAATTGATACGTTGTTCACAGTAATATCTAAATTAATAGTCCTAAGCTACCGGCCACCCTTGTGACCTGATCGCCGCGTTTTATGACCAGTTATCATGCATGGCACCAAGTTGTGAAGATGTGTTATTAGCCATAGTAGTATATAGTTATATGAAGAAGAAATGTAAATCTAGATAATACTGTGTCCACTCCATTAATATGTAGAGACGTACTTATGGACAGACTTGTAAAAAACCTATTTAATTATAATGTTTTTGGTGTCACGTATAGAATGCAATTTATCGCTATGTTCACGGTATTTAAAAAATTTTTATTTACAAAGTGGAATTAATTACTATGATTGGAAACAACCTTTTCACTCCAAACCCTTGCCAAGCATTTCAATCTATTGTTAGTTTGTATACTGTATAGTGTTTGATTTTATTATTTTATTTATGCTAATTAAAGAAGTTCTTACCTTGTTCATTTCTTTCTTCATTGTTTAATTAATCCCAACCCTCCACTGTTGCACCTGCAACCTCTATCTAGAGCTTGGATTTAACATCCCTGTTTGCGTAATCTCGATGCAGACATTTTGACATTATATTAATTTGTATATAAAAAAATTAATTGTTAATAGCCTACTAATAAAGGTATAATTTAAATAAGAAAACGTAATCATAATAAATTATAGAATAATTGTGTAAAACAAAAATTGTATTATTATATTTAGCTTATTTTAAGTGAAACTTATTAAGGACAGGAAATAAGGTCAAACTTTTAAAATTAAAATTAGTTTTATTTCATTCATAAATTTTGGTTCAAAAAATGACCAAGATGAAACATTTGTCTGTCGGAAAAAGTATAGATAGGCTATAAATAAGTTATTATTTTAAAGATTTTATCATGACTGCAATCAATAGAGCTAAAAGAGTAAAAAAAAAAGTTACTACAACAGTTTGGAGGCCTTGTCACAAATGGTTAGATATAACATGCCTTAACCATAATTTAACTAAAAAGTGACTCCTCCAATTTTAATTTAAGAGATCTCTGTCTTCAACTCAATACATTTTTCTTGCCCCTTGAGTGGTAAATGCCAGATTGAAACCTCAGTATAAAATGGATTACACACCCAATACAACTGCTGTAAATAGAAATGTAGAAAAGTATAGACTACATTATTCTTGAAGTAATTTCAAATTTTCCAAGATTAAAGGTTGAAGTTATTTTTGCGAGTCCTATTCTTTAACATTAGGAAACATTTCGTTCCCGCCAATTGTAAACCATAGCTATAACTTAACGCTAAAGATTTGATTTAGTCTGATTAATTAAAAATAGTTTGTACGAATTTCAGACTATGCACGGCTACCACTCGTATCTATTAGTGTTATTATTGAAAAGCGAGACATATGGTGCTCTGGGCTGTGGCACATCTGATTCGTCTTCATGGAACACCAGTGTAACGAGGCACACGGTTTACTGAACAAACTGTTTTAAGGAACCACTATTGATAGCAAAAACATATGTCCACCTTTTAGAATAAACTTGTACTTGCAATACCACTGTCCTCATAAATGAATCAAGATAGTTCTGTTTAATAAGTGCTTGTTTGAGAACTGAAATCATACAAGTAGCTAACATATTTTTAACAAAATAATCAGCATTATAAAGAATTTTATTTTAAGTACAAATATTTGGAAAACGTGTCCCCACCATTCTCTTCACTAGGCATACACATTGAACTTATAAATCAAAATAGCTTATAAATCAAAATAGCTTGTAAATCAAAATAGCTTATAAATCAAAATAGCTTGTAAATCAAAATAGCTTGTAAATCAAAATAGCTTGTAAATCAAAATAGCTTATAAATCAAAACAAATTATAAATCAAAACAACTTATAAATCAAAACAACTTATAAATCAAAACAACTTATACATTATTGAACACAAAATTAAATTTATGTAAGACAGTTAAATATATAACAAAATCAACCTCCTCTTAAACAAACTATAGTACTCAATGAATTTTAAAATACGGGTAAACAAATCGTAGATTGACCAGATATCAATTATTATCTTTATATTTAGCCACCAACAAAGGCCCTGCTATAACCAATAAGAAAAATATTCCACACAACATTTTACAATTTTAATCACCTAGCGTCTAAAAATAATTAAAAGAAAAACCCCTAATAATATTAATCAATTATTAGCTAACTGTTGAACCAGTTGAAAAAAAAATAACCAAGAAAAACTAAAATATTTAAATATCTCAAACATTTTATTTCAAGAATTAAATCCTGAGGGAAAAAAACCAGCTAAAAATAGAGGACTATATAAAGCCAAGTTAGAAATAAAAAATATAAAGTTCTCAATCAAAATGTCATAAAATTAATACATATATAATTTGAGGAGGAGAATATTCTCTTTGAGACATACCGTTTTAAATAAATTCATGTCCTATCTAAATACAGAAGTTTTTTTAGTAATTTACACTCTTTTTTTAAAAATTAAGTCAATGTTTATTTATGAATACATCTTATGTTTTAATATTGGTAAATTTCCTCTCAATGTTCTCGAACACTGCTTTATCATTAAAGAGCATTTTTGTTTATTTTCTTCATCTTTGATCTTTTCTCTAGGTCAGATCGAATCACAGACTGCATGAATAATATCTAGGCTTAGCGGAACTGTCTCAACTCGCGAATAACGACTAGCTTAGATATACTAATAGTCCCCAGAACAATAGAGCTCACTCCTTCCATTAAAAAAAATGTTAATTACATCATGTTAAGAATAAATATCGTGTTATTATCTTTAGTACAGTCTTACAATTTCTCTTTAGATTTAAGGTTGAAATATCTCTCAGAATGTATCCTTTGGTTTATCCTGTGGTTTTATATATTTTTTATGAGAAAATAGTAGGATAAAGAAAAGTGTAACCATTTAAAAAATAAAAGGCAACAAAATTAAGAAATAATCATTTAAAAGGAAAAACACTTTTTTATCCCAATTTTGCGAACTACGATGCCATTTCTGGTTCAAGCAGAATTACGAGGCTACTATCACTGATAAATACACCGTGACATTGACTGTTAAAATATATATAAAGTCCCAACGATATAATATTTTAGTTAGTTTTTATAGTGTAAGCTACTATCACAACAATATTTTTTTTTAGAGATTAAAGAATTTTCTTGAAAACAGAGAAGGCCTACTTTAATACTGGGTCAAAAAAATTCTGTTAATTAATTCTGAGATAATTAATACATATTTTTATAATGTTTTATAAATCTTACACATTAGCTTAAATACCAGAAAATGCAGTTAAAGATAATTTCGTAATGATTTATTATTTTATAAATTTTGAACAATTTTCTTAAATAACTTTTATTGAAAACACAAGTACCTATGGAAAATAGAAATAAAAATTAAAAATTAAGTCACACATTTAATTAATAAAAAAACTAAATACAAAATTAATATAATTTTTATCACCTGTTGAACGTTCCAAATTTGTCCACACTTCTAATCGATGACTGCCTGTTGCCAGAAGGACAATACATCCTCGTTTGAAAAAAAAAAACCAAGCTCACAAAATAACTGCACTGTTTTCATAACGTGGCTTATAATCATCATGAAAAAAAACATACGTTAAAACAGGGGTCGCCAGACCGTCTATCGGTGACTTGCAACGGCAATTTTAGTAGTTCACGCGAGTAATATATTTTCAGCTGCAATACTTATTTATATTTGACTTAAGAATTACACCGCCACAAATAACGTGCAGAGTGGGCGGAAGGGATTAAAGTGGCGTCTGAGTAAGCTGCATGGGTGACAAAACATCAGTGTTATCTCGGGAGCTGCTCTGAGGATTCTCAGCTTACACTAGCTTTATGTACGCACGTTCTTTACTATCGAATCGCAAATACTCTGATTGCTTTATAGTCGTTTCATAGTGGATTGTTTCGGGATTTTTTTTATTTGAGTGTAGGCCGTATACTTTTTGTTTTTAACTGTGTAATAAATGTATAATTAATGCAAATAAAAAACCTATCACTTCCATTAAGAATGGGAGGATAAATACTTTTCCACGGAAGTTAAGGGAAAAAGTGTTTGCTTACTGTGCAACTCAAGTCTCTCTTTAGGGGGAATATATATATATATAGAGAGAGAGAGAGAAAGACATTATAAAACATTTTTTTCGACGATAGACAAATATTTCCCATTAAATACTTCATCAAGGAAATAGAAAGAGAGTTAAAAAATTTGCTAAGTAGACAACAGTAAGTTTTTACTAAATATATAGATAAAAATAAAGCTGTCACTCTCGCCTCTTACCACGTATCCCAAATCATTAAAAAAAACACTACAAAGTCGGTGAAATAATAAAATAAGCATTTTTAGAGACTGTAAATGCACTATTTGACAATTTTAAAAATAAAGACGACATAATATCAGCGATAATCTTTACCAAACTTTCTGCCACCTACCATGAGGGGATTTGAAATTATGTCTGGTGATGTTATTTCACAGTTAAAAAAAAATAATTGGGTAAATGTTATTTATAACTTTAATTTGACGAATCAACTGATGTGACACTTTTCAACTAGCCCTATTTGTAAGGTTGGTTTTCAGTGATTTTTCTGTAAAAATAACTTTTCGAAGTTATTCCCTTAAAAGGGCGCACTAAGGGTGAGGAATTTTTTCTACAAATTCAATATATTTTTTCTGAAAATAATCCTGTACACAAGATTGTCAGTATCACAACAAATCAGGATCCAGTTCTTACTGACGTCAAAAATGAGTTCATTGCCTTGTGTAAGAAATATAAATTTTCCACAATTTGTTTCTTACCACTGTAATTTTCACCAGAAATCACTTTGTGCAAAGTTTTTAAAATTCAATACGGTTATGAAGTTTGTCACCAAAATTGTCAACCAAGTGATGGCTCATGCTCTTCAAAGAGGCTTGTTTAAAGCACTGACAGACAAGCTTAATTGTCGGTATGGTGACCTCCTGATCCATATGGAAATATTCTGGTTGAGCAAAGGAAGAGTTCTCCATCCTCCATCCTTTCAATGATCTTCTGCCGACAATAGTCGTGTTTTTCAAAGAAACTGATGTGCAGTATCATGAACGTGAAAATTTTGAGTGACTACGGAATTTTGCGTTTCTGCTAGACTTCTATGAAAAACTCAATGACATAAACCTTCAATAACTTCAGGGCTGGGACAAGGATTTAGGGGAGAAAATATCTGATGTTCATGCGTTTTACAAGAACTTGAACTCTGCGAGGACTCAGCCTTAGGAGATTTCAAACATTTCTCCTGTTTGAAGGATAGTTTTAATAACGAAATAAATCTCGAGCTCTACTCTGGTGAAAATTATATTGAAGTAATCTCCAACTTGAAAGCAGAGTTTCAACAGAGGTTCAGTGATTTCAAAAAAGTTGAGCTTCTAGCACAGTTTGTTTCATCTACTTTTATGAACGTTGACATTAAATTCTTATCCACTTATGTAACGAAACATCATCAGAAATGGTTCTGATATCTTTCCAAAGTGACTTATCATTGAAGAGAGAGGATATGAATGACCTCTTGTAGCGAAGGGAAAATATCCAGTTCTAGTTTGTGTTTCACTCCGAGAAAGGCGTTGTTCTATTTGAACTACCGTATTTGTGTGAGTCATCATTTTCAACCATTAAAATTGTGAAAAACAAATACAGAAGCAGGCTTACAGATGAACATCTCGATAACTGTATTCAAATAAGGGTTACGACCTACTCACCTAACACTAAACAAATTGTCATTGAAAGAGATTGCTATTCGTCTCAGTAAGAGTAAGTTAATCGTCAATCTTTTTTTTATAATAGACTTTAATTAATTTAAAAAATGAATAATCACTATACATTCTAGCGTTAAAATTAATTTTATTACAAAAATTTACTTACATTTTTATATTATTTGAATTACATTAATGAAACCAAACCACAGAACCCAACTCCATTTGTAAACACCTGTTGTGTTATTGTCTTTGTACAGGTAACAATAATGGCCAATAATCCTACGTGATATGACAACTAAATTTTAACTTGTGTATCTCGTGAAACAATGTGACATTTTGAAGTAGCTCCAATACCTAATGAGTTTGGCGACCCATGCATTAAAACATAGCTTATATTAAATGTTTATAAAAATAAGTAGTTAAATTTACTTTCAAAATGATGGAAAAAAATTACCAAAATAAATTTAAAACTTAAAAAATATATTTGGCCTGTTATTATTAAAATAAAATTACTTCTATGATATCCATATATTATTTCTATTTTTTTTTAGCACCACATCTTACTTCTAAATATTTTTATTGATGTCTAAGGAAATTGCATGGCCTATTCTATTCTTGTTAAGTCTTTTTCTGCTTCTGTGGATCTGTTCTGAGACAGGTATAAACTGTAAGTATTCCAATTTCCTTGACTTTGAGCGTCTACTTTCATTCTTTTGTAGCTTCTTCCATTCTTGATTTCTTTAAGTATTCCAAACCTTATTCTTTCTCAACTTCTTTTTTCCCTTTCTTCCCCTCCATAATCCTCTTCATTTAACAATCGGTACGAAGTGTGTTGTCCAACCAAAACGTTTTATCTTCCTTATCATCCATACCACGCTCCTTTACTATCCTCAACATCACCTAATTCCTCATACTGTCCATCCATTTCACCTTATCTATTATTCTCCATAACTAAAATTCAAAACCCTTTCGTTAAAATATAATGATATACAAAGATACTTAAAACTGCAAAGGTTCTGCATTTTATACGCAATATTATATTAAATTTAGTGAAACCTAAGAATTAACCAAAAACCAGACCCGAGTCTGGGGCCTTTGACATTGAAATAAAATCCTCTAGCTCGTAAAGTCAAAAGTCCTAGGTTCAATTGCGGTATTTATGCCATTTTTCGCATGTTTATCCCCCATCGCGTTTCACTACCAGTTCTAGTTATAGACTTAACGCTAGTTGTGTAAGGAGATGGACGGTATAATATAGAAGAAATATACTCATATTCACGTGAAGAAAAAGTGTAGCCCCATTTAAGAAAAATACTTTTAGTATACTCGACTAGAATTCGAACTTTGACCTTCCAATAACCAGAAAACTAGATTAAACGATAATGGAGTTTAGTTAGCATAATGAAGCTTACATTTAAAACAATGATATATTTGAGAAAATATATATTATTTCGATTGATAATTTGTATTATTAATAGCACCGCGTCTTACTACCCGTTCGGGTTATACGCACTTACGCTAATGTGTAATGGTAGGGTGATTGTGAGATGAAATGAAGGACCTACAGTTTAACGTGGAATCCGAACCACGGTGGAGGCCTGGTATTCCCCACATTCACAAGATGTCTTGTCAGAGGTGAAGGAAGGGTTTGGTAATCAGATAAATCTGTGCCAGGACCGAGGATTGAACACCGGCCGCCAGCACAGAAGTCTGACACCTTATCCCTAGACCACCAGGTCACCGACGATAATTTGTAAAACATACTAAACTCGTTTATAGTATATCTATAAATCTTTGCAAACACCTCTCAGATAATCGTACACTAGGAAAGGTCAGGTGTTAATCTATATATTACGAGAATTTGTATCTGGCATCTTGACAAAAACATGGATGAAAATAGTCTTTGACAAAAGGTTCTGGTTTGTGTTATATCCCTGATAATAGTAGGTTCCAAATTTCTCACACTATGTGCCATTATAAAAAAGAGTTGTTTCTAAACGTTTATTTAAATGAATTCTGGATAGTAATATTTATCAAAATGCAACGTTGGTTAGATTTCTATTGTCAATAAATACAAGCATAGCTGTGACCATTTAAAGTAACTATCATTAACAATCGAAGATATTTGTACGGTACCATGTACAGTAGATGTAATTTATTGTGTTTAGAATGTTTAGTTGGAAACCAGTTCGACTGTTAACCAACATTGTGATGGTGGAAGGAGGAGTTGGAAACTGTTGGCTGTACTCCAACTAATGGGGGTTGTGTGGACGGTACTAAATTGCGGCGTTTGAGATGTCTGCCTAGATTAAGTCAGTAGGAGAAACCCAACAGGATTATTTATACTGTTTTCACTCAATATTGGTTTTAATTGGAAAGTTTATTTGGGGGGGTGTCGGGGATTGAGGTTCGCGGGAGTGATATAATGGTTTTTATGCTCCCTAGGCAAGACTTCAGATTTGCGCCCCAGTTTTATTCTGTTAAATAAACAACCCTCTGTGCGTGAGGAAAAATAAAAATAATAGTTTGCAAAAATACCAGACAAAAAAAAGAGATAAATAAACAAAAAATAACTGGAAACCCTTCACCCCCTTCTTCTCCACTAAATCTATGTGTTCGAAAAATATTCCTTCCCATACTTTTTTTTAGACTAGTATTTTCGCAAGTTTAAAAAGGACTACTTTTACCATCCGTTTGGGTCACACGGTTACATACTAATTATGTTAATGATTTTAGGAATGAGGGAGGTTGTATATAGAAGAGTTGTACACTGTACCTGCATTTACGTCACTGGAGAGTGAAAATCTATTTTGTAAAAATAACCCTCAGTATACCCAACCAAGATTTGAACCCCGATCTTCCCGTCATTGGCAGTTTAGTCTAAAAGTATTTAATTAAATATAAAGTAATGTCAAAATCCAAAAGTCAAAGAAGGGCATAAAATCATAAAAGTATATATGTTCTTAGTCAACAGTATTAGATAATGCTATTTATTTATTAATAATTATTATATTATTTAATTTAAATACATTATTTTTAATTAAAAAAAAACCCATTTAGTTTAAGTGTGCCGTTAGGACCATTGTGCTCCGATTTACTATGACGAATGAGAAGAAGCGGATTGACCCGGTTCACAGAAAGTTTCCCTTGTTTTTTTTTATTACTTTCTCGTGAATAAAGTACTGTGGTTGTGAAAATTTTCAACTTTAAGATTATGATGCATCTTAAAGTTTTATATGCCCCAGAGCCCAAAAGAAGGGGGAGTCTTGCAACTGTTCATTTTTTTACTTCTGTCCGTCTTGTCTTTATGTCCCTGGGGGTATAGCCGAAACGGTTAGATAATAAGTTTGAATAAAAGTTATCAGTCGATCTTGGTTGTTCATGGCGTAAAGTGACTTTATGTTCGTGGGTTCTAACCCAGCTGGGGTTGACGGATTTTCTTGAGTGATAAAAATCCGTAGTTCAACTTTCTTCGGAGGAGAAGTAAAGCCATTGGTCTCATGTCAATCCCGGTAAAATAAGTAAGCCATATCACTTTTCGTTCATAGAAATTATCGTGGGCTGATATAATCAGTAGGTTCAAAAAGCGAACGTTAATTACCTTACGTAAATAAATAAACTTAACATTTAAATGTTATAAGCTCATACCTTTGGGCATTAAAAAAATTATTCTAGCCCTCAAATCCATGGTCTGACAAATATTTTAACATAATTTTGTTTAAATGACTACAGTAGTTTTGTTAAAAATGGATATCTAAATATTATTTAACACTAGCTGGTGTATTTGATCTTCGCGTGGGGAATCTATAAAGTGGATTTGTTATTGTTAGTAAATAAAATAAACCACATGAAATAATAGTAACCAAATCTTAAATGATATAGGATATTTAGATATCAAATTGTGATACAAAACGCCAAAGTAAACCAACTAATTCAAAGTGTAAACATAGAGATATAATCCAAACATGTTTTAAAAGCTGATATTTATTTTGAAGATTAAGTTACAACGTCTTTAAACACAATATTTTGAACTCTTACTTGTTGATGCTAATAACAAGAAAGGAAGTGTGTCACAATATACATAATTGGTTGATTGCTAAGAGATTTTATCAAATCTAATCAAAAGCATTTCATTATTTAATGTTTTTACATTTTTATTAGTTTTATCCCTTTTAACTTTTGCCCTTTTTGTCTTATTATTTATTTTTTATTATATTTAATCTTCACACCCTATTTATCATGTATACCCTATTTAACCTTTCTACCCCATTTACCCTGAGGAATATTTTACATAAAAAATTTGGTTTAATTTTGTGGAAATCTTTTAAAAATAGTTCTAGGAATGTGGTTAAAATATTATGTTGTTAACATGGTAAAAAAATTTATATAGTTATTTTTCTTAAAAAAAAAGTTCATTTAAGAGTAGTTTGTTAGTGAATGAGTTTTGAAAAATTTAAAAATCTTCAAAAATAGCATGGATGATATTTATTAAAATAGGTATTTGGGAATTATTTTACGTGATAGATTACTTGTTAATTTTCTAAAATAAATTAATCTTAGGGTATTAAATCCATCCACCTATGCATTCAAGTTTTTATCTATCTATTCTATTTTTCTAAAATAATACATTATAATCTGTGTAAAAATAACAGTAAGAGTATGTTTTTCTATAAAGGCGTGATGCGATGTGGCGACACTTTTCCCCACATGGCGCAATGTTCCCAATTCACCCCTTAAAGTGAGACACTGGCTTAACCCCCAGCCCCACCCCGACCCCAGCCAGGAACATTTTAGTTTCTAATCCTTTCTCCCATGAAAAAAATCCACCAAATTTATCCCGTTTTTTTTTAGTTTAAATAGTTCAAGCCTCTGATCATAAGAACTAAAACTAATCTCCATTTTAACCAGGAGCAAGGCGAAGTAAGTAAAGTAAACAAAGATTATGGAAAGGGATTAGACTGTGGATTTGTTGAAACTAGACCTCTAATTATCCTCTTCAATGCTATGTAATTCATTTTTATTAAAAAAAGAAAATCAGCAAATAAATTCACTATATCAAAGGTCTAATACCCTATATATATATTTTTTTTTTTTCTGAATAATATCTGGAACATTGACCACCTTTGTGGTATAGTGGTCACAGTTCCTGGGCACAGATCCAGAGGTCCCGGGCTTGATCCCCTACTCTCTCAGAGTTTCTGTGAAGCAGTGGTTCTGGAACGAGGTCAAACTCAGAATAACGAGGAGATACTTTAATAAATAAGTAGCAGCTCCTTGCTAAATAAAAACAAAGGTTGGAGGGTCCGTTGTGCTGACTCCATGACACTCTATATCTGCAAATGTTGGCTTTAGCATCGCTAACTTTGGCGGCCGCTTGGTCGGTATGGCTCGATTTCGAGCTAACGCCAAATTAATAAAATAACATCCACATCACCCGCCTCGGAGGCGTAGTTGGCTAACGCGCTTGTCGTGATGAGCTCGACCGCCGAGGACGGGAAGATTGAGGTTCGAATCTTGGTCGGGTGAACTGGGGGTTGTTTTTCCTAAATGGTTTTCCACTCTCCCTCCACGCAAATGCGGGTTCACTTCCTCTAATTCAACATTCCCAATTCCCAATCCCTTAGCGTAATTATTACTTAAAGGGAATGCCAGGCCTCCACCGTGGTTCGGATTCCACGTTAAACTGTAGGTCCTTCATTTCATCTCACAATCACCCTACCATTACAAATTCGCGTAATTGCGTATAACCCGAATGGGTAGTAAGACGCGGTGCTAATAATAATATTACTTAAAGCGTATAACCCGAACGGGTAGTAAGATGCGGTGCTGAATAATAATAATAATAATAAAAAAAACATCCACATCGGTGTTCGTGTGAACTAAATGTCAGGCTCATTCAATGTGTTTTTTTTCCGGTGATAAATGAGGTCGGGGCTCAAATCTCAGCTAGGTTTATTGAGGGTGGTTTTTATTAAACTTATACTTATTCTTCCTCCATGCCAACGAATGTAGGCCTACTATTCTTATGAACTATACCATCCCTGTCCCTAACACATTAGCGTAGTTTTAATTATTATAGTCCTGATGGCTAGTTGTTAGATTAGGTGGAAAAATAAATAAATAAGGAGAGCCGTCCAGAGAGAAAAAGACAGCCAATAGGAGGCTAGTATATTTGTGAAAGTTTCTTTAATAGGTTTCTTGCATGATCTACAAATTGTCGTGGTCAAGTGTATAATTTAGGTTTGTGTATTTTACTTTTAGTTCCGTGTTCATAATATTTACTGGCATATTCAATGGGATGAGAGCCTTGGGAAGAACTAGACTCAGATGGAAGGGTAACATTAGAATGGACCTGAAAGAGATAGGCTGTAGTGAGGTGGACTGGATAGAACTAGCTCAAGATAGGGATAGGTTTTAATGAGGTGGACTGGATAGAACTGGCTCAAGATAGGAATAAGGTGTAATGAGGTGGACTGGATAGAACTGGCTCAAGATAAGGATAGGGTGTAGTGAGGTGGACTGTATATAACTAGTTCAAGATAGGAATAGAGTTTAATGAGGTAGACTGGATGTAGCCAGCTCAAGATAGGAATAGGGTGTAATGAGGTGGACTGGATAGAACTGGCTCAAGATAGGGGCAAGTTGGATACTTTTGTACGTTCGGAAACGATTTCTCGAGTTCCTAATGCCATATGGTTAGTAAGTGTTATTAGTTAATTATAACTATGATAAATGGTATTAGGTTTGTGTGGCAATTGAAACAGAATGTAAACATGTATAACATTAGGGGAATATGACTGTAATGTTTTGAATAATCTACTTGATTATTCAATAAATGAATATAACTATAAAATTAAAGGTATTAAGCTTCTTAAGACCCGTTCAAGATGTGTGCAAACATTAACTACGCTAGTTAAATATGGACGAAGACGCTATAATTCTAAAGGAAATGTATCCACTTTTGATTGGAGAGAGAATGAAAAAACCATTCACGCGAACACTGGAAATCCAGTCCAAAACTAGAGTGACACGTTAGAGCATGCAACCACCGATGCGGGTAAAAATGACGTAAATATCCTATATATTAGTATGTAACAAAACTAATTAACGAATATGACAAATAGCTTGGACTGTAATTTACTAAACCAACACTTAGGCGCTTGCAAATCATGGCCAATTCTCCTATTTAAGAGGATCTCAGAGAGTAAAAAAAATACTCGTTTCGAAAACTTTTCGTGGTTTTAAAACTAGGTGAGCGAGTATAGTTTATGAGTACGGGTGGAACATAAACCACCACTTCACTGACACGTGACTCAATGTGGTGAAACAAATTCAAAGAGCTTGAAGGGTATCTCTTTCTCTCTTCTTTTGTTCTTCTAATCTCATTTCGACCTCCAGACACCACAGAATGAAAGAAGGAAGAAGTCAAGTTTAATTTGTCTTATCTTTGGCCAGTGTATACGAACTTTGAGCTCAGAAATTGGTTTCGAATATCTGTTTTACAGGTATATAAAACAAACATTAACTAAACCCGCTTCGGTGACAACATAGTCTAAGATGTCACTCTCACAATAGACTAGACTGGTGATGATGGGAAGATCAGGGTTGGATTCTGGTCGGGTGTACTTAGGTGACTTTTCCAAACGGGTTTTTCCACTCTACCTCCACTCAAATGCCGGTACGCTTCCTATAAATTCAATCTTCCTCATCCCTAATAGTGTATAGTGATTAGGACATAGGAGTATAACTTGAATAGGTGGTAAAACGCGTATACAAATTTTAAATAAAAGAGCCTTTTAAAAAATATAAACTTTTTTTTGCTACCAACACAGATAATTTTATTAGTGCTATTTTTAGGCAATGCCAGTATTTATCTCACGTATAAATATGTGAAAGTTAATATAATAGCTTTTTTAGCTGTCATATAAGACTCTTCCTACAAAAATGAGACTGTATAAATTGGAGCATGCTTACATTAATCTGTCACCTAACAAAAATCATTGGGAACGTGGACTAGAAACCTGGTCGTTTTGGACGGTTATTAAGAATTCACGGTTCGAATCCAAAATAGATTTTAATGAGGTGCTTTCCTTCGAGTTTTTTACCACTCTCAAATGCAGGCCTATTCCCTCTAAATTCTACCTTCTTCATCTCTATCCTTCTAGCGTAATTGAAATGCGTATAGCCCAGACAGAGAGAGAGGGAGAGAGAGAGAGAGAGAGAGAGAGAGGAAAAGCTGGTAAGAAAACTGTCACACAATATTTGATTCAACGCCAAGTTTTTAATTTTTTTTTACCTATTCCCCGGAATATATTTCAGATAAAAGTTAATACATTAAATATTTTGCTTTGACATTTATATTTAAAAACTAAATAGATACACACCGTGTAAAATATATATATTTTAGGGTAGAGTATCCCATAATACTTGGAAGCCTATTATGAGATGTATTGAGGTAGAGGAAAAATAAAATAAAAATAAAGAACCTCTTTGATACAAATACAGTAGAAATTCGGGTAACCTAACTTTGCTTAACCGAAATCCGGGTTGACCGAAATTCCCTTTTATTGTTGTAGTAGTTTTTGTTTTGCTAGACAGTTGTAACATGTGGAATAAATTTTCTCAAAGCTTTTATTCTTTCACAGTCCACCCAAAATGACTGAAACAAATATTTCCATAAATCTTTTAGCTTAATTTAACCATCTTAGCTTTCGTCGTTTCGATCCTAAGTTTTGGGCTCTCTTCCTACGTCCGTAGATTGTTGGATAGTTTCCATCAATGATAATCAAGACACGTTCCTTTGTTGCTTACTATCGAACATATACATATATATACATATATTTACTTACATACATACATACATACATACATATATACATATATATACATATATTTACTTTCCAGGGTTCAAATCCCTCCCCTCAAGTGATTGGGAATTTGGCTCTTCGTACAACCCAGCTATATGTTGATAGACTGGGCGGATATCTAACAATATACATTTACTACAATAAAATATGTTTCTGAATAAATATTTAGTTTTACCAATACAGCTAAAATTTACAAATTATCCGAAACTTTGGCTATCCAAAATAAGTTTTACCCCTTTTTATTTCTAATAGCCGAGGTTCTATTGTAAGTATTATTTATCCCATTATATATCATAAGAATATTTACATAATCTTTTTATTGTTTTATTTGAGGTGTGTTTAAACTAAGTAATTTGTTCAGAGGTTGTTTTAATCAGAATGAATTACGTGTATACACATAAGTTGGTAAGTGCTGGGTTTTGATTAAAACAACATTCTGTGATTTATTTTTCACAAACAATATGCATTCAGCTACAGGGACCTATTTAAATGGATGTTCCATTACCAATATGGTATTGCACACATTTTTTTATCAAGGAAAATTTAAAATTATTTTTAATTGGCATTATTAATTGCTTTGTGTGTGCGTGTGCTCAGTTTCATTTTATCCATTTGTCCTTTTCACATATTTATACTAATTTGGTACACATGAAAAAGTTTAACTTAAGAAGTGGAGGAAGAATGAATTTAGTAAAAAAAAAAAATCCTTCAGGGTAATAAGCCATGATTTAAGCCCTGGACATTCACGCTAAGCTAATATGAATATCAATAATTATAAAATAATTCTCTTCAGTTGGCTCATGGTATTTAAGGGACACGTGTATAAAACTTATTTGGTAAAAAGTGCCACATTGAAAATGCAAAATACTCATAGAGTTGAAGATGGTCACCATATTCAAGCAATAAAAATCTTTTATTTTAAAAACTTACTATTAAAAAACTTAAGCTGGAATGCAAGAACAAATATAAGTAAGATAGTAGTGTGAGTTAGGTCAAGGCTGGTTTGCGAGAAAACAAATATAAGTGAGATAGTAGTGTGCGTTAGGTCAAGGCCGGTTTGCGAGAACAAATATGAGTGAGCTAGTAGTAGTGTAAGTTAGGTCAAGGTCTGTTTGCGAGAGCAAATATGAGTGAGCTAGTAGTGAGTTAGGTCAAGGCCGGTTTGCGAGAACAAGTATAAGTGATTTTTGAAATTAATTAATATTATTAAAATTAATATTAATTACAATTTATGATACTTTATAATTAGGAATATCTTGAAATTATAAAAACATCTAAAAAATTCAGTCCATATTAAAATTGTAGACATTTGAGTCAAAGTTATACATACAAGTATGTTTTTTTTAAACAAAGGATGATGTGATCATGCATATTTCGTATTTCTGTATTCTTTTGAGAATTGACAGAACAAGTTATTAAATTTGAAAAAATGTAAAATTTGAATTTATTTCTTATCTGTATTTCCCTGTTCCTTGGTTACTGGTGCAAGTGATGCAAAGTTATTTATACTACATGTTACGATGCTACAACGGTATCATCCTCACGTCTGATGAAAAATAAGAAACACACCAAATGAAATCGGGGTTAAAACACACTGCGTTAGCCAATGTGGCGTAACATGCAAAGTTAGTGAAGGTTAATAAATTATAATATCTAAAGAATAATCTAGTAAATATGTTATTTCATAATTATTCTTTTTTTTTATGTGCACCTGAATTCAAAAATAGGATTTTACAATTCTGTTTCTCTCTTTCTGGGCCTAGCTCTGAAACTGTTTAATGGATTTTATTCAAACATGATATTTAGTTGCTATACGGCTATAATTCCAAAAGTGTTTATCCTTATTTTGATCTTATCCCTTAAATTAAGGGTGGTTTGCTATTGAGGGATTTTTGAATTTAAATTTTTTAAATAAATAGCTTGATTCCGTTTAAAATAGATATTTAGTGAGTGTTAAACCTTTAAAATAACACTGTATACATGTTTGACGGCGAAAATTTTGTTTAAGGGTAGTTTACTGGAGAGGGAATTTTAAAAATTAGTAAATTTTCGAAAATCACTATGACCTTGTTTAAAATGTACTTTCTGGGGAGTACATGACACAAAATATTGTACATTTGTTTTAAAAAAAAAGAAATTAATTTAAGAGCAGTTTACTGAACACTGATTTTTTTTTATTTGAAATATTTTTAAAATGAATTATTTGGTTCAAAATGGGTAATGGGTAAAATTTTTAAAATAAAATAATTTGATATACTTATTTATCTTAATAAATAATTTATAGTAGTTTCCTGATAATTGACATGATTTTTAATGGTTTTCTAATTTTTGTTTAAAATTGATAATTGCGGGCTATTTTACATGAAACATAATAATGTTTAATATTCTGAAAATTGAAAAATGACACCTGGACACGGGATTCGAACCCGGGACCTTCGGCTTAGTACGCCAATGCTCTTACTACTGAGCTATCCAGGATTCGTCCCGTGCCCAAGGTCATTCTTCACTCATAGGCAGAGTCTATGATGGACGTGCAGAAGTCGTCAGCTTATAAACATGTGATTATATGGGATCACAAACCATCAGACAACGCAGCCACCTGAGACTCGGTAGTTGGCATTAACAGCCAATTGACAATTATATTATAACTGTACGGGATTGCACATATATATATATATATATTAATGGATCAATTATGAGTGAAGAGTGACCATGGGCATGAGACGAATCCTGGATAGCTCAGTAGTAAGAGAATTGGCGTACTAAGCCAAAGGTCCCGGGTTCGATTCCCGTGTCCAGGTGTCATTTTTCAATTATCAGAATATGATATCTAAGTGGTGTTAAACCTCACTAAAATGTCAGATGATAGCTTCAGCTATCTGATTCATTAATAATAATGTTTGCTAATTTTTATAAAATTAAATAATTTAAAGGTAGCTTCACAATTTTAGAAACTTTGAGATTTTTCATATAGGCCTATAGATTTAATATTTACCGTTACAAATATAAATTATTGGACTAAAGTTAACAAATAGCTGAGTTAAAAAAATTGAAACCAGAACAATTTTTTTTTTTAGAAATTTTATGAATTTTTATTGTGAATAATATGATGACTCACTTCTGTTGCTGCATTGTCTGAAGAGCTAATCTCGCATTAGAATATACTAGACTGCCAAAGACAGCGAGATCAAGGTTCGATCAAAATCTGACGCACTGAAGATGTTTTCTCTAAATGGTTTCACCCTCTCTCTCCACACACATGTGGGTACACATTCTGTAAAATTCAACCTTCCTTATCCCTAATGTATTAACGTTATTAGCAAACAAACTTGTAATCCGAGTAAGGGTGTTAAAAAAATATATGTTTGTTTTTATGAATAAAACTTACATATGGCTAGCTTAATGAAAACCTATTTTTGAATATTTAGTTCCAAATTTTTATATACTACGATAAAGTTTGTAAGATTGTGTCGTATTGTACTTGTCAGGACTGACTTTCAGTAAAACCACGCATCATTCATTCCATGTAACATAGTCTGACCATTTCATACTAACACAATCCGGAACAGAAAAAATTAATTTAGCTTTGATATTATTTTAATACTCATTATTTCCATTAGTTTAATTTATGATCATGAAGAAAATATGTTCACAGTAGGCCTATGTATTTATACTTTTGACAAAATATTAAATTTCAAATATAATAATTATTATAAATATATTTAGGGATAAAAAATTAGTAAACAATTAAATTAGATGCATGTATTTCACTATGTTTATTATGTTTATTGACTGTATTATTTAATTAATAAAAAAATCATTTAATTCCATAGAATATTAAAAATATTCACAGGAATGAATTAAATTCGATTTGTTGAAAACAATAATTGGACCCTTTAGCTGATTAAGTATCGCAATTTGAAAGATTAAAAAAAAAAAACTTGCCTCGTGAAAACGAAAGGTTTTTTTTTAAAGTTTGTGATTTTTTCTGGAACCTTTACTTATACGAGGCAGTGTACAAAAAAAACCCGGGGTTGTCCCGGAAATTGTGGAATAAATTGTCAGCTTAATGTAAAAGGACATGAACTGAACGTATCCTTACTTCGAAATATCGCCACTCTAAGGTCTAGTCTACTGTATTATATTTCACACTTCACAGTGGTTCACTCAGGGGAAGAGAAGAGAGGGGTGTGGGAAGGAACGATATTTCCCCTCCAACTTCACTAGATAGTCGATAATATTAATAAGAGCTTTGAAAAAAATAGAACTATAAAATAAGCCCCTGAAGATGTTTCAAATGTAAAGGCTACATTTTGAGACCAGAATTACGAGATTATATTCATAAGGTCTAAAACTATGTATTTTAAAAGTGCCCTTGAAACTTACAACGTGAATAAAATCACCGAAATTGGTGCATTAAATGGCCTCTCAAAATGTGCGTCACGTTCATTGACACCACATTTTTTTTTAACACAGCGTCTTACTACCCATTCAGGCTGTACGCTTATGAACTAATCACGCTAATGGGTTAGAGATAAGGAAGATTGAATTTAGAGTAAGTGTACCCGAATTTGCATGGATTAAGTAGAAAACTATCTAGGGAAAATCACCTTCAGTACACCCGACAGGGATCGAATCACGATCTTCCCGTCATCGGCAGACTAGTCTATTGCAGAAGAAGCTCCTTAGACCATGCAGCCACCGGAGCGGATAGCCACTTTATTAGGTTGTTTCAAGTTCTTAAATTATATTTTTAGTTTCAAAGTAGTGTCACACTTTTACGTATTTAAAGTTTCGTCTCTGAACAAATATTGGGATTTCGTGGGAATATGAACTTTGATGTTTTGTATTATAAAGTCTAGTGACTCTAGGATTTAAAAATGAATCGGTGTTCGAAGTTAAACAAATGAGTTAGTGTTTGGTGTTTGCACTGTGTCTTAATACCGTATCAATCCATAAGTATATTTAGACTGATGGACAAGGGCTTAGAAGAAAGTGCCAGAAATTGCGTTAAGAAAGGCTGGGAAACCATTCAAGAAACAAAAATAAATCTGTATGTCCTGCCGGGATTTAAATCTCAACCTCCCCGTCACCAGCAAACTAGGCCAGACGAAACCAACTTCTTTGTCCATGTTTCCACAACTTAGTGCGGACGTTTTATTTTTAAAACCTATGGTTTGTTGAGAATGTTTATTTGTGTGTAGCCTATATGTGATAAATCCAAAACCAAGAAACCCAGAAAGCTTAAATTGGTCATAAGTATTTGAGTGAAAGTGAGGGTTTGCACCTAGGGCGTATGTTTTAAATATTTTTATCAGTTTGGAGATTGAAGCCTTCAGCCCCATAAACGTTATATTTTATATCAATAATTAACAACTATTTAGTATAGTATGCATTTGTTTTGTATCGAACATGACTCACCAAGGAGCAATATCAAATTATAATCCAAAGAGAAATCACAGAAGAAAATTCAATTATAAATCCAAATATTAACTTACTAAAGTTCACTTTGATTAATTGTCTTTTGTTTGCATTAGTAGGTGAAATCTTTATTATTTTTTACCTTAAATTTACATTTATAATTATGTATTCATAAGGAAATGCCTTCTTCAATTAAAAGTCAGCTGATACTGGTTTGTGACTGTATCCAATATTGTTCACTAACGGTATGTGTTGCATGACACAGAATTGGTTCTTACAAATATACTTAGCAATAGAAAAAGGCTCCATGGATGGAAATCGCAAAGCTATGGATCATTTTAAAGGAATGACACAGGCATTTCTAGGGTAGGGGAAGGAAACCAACTTTTGCCTTTGCGAAAAAAAATCTTTGCAATTGGTTAATAGAGAATCCCGGATCAAACTGAGTTACAAAAACTATATAATGGTCAAGCCTGTCAGAAAGATCAAATTATTACTAAATAAACGAACATTTTTATGATAGTTTTAGCCTGGGAAAATGCTTCTGGGTGGAGGGAGGGGATTATGGCGGTCCTGTCAACATGAAGAGGCAACATTACATATGCATTATTTTCCGCTTCTTGGTTCTCTCGGCTTCTTCCCAATACTTCTGACAGTCAGTCAGACTAATATATATATATATGATATAAATAAACTTGTACAGCATCGGTCACATAAAGTTGCAATTCTTTTAGTCTTATTTTAAATGTAAGTTGATCATTTTTTACTGACTGGGACTTTATATATTTTTGCTCGGATAACTCGCAATTATAAATTTTCAATTTTATTTAAATAAAAGAAAATATGTTTTTGAATAACTTACGGCAGACAGACATATTTAGTGAATGGGAAAAATTTGAATCATTAATGCAAGTGCATTAGAGTCACAATTTTCCTACCTAACGTGGCGGCATTCTGGGTTAGATAGCGGAAAACCCGGAAAATACAGAATTACACTCCCGGATGCTTGGTTAGCACACAATTTTCCTATATTCACACGATTTTCTTTACAGTCGCCCACAGTACTCTTTTCAACGGCATATTCCAGCGATATTTTCTTCGCCGATTCTCCTGAACCAAGTCTTTGAATAGCACGAAGTTTATGCTCCATTGTTACAACAACCTTTTATTTCTCTCTTTTCACCACTTATCTTCAACACACAAACGCGTGCAGTAATGTATGTACAGTACTGTACTAAAATTATTGCACCTAAAACAATTGTTACAGTACTGAACTGTACAGTAAATAGCACTAACCCCTGATATAAACACACGTAAGGAACGCTTCCACGAACTCAAAACAAATGTCACGGTGTCCTTAACTTTCCAACTGACACGCCTATGAGTACGTACTAGCTCGTGTGGCTACGCCTCGCGCACACCTCCATTGACACAGCTTCTGTTTCCAGCCAAATTAAAACAGTGCTGCTATCTACACCGACCAACCGTATGCGACTCTAATAGTACTGTATTATATGCCAACCACATTGTATATCAGTTATGCTTTAATGGATTCAATGTAATAGCTGTAAGGCATTTGCGATAGCTTTTTTTTTATTAATTACCATTGGTTATTTACCGGTTGTTTATTTTAAAACGCACTTGTTAATGCGGAGAACCAAGCCTGATTATGGAGGGCTGGTTAGTTACGACTCTATAGTTTCAAATATACTTGATTCACTGATTCGGTAATAATCTATATTATAGCCATCAATAACTTGCGTTTTAAATGTGGTAATTTTTGTTTAAGGTATTAACTGAAGTGATAAAAAACCAAGTTGTTTAGTTTATCAATATTATATATAAACGATACTTGGAAAGAGCAATCGAACCTGGAACATTTGACTTCATATTAAGTGCTCTAACCAATTATTCATCCTGTGTCTTGGCAAATACCTCACTAGATATTGAAGACATATTCAGCCTCTACGTCTACTAAATCAAGTGATGATAACAATACTTTGACTTACCTATTTTGAGATGTGCACTGGTTGTTGTCGTTTTACCTTGTAGGTTTAGTTGAGGATTTGTTGGATGGCTCATGTGTCTTCTTGCTGATTTTACAGTCTTGGACGGTGACCTGGTGGTCTAGGGGTAAGGTGTCAGACTTCTGTGCTGGCGGCCGGGGTTCAATACTCGGTCCTGGCACAGATTTATCTGATTACCAAACCCTTCCTTCACCTCTGACAAGACATCTTGTGAATGTGGGGAATGCCAGGCCTCCACCGTGGTTCGAATTCCACGTTAAACTGTAGGTCTTTCATTTCATCTCACAATCACCCTACCATTACACATTAGCGTAAGTGCGTATAACCCGAATGGGTAGTAAGACGCGGTGCTAATAATAATAATAATAATAATAATAATACAGTCTTGGACTACTGTTACCTTGTAACAAAGTAGACTATGTGTTAACGCCATTAAAGTTGGTAGTGTTATTTTTTTTTGTTGCAAATCCTACTTGTACTCGAATTACATTGTATAACCTGATGACCATCAACCTTGATAAAATTGAAACATAAGACGACATCATCTTAGACCAAAATAGAATGGGCCAGTTTTCATTGGCGAAACTGGACCATTCCGTTCGAGTTGGGGTAGGGGTCATCTTGTAGGCCTATTTAGTGTAGCGGTGCACTCGCTGCTTACCAAATCTGCCAATGACTCTCTCCCATTCCACTCGAGTTCAGGAAGGTGGTATCTTGTATTTTGAAGAGACCCGCACTTTGGGCTGTATTAAGTCTGACTTTTAAACCGGCCCACAGACCTAATCTTCTGACTTGTTGGGTTTTATTTGGAACAGAAAGTTTATCAAATGTGTCACAATAATATATTTAATGTAGTTGGTCACATAATTTACATTTTAAGTCATCTGGTATTACATATGCCCCTTTAGTATTGATCTTAGTCTTAAAATGCCAGAATAAATAATAAAGAGGAATTAGAGTTTTGTCTTTTCTATAGCCATTGACGAAAGTAGTGATATAAAGGGCGAGGCACGGCTGTATTTATTCGTTGCGTGGACAAAGACTTAAATATAACTGAAGAACTTCTATGAATACTTAGCGGTCTAGATGTAAGGTGTTGGACTTTTGTGCTGGGGGTCCGAGGTTCAATCCTCGGTTTGCCAAACCCTTCCTTCACCTCTGACAAGACATCTTGTGAATATGTGGAATGCCAGGCCTCTACCGTGGTTCGGATCCCACGTTAAAATGTAGGTCCTCCATTTCATCTCACAATCACCCTACCATTACACATTAGAGTAAGTGCGTATAACCTAAACGGGTAGTAAAACGCGATGCTAGTATTAATTCTAAAAGTAACTCCCTTAAAGGACACTACCACTGCAGAAGATCTTATTTTTGCTTTAGAGAAAGTTATAAATGATAAAAGTCTTGATTGGGAGAAATTGTTAGCCTAGCTACTTAGCGGCAATATCGAACACTTTTTACTACATACCACAACAGCAAGAAAAATAATATTAAAACACTACTGAATTTAAATTTAATAGTTTCAAATACATCATACTGTAATGCTTTTGGGGGATTAATTTCTTTTATGGAAAAGGTATAATGATAGCTTAGAATATTAGGGTAGTTAAGATAATAACTAAGTAAGGACACAAAATAAACTGTTCCCCAACCTTTTTCTCCACTCAAATGCGGAAAGAGATCGAGCGAACGACCATCAGCGATTGGAGCATTCGCTCGGGTGTAAACAGTTTGAAATCAAGAGCGAGAATCATTTGGAAGTGTTTGTTGAGTTTCGGTTCGCATTCGTTGTTCGCTATCCGACTTTTAGCGAATAATCAAAGTAAATTCGTGCTTTGCCTTGTTTTTTTATTCGTTCCAGTGTAAACATTCTCGCTATTTTGAGTTGCTCGCATAATTTATCGTTGTATATTTAAAGTCCGGATTAATTTCATACTGGTATGTACTTATTCTATGATTGTCGTTTTTTTTCTGGTTCAGTAGTGCTTAATCTATGGGTCTGATGAAATTACATTAGTTTTAATTGAGGAGTACCATACACTTCCATGGGTTTGACTTCTATGTAAAAATTCTGACAACCAAATTTCCCTCTTTTTCCTTTTATTCTGCACAATTTTTCAAATGGCTACAAATACACCCGCCATACAAACTAATGCTAGCTGGTCTTCCTAAAAACTACTTTACATGGTACATTATTTAGAGCCGGAGAAATATTTTGACTTAAATAATCCTGTGCTTTGTTAATGTTCATCTGTAAGCTGACTTCTTAACTTGGATTCATTCGATTTTAAAAGGGATCAAAAGTGTTCACAAATGTTATGTATGTACTTCCAAACATTTATAGTATTTTAGATAAGTTAATTTGGACTGTGGGATATTTATTTATCATCCAAATACTTCGAGTGAAACTATAGTAGGGACACTTTAATAAATGTGTCTTGAAGAATATAATTACATTCAAAATCAATAAATTAAAGTTGCATTTCTTCCTTAACACTTTCGATATCAATTGAAAATGGAACAGAGAGCAAGGAAAACAAAAATTTATCCTGTTGGAAATCCTTAAATCTGTCTTCTAACTTTTTCCTGAGAGCTTAAAATAGTGTAACATAATTATTAAGGTTGGACATATCATTATCGGTTTACACACTTGTTTTGAGCTTAAAGAAGTGAGCAAATTTTTTTTAACAAGCTGGTTTTCCCACAGTCTAAATTTGCTTTGTAAGGCTCTAACATGGTCTAACATAACTTTGTGATAATTTGGTCCTTTCCCTGAATGAATTAAGATGCTGCGTAATATCAACCAAAAAAAAGTTAAATCTATCACCCAAGACATGCCATTTAATTCCTAGCCTGAACTTTTATTTTTCAGCTATACCCGCCTCGGTGGCTTAGTTGGCTAACGCGCTAGTCGTGCAGAGCTCGACTGCTGAGGACGAGGAGATCGAGGTTCGAATCTCGGTCGGGTGAACTGGAGTGGCTTTTCCTAAATGGTTTTCCACTCTCCCTCCACGCAAATGTGGGTTCACTTCTTCTTACTCAACCTTCCTAATTCCTAATCCATTAGCGTAATTAGTACTTAAAGCGTATAACCCGAACGGGTAGTAAGATGCAGTGCTAAATATTATTATTATTTTTTCAGCTATAAATATTTCAAAAGTGTTTCATTTCAAAAAATCGTTTTAAAACTGTGCCCGAACTCGACCATCTAACTTTGGAATGATACGGCCATTTTTGTATATTCTTCACCCATTTCTTCCAAAAAAAGCGGAAAACTGACGGTATACAAGTGATCATGACAGTTTATGGACAGTTTATACAACTGAATACATTAAGTGTCCATTTTTAATGTTGTTGCGCACAAAGCTTTCTGATGAAGGAGTGGTACAATGAAATGCAACAAAATGTTCAGATGGCAGCCCAAAAACCACTAGTTTATCTCTTAATTTCGCAGCCCACCCTCAATAGTAAGGTTGACAAATTTTTTTTTTCAATCATATCTTGAATCATTTATACAAGTAATTTTTTCTAAAGAAAAAAAATATCTCTTCTATATTGGTAATGTCTTTTAAGGGAATTATTTCTAGAAGTTCTTCAGTTATATTTAAGTCTTTGTCCACGCAACGAAGAAATACAGCTGCTGTGTCACGTCTTTTATATCAGTTCTTTCGTCGATTGCTATAGAAAAAGCAATAAACCTCTCAGCCCTCTTTATAATTTGTTCTTTGATATTAACTGAGATATCAGTGACGTGTGTTGCAAAGGTATTCCTTGAAAGGCTAATGTTTGAAAATAAATGTTTTTGATTTGAACATAACCAGCTTCGCAGCAGTTAACCAGACAGTCTTTAAAAAATTCTCCCTCACTGAAAGGTTTAGAAGCACATGCTATTTCATAATAAAGCATATAAGAAGCTTTAACGGTATATTCAGCAAATTTATTCACCTGCGTAAAAAATGTTTGTTGCTTCAACCGTTCACTTTTAAATTTAGAGATTTTGTCTTCACGAGTGAAGCACAGTGTTTTGTTTTGTAGCTGGATCTCAAGTTGTATTCTTTCATCACTGAAACAACACAATTACAAATTAAACAAGTCAGCCTCATGTTACTTTAAATAAAATAAAAATACCAAAAGTTCCACGCTTAGTTAAATACTCTACGCTCTTATAATTTTTCTTTTAATATCACACTTACTTAAACTCTTCGTGCTAACAATAAATAAACTAAAACAAGTCTTGGATGATCGTGACTGAGAACAAATGGTTGTGAGAACAGAGGGTGGAGAAAGACTGAAAGAATTTGTAGATGAGAGTTTGGAGGAGAGGCGTATTATGAAGTTAAGGATGGGTAAGAGCTTCAAGAAACGAGGCAGAGTGGTGGCAAATCCAATACCTAACTCAAAACACATCAAGGGCACAGAAAAAGTCTGTAACTGCGGACCACATTCCTATTCTTCTTTCATATTTAGGTGAGGGCCGATTTAAACGCTTCTGCGGGCCGTTTGTTTGACACTCCTGTTAGACTATATTTATAGCCTAAAGTTTAAAATACCTACAAATGGGCGGATCTTTTCCAGGCATCGCTACTAAAATCGATTCTCAAGTTGTTCTCCCGGTCCAAACGCCCACCGAACAGGTCCGATTAGAGCAGGAGCGAATGGTAATAAATGTTCTCTAAATGCTCATTTGCTCGTGTTCATTAACATTAACCTGCATTATTTGTATAAAATAATTTAAGTAGATTGAGCCTTTTGTACCTCACCGAAGATACACTGCGAGTATCCTTGTTACTCTAAACCACAAAATACAAAAGCTGCGGCGAGCTGTTTCTTTGAGATATATAATATAATACTTAGAAGACTGTTTCTAGTTATTAAACACGTCCAGGTGTAAATAAGTCTTCTTTTGAAGTATATCGGCTTTTGGTTATTTCTATATCTTTGTCGTTCTGAAGAGGAGGGAATTTTGTGTGATTCATTGTCACGTCAGATGATAAGCGGGAGCTAATTATATATACTAGGTCATAACTGGTGCTGTAGGATTCTTTGTTTCGTGATTTTATACCATTAAAATAATGGCGCCATTTCTTCAACCTCAGTGATTTTATATCATTAAAAGAAACCGCTCATTATTTTATTTGAAAATGCCAACTACTTCAGCAAACCTGGCTGCTCGTCTTTGAATTTCTTTGTTAATATTATGTTTGATTTGTTTGGCTCAAAGAAACCTACATTAACTATACCAGTGCTAGTGATCACATCGGTAGTCACGTGGTCTAAGGTACCAGGCTATAAGTAGAGTGGATGGTTTGTGACGGGATATTGTGGTTAAAGTCTAGTCCGGGTGCATTACGAGGAAGGAGTTCTCACAATCGATTTTCACTTTGGTATTCCCAATCTACACTCCCAGCTAAGGCGCAGGTAATTCCTCCTCCCTAAGTGATCCTTCAAATCTCCACCTCTTAGAATAAGCCTTGAATAACCTAGGTGCTAAACTTACAGCCATAATACAAATTAATACTGGACTTAATACTTACTTACTCAATGGAATTAGGAACTCGAAAGTTCATTGCCAAACTTACTAAGGTACACCACCTATCCCTTACTATCTTGAGCTAGTTCTATCCAGTCCAACTCATTACAATAGGATTTATATATCACTTAACTACTTATTGTTTCATTAGCTCAGTATAGCGGCAAAATTGTGAAACTTTTAAGAAATATAAGCTTAGAGCGTGCATCACGTTCCAATCAACTATGGGATACAGTCGGCAAGAAATCGTAAATTTACACGAACACTATTGGATGTGGACCATTTATGATTAAACATTAATGAAGATAAAGAGTAATAGAAGTTCCTAATACTGAACATTATTGAAATATTAAACGATAGTTGGATAAAAACTGCATTGAAAAGGCAGTTTTTGACAATTTTAGAATGGATTCACAACTAGGCATTGTGCATCGTTCTTTCATGATAGGTAAATACTGTAGTTAGTAACAAGAAACTTTGTAGCTTCCCCCCCCCTCCCCCATCGTGACCGTGGACAATTTCAAGAAATAATTCAAATACGAATATGCACTGCAAACATTTCTGGCATGTTGTAGGTTTTTTCTTTCCGCTTTTACTCCCATACCTCGCACGCACACGCACACGCACAAACGCATATACGAGCCGGGGGCCGAGTTGGGCTTACTATGATGAACGCTCTTAAGTCATAACTATTTTATTTAAGCGTCAGGGTAACACATCTTATGTTAAGTTTAAAAATAAATTATTTAGACCACACATTTTTAAACCAACCCATTACTGCGAATTTTGTATCATAAGTATTTATATTAATATAGCGTGATTAAAATTAAATAAATCCTTTAATATTATATATTATGTTTTTGTTTTATAAAAGTGAAATGGATTCAGTGTGTGTTTAATCGATACAATGAATATGACAATGGAATCACAGAACGGTAGTTTATTTGAAGACGTGTGGCCCGGTATCGAGAATAACAGTGAAGAAACAGCGTGGCCCGGTCTAGGGTATAACGGCAGTGACAACTTCAGTGAATTAGTAAACTATGAGGAAGATGAGTTGGTTTTAAAGGACCCACAGTTTTACTCTTACCGTTATCGTGTTATCGGAACATTCTTCCAGGGTATCATCCTAATGGTCGGTGTTCTTGGAAACCTCATGGTGGTGATTGTCGTCACGAGGACCCGTAGTATGCAGTCACCCACCAACTGTTATCTGGTAAGTAATTTTATGCATGGAACATTTTCAACAATGGCTTCCAAAAAGGTTTCGAAAAATTTTCAATTTACTTGTAACATTTTATTTAGTATATTGTTGTTAACTATTTTTACTCTTTGTATAGACACATTTTGTTCTAGAATAAACATTGGTAATTTCCTTTAACCTTTATCGATGATCTTGTGAGCTATTGTGGGATATAACTCCTTTTATATGGCTTTCCGGTGTTGGGGTTGAGGTCCAACTCCCGGCATGGTGTGGTGAGAGAGATCTTACACAAATTGTTTTCCTACTCGCTCTACACTCAAATACGGGTACATTTATTCTAAAACTCTACATTACGTAATCATGTCTTATCAGTGTATATATGAGAACCAGCCGGGAGTACATTTGTAATATTCTAACTACAAAACAAAATCTTATAAAAACAAAGTTTTAGTGTGTTTGCAAACTTCCTTAATATTGTCATTGTTATAAAAACAACTTTGACAAAGTTATTGAAGCTTATAGAGGTTTAAATGGTACTCAACATAAGATCTTAAATACATTCGGCCTATAATATAGTATATTTATAATAGGACTACAACAATGAAAACATTATAAAAATATTCAACAAAGCAAATTTTGTAAATATAATTTGTTAATTTTGAAGAGACAAACGATTTATTACCACCCCAAAGAATGCAAAAAAATACATCAAAATGTTTAAATACCCTGAATGATGATAATAAAAAATATATTAAATATGTTTTCTTAACTGTTCTTCCTATATCATGTTCTTACTGTATTTGATAAGAGATAACTGCAAGAAAGTTAATGTCAAAATACACTTATGTTCTGCCGGTGTTACGTTTAATATATATATATATATATACAGGTTTTAAACCGATAATCATACCCCAAATACTCAATACAACGATACATTGGGTTCGTCATTTTTTGTATCCGTCTATGTGTTACGTTCGTTTAAAAGCTTAAAAATGTGTTAACAAGTTAATATATTATTTCAAACATTTACTTTATTTTAATCAATTAATTGCCATAATTTTTTTGTGATTGTGTTAGCTCGAATGTTAATAGTTCTAATTACCGTGTGAATAACGGGATAATATGTTAATATTTTTTATAAAACGTGTAGTTACGTTTTTATGACATTGATTACTTCCATAATGATTTTTTTTAAATTTTAGATTATTTGATCAAAAATTTAAAATTTCAATTACATTTAAAGGGAGAAAATTTTAATTTGGAATTAAAATTAGAATAGGAATATATATATTCTTTTAGGATTATTTACATTTTAAATTTAAGTTCCTGTAATCTAAGACCCACTTAAATTTAAATGGTAGATCTACCATTAAAAAATCAACGCATGATGCGGCAACGAACCAGCTAATATATTTTTAATATGTGAAGGATAAGAGGGAAAAAGTGGGGAGGTACAATACATCACACACATTTTCCGGGACATTAACGTTTATATCTTAATAATAATAATTTTAAAATTATATTAAACATGATTGAGACCTCTTTTAACCATAGGCCTAGTCTAAGTGCATTAGAAAGGTATAAGCATTGTTAACAGATAGCAGCACTAATTCAAAATTAGCTAAAATTTGACCTTTTCCCTTTTTAACCATGCAGAGTACATTCACCACCCGAGTTTACTTGGTTGACAGCTCACAACGTTACTAGAAATAGTCCCTAATGTATCCCTACGCCAACAGCTGACATCTGTCGCTTTGGCTAGCTGTAATCAAAACATAATGGTAATGTATGAATGTGATAGTTATTCATAGTAAGTTGGTCTAATACTATTTATATTTATTTGAGGTCGAGCACAAAGCTTATTTAACGTTTTATTCCACTTAAAAAAAAAAATTATTCACAACACTTTCACAAAAACTCTTAACAAATATGGCTTCAAAATGGTGACCGACGAACTTAAACCATGTGATTGATCATGACGCAAAGAAGTTATTTACAATGATGCACCCACGCAGTGGATACAAATATTTTATTCAATTAAATATTTCGAAATGCGATAAAATAATCATAAACTAATTTATTATATATATAAAAGACAAGTCATTTTTCTTTTCCAACTAAATACAATGTCTTTATTAAAAAAGTATTAATGTATGCACTATATTACAAATTATCAATAACATTCCAAAACGAAGAATAAGTAGTTTTAATTAAGATTAAAATTAAAGTTTCGGATTGGATAAAAAGAAATTATTCAAAGTAATGAAATAATGTGAGAAACCTGTAGTTCGCGTTGTTTTAAAGGTAAAGTATAGCACGTAATTAAAAAACTTACAGTGATCTTTTACAAGTGTTGGCAAACCAAAACCTAAATATATGATTTCTTGATTGTCATTCAGGTAAAAATCTATACTGAACAAACTCTACCCTTCATATGTATAATATATTTTCTAATAAAACGGTAATGACAAAAGCAAACTAATAACTATTTAAGTGCAAATTAATACCTGGGTCGAGCTATCATAAAGAAGTGATCTCCTTTAAAGACCCAACCCGCCACCCGTCATAAGTTAAAGCTTCCCAAAATGTTGAAGAATGTGGGGAATAGAAGTTTTTACGTTGCATCCTGATTGGCAGGTTAACTTTTTTTTTTTGAAAGTCAGACAAAAAAGTGACTGTTGTGAAAAAGACTCAATGTAAAAACACCTTTAAACTTCTATTGATCTGTTCAAACATATTGTAAAAATCCGACAGAGTAAATCACTTCTCAAACGGACGTTATTTTTTTTAACCGAGTGGGAGATCTGCATGGTAAAAAAAGCTCTCTGAAGGGAGTCTTCTGAAAAAAAAAGTCTGCTACTGTTTGCATATTTTTGTGTTGGTTTATTTTAACGTTCATTGTTAGCACATAGATCATACTATCGCACCATACACATTTTTATTATTAATTTATTTTTGAACCGACTGATTATATCAGCACAAGATAATTTTTATGAGCTAGATCGAAACGGCCAAAACAATTTTGCCGGGAAAGGTATTTTCACATACCTTCCAAGGTTCCTTTACATACCACAATCGACATGAGACCAACGGCTTTACTACCCCGGTTCGAAGGAAGTTGTATTATGGATTATTATCGCTAAGGAAAAAGCCATTGACTCCCGGTTGGGTTTGAACCCACGAGTATCATGTTATGAGACGAACACTTAACCCCAATACCACTGAGTTCAAAGCATCATATAATTATTAAACTTAAACCTAAAACATCATACCTAATGTTTATTATACTCTCCGCCCTAGTTAGTGATATTCACCAATTGGCTATCAGGGCGAGCCAGTAGTATATAGTAAGAGCATTCATTGGGGTTGATGGTCCCAAGCTCAATTCTCGTATCCATAATTATTTCATATTCAAAATATATTCAATTTAAATTAAAGATGCATCTAATGATGGCTGCATCAAGAAACGAAGTTCATTTCAACATAAGTGATATTAACGTTTCTTGTTATTGTTATATTTGTTGTCTGGGACCACTCGAAACCTGTCAATCCATCTCTAAACATAGTGCTCTTAAATGTTTTGTTCATACTATCAAATTAGTTATACATCCAGGGGAGAGCTTGGAATTATTTTTTGGGAGGGGAAGGGGCTGTGGGGATGAAATACTACCCTAGTGGGGAGGAGGGCTCGGGGTTACACCCTATGAAAATTTGGAAAATGTAAGCCTTAAAAGTGGTGTTTTGAGATTTTCCTGGGCTCAAGGAAGTAAGCTCTGAAATAATAAACATGTTTAAAATTTACCAAAATTGTGTTTTTTTGGTTAATTCAATCAAATTAGACGTTTTATTTTATTACATTCCTTCACTTAGTATAATTTTATCATAAGTATACGGTTTGTACTATTGAAAACAATACCTTCAACAATGAATAGGTCAGGTGTGTTGTGTGGAATGACATAAATAGAGATACATCAAAAAGATAAAATACATTTACTTTTCGCAACAAATATGAACGAAACAGGCACATTTGAAAGTAAAAAAGATTAGTTTTGTTTTTTATTTCAAAGGCAGGTTACAGAAAGTTTTATTATGTGCTTCCTAACAAAGATGTCCAATGTTTCCTCGGACTTTATTGTAGACATCGCGTCTATATCCTGGTGGATGTGAAGCAAAGCCGACCCATTTAGACGATCTTCTGTCTTTGTACTGCGAAGATAGGTCTTAAGATGAGGCAAGGTCGGAAAGGAGCACTCCTCTGTGCTCGTCGTCACAAGTAGTGTACACAAGAGTTGAAAAAGAACTCTAATGTTTAGTAGGAGAAGCTATTTGGTAGCTTACTGAAGGATACTTAGAAAACTTATCTGAAGAGTTTTATTTACAAATTTGTATCAGAGCTGAGAAACACGGGAAAATCTTCCTTGTAAGCTTCAGATCCTTGCAAAAATCATCTTTAAAATCGTCAGTGAATTCTGATGGCAAGAGATTGTGAAACTGTCCAACTTTTTTCCGTTGTGATTTTGGAAATCTGGAGAAAGGTTCATTAACGATCTAGTCTAAAAGAGGAAGGTACACTGCAATACGATATTTATCTTCAACTGAATACCTTGACTATGATTGAAAGGTTTTATTTTTTTGGCAGAATCGTTATTCTTGGCTTACTGATTTCTGTCCATCTTCCTTTTGGTAAATCTTCGGAATTTTTTATTAATTGTTTGAATGAGTCCTTACTTTTTTTACGTTGTTCTTGGAGGCTTTCCATCGTCGCTTCGACGAGCTTTATTGCTATGAGTACATTAATGTGCTCTGCCTGTAACTTCCAAGCCAAGGGCAGAGCTAGTCCCAAAACGTGAGCCAAAACAATCACATGATAGAGGAACTCTGGCGACAGCATTGAGTGAAGGAATGAAAACGCATTGCTTCCTCTTCCTTCAGGTGACTGAGTGATCGTTCCCAATACGATGGGGAGGCGAAGGAGAGTGTCAAAAAATTTCAAAAATGCCTTTCAACCAATATTGTTTCGCCCTTCTTTTAAGGCCAATTTTCCCTTTTTTAAGCCTATCTTGAATTTATTCTTCCATTTTATATATTCTCTCAGATGATTCTCTACAGAATTTTGCCAGAGATGAGATGACTAAGATATTAAACTGTTGATGATTGAGATTGAGAAATAAAACGCACGACCACCACACACGCACTGCTACTAGCGAGTATTGTTGAAGCTAGATTCACTCAATTCAAAAAGTAGGTTCATTGTATAAAGTTGGGGAATTGTTCCGATAGATATCGCACACTAGAGATGGGCGAAACCGTGATTTTACGATATCAGTGAATACAGTGACTGTGATTTTAAAATATCGGTGATTTATACCAGTGATTTTTCACTGTGACCTGTATTCACAGTGTTTTGATGGACCGATATTTTTTCACTTTCCAACCACAGTCAAGGCTAGTATTTAGCTGCTGTCAGAGTATGAGTCCAATCGAGTATGGAGTATGGAGTATTTATGAGTATTGAGTATTGGATATTTAGTATTTACTCGAATACTCCCATGAGTATCGGTTGGAAGGAAAACTAATTACTCGGGTGTTTGGCGGCTTGCAATGGAATTCGATACTTAAAGGCCTAACATAGACACTTCTTGTCGGCACTGATATTGACAATCGAGATACAGCTACCTAATCTTTCAAGGTTTCATATGGATTTCATGTTGCCTGACTAATGTACAGTCAATACAAAAGTATGCGTTTTAAGATTTTTCATAAAGTTGATAAGAAAAGAAAGCAAAACATATGTTATTAATATTTTATAGTGAAATGTTATGTAATTTGTGCAAAATTAGTTGTCCAACAAACATTATGTTAGACTTGAATACCAATATTAAAACTTATTTGACGTACAATGAGAAACTCTTGTAATTGTGTAATTTATTTAGTGATTTGTTTTACTACAGTTAAAATTTATGTGACATTAAAAATGAACATAACATAATGGCATTTGGTTTTAGGAAATATTGTTTGGAATGCAGGTCATATATTATATTATTGTAGTGTTATTTTATTTTAAATACCGTACATCTAATAGTATACATAATTATATTAGAAGCAAAAATAACTTTATATTAGACTATATGATGATTAGAATCATAAACGCATAGTAAATATTAAGATTTATTTATATATTTTCTATTTTATTACTTATATTAATTTATTATCAGCGATTTTGGGGATATAATCACCGAAAAAAAGAATAAATGATTTTTTTTCGTAGCTTACTTTTAAAAAGAATCCGAAATGTGATTTGCTTAGTAAGCAAGCTTTTCGATTTTGTTATTAACAACAAATATTTTGTATTGAAAACGTATTTTAATGAAACATTTAAACCATTAAAGTCATTTTTACGTAGCAATCTGATAGGGTTTTTGAAAAATGAGTTCTACGAAATCAAGTGTTTTAAATAGAAATAGCACGTAAAACATGCTAGTCAATAAGGTCGATTCTCAATTATCTGGTAGAAAATAAAAAATAAAAGAATAACAAGGGCCGCGAAGCGAGTATTTACTCGAGTGTCTTGAAGAAGCAATACTAGCTACGTGGCTCGAGTAACAGTTGCCATCTGATGCGAGTATGGAATATTTCCGATCACTGATATCTCAATCACCGATACTGTTGAGATCGAGTCACTGGGAGTATAGGTAATCAAATGGTATCGGTGAAAGAATCACGGTCAGTGATATATCGCCCATCTCTATCGCACACGTTAGGTTGTTGCAAAATATGTCCAATATATTTACCTACATAACATTAACATTCTATTTAGGATAATTAAAGCTATTCACCTATTTTTTAAATACATTTTTTAGATAATTTATTTTAAGGTCATCTGACTGGGAAGGGGGTAGGGGGGGGGGAGACACTTACTCCTGTGCCCCCTCCCCTTCATCCACTAATGCATACACCACAAGATATCTGAAACTCTAGGTGTGAGTTCCCACTGGTAAGTGGCGTTGCACATTATATTCTTTACGCAGTAATTATATTTAAACTAGCAATCTCACACGGCGTTGTCCGTAACCCACAGTGGTATAAAAATTATATAAGCCCCCCCCCTTTCCACCCCATAGTGCCCATATCTCTGGAACGTAATTCTAAACCAGACAAAAAATATTTTCTTCAAAAATTTGTAAAAAATAGCTTAATTCAAAAGCTAATTAAAAATTTAAAAATTCAGCTTAGAGATGCATTCGGAACCTCTTCGGTCCACCTATGTTAAGAATTTCAGATCTCTGCGTGCCATAGATTTGGCTGGGTATCGCACACAAACAAACACACAAACACTTCCTTTTATTATTATAGATTGGTGGCATCACTCAAACCGTCCCGCACCGCGTCTCCGTACGAAAGAGTAGCAAGATTAAAACGTGTAGTGTATCTTGATACTCCTGAATGTGTAGGTCTGCGCTGCGCTGCACTGCACTGCACTGCACTGCACTGCACTGAACTTCATGGTCTGCCAGAAATTTGATATAATCGGCACGATTAGTGAGTTGTATCCATCATTATATCTATTCACACGTTATTTTCATGATCGCAGTCTTATTTAAAATACGACCGTGCTAACTAATTGGTTTTAGTTGATGACCGTAAATTTATTTAACTAGAGTATAAACGGTTACATATTTTCAAATAAAGACCAAATTTATGATCAAACACTATTGTTTTCTTATGAATATAATATTTTAACAGAAAAATTATATGTTTTATTTAAATAACAACCTAGCACTGTATTAAATGATGATTTATTGAAAAATATGTCAAAAGAAATAATGTAAGATCTGCGTTAAGTTAAGGTGGAGGAAACAATAGAAAAGGGTCGGTGTTATTGGCGGGTTTTCTACAAAAACCTTTTAGGTAAAAACTAAATCAACTAGTGCTTAAAAGTTTGTAATCTAGTGCTGGTATGCTAATAACAGATATTCAACAGCAGTTTATATAATTATGTGAAGAAAATTAAACACTATGCTTGTAATGAAGCGTTATTTTATTTATTTTAGCCAACCTTAAGAAAATCAATAGTATCTAACTCTGAAAAAATTAATTGTTTTGTCTTTGTGCATTCTCCTTAAGGCTATGAGGGACAATGATTAACTTTTCAAAATTGTATTGATTAATTGTTGAGTTGGGTGAGCTGGTAGTCTAGGGGTAAGGTGACAAGACTTCTGTGCTGGGGATCCGGGGTTCAATCCTTGGTCCCGGCACAGATTTATCTGATTACCAAACCCTTCCTTCACCTCTGACAAGACGTGTATTAATCACAACTTGTGAATGTGTGGAATGCCAGACCTACACCGTGGTTCGGATTCCACGTTAAACTGTAGGTCCTCCATTTCATCACACAATCACCCTACCATTACACATTAGCGTAAGTGCGTATAACAAGAACGGGTAGTAAGACGCAGTGCTAATAATAATAATAATAATAATAATAATAATAATAATTGTTGAGTATTTCTTGAATTGGTGACATTATAAGTCTTGTCATACAATTTATTGTGCCAACTAAACGTCAATCTTTTAGGGGCTGTTGCCTTATTTTTCTAAGCTTTTCTCAATAAATACGTACACTATCATCATTTATTACCTTGTACTAAAATAAGGACTGCTTGAAACGGTGTGTACTGAGCCAATTAGGGTTTGCACGCGTGTTTGCAACGTGTATGACACACGTTCACCGACGTGCGAAGTTTTAGCCTTCTACAAATTTAAACACTGTATGAATATGATACATTACAGGGTGAATATTGAATTCCGGACTTGTACAACGTCGTGACGAGACACTTATAGTGTGTAAAGGTGGAGGCAAACATCAATAATAGTAAGGCACCTTGTCGCTGTCTTTTGTTTACTTGCTCACCTTGATGGAAGCACGCTTATGTTATTAATACTGTCTCTCTCACTCTCACAAGTAAGACGTGCCTGAACAAGTTAAAGAGGCAGAGAGGATCCAAAAACGTATCCCCAAAGAAATTACCAAGGAAAATTAGTACTTTCCCACGTTCATTTCAAGATAAAATATCAATTTTAATATATAAAGTGGTAAAAAGAGTAAAACAACTAAAACGATCATATATAACTCTTTAAATCATTTCGCGTTATAGTGATTAACAAATTAAATAATTCATATGTGATCCTACATCCTCGTAATTTATGACATTAGAAATGAGTTTCTACAGATATTGTTTTATTTCGTTGGTTTGAGCATGTTGAGAGGATGAGTGTGAATCAAGGGACTAAGAAAATGTATGAAGGTAGAGTGTGTGGATCAAAAGGAAGGCGTAGCCCATGTAAAACGTGGCTAAATGCCGTAGAGTAATGTTTTTAAAAGAGAAACATCAAGAGTTTTAAGAATAAAAGAGCATGCATGACTCGGTGTATGGATGTTGTTTAACTGAAGGGATTATGCAAGGGTAGGGAAGTGTGGATTAATTAAAGAGTTTTTTTTTTAGCTATATGCACATTTTCTTGCCAACCCCGTAAAGGAACGACGTGATTAGGTATGTATGTCTTAAAAATTTTAGTATTTAATTTTTTTACTATAAAACAACCATAGACATTGATAATTTTTACTGGAACAGTTAAAATGACAAAGAACAAGTTAAAATGATTATCGTATTGTAAAGAGACAGTGTAAATATTATCTAAATACAGATTAATTAATGATTTATATATAAAACTATACGAACGAATACGAACAATCGGTATTCCCATTCAACAGTTTACAAAATTCTTCAAAAAAACAAAACAAAAACAAATTAATATTTAATATTTCCACCACCTTGTCAAATACCTATCAAGAATCTAATAATAAACAATCCAAATTGATTAAATTCAATTATACTGGCCTAGAAAATATTCTCATTAAAAATATCAATACACAACTTTGCTTTTGTTACTAACAACACCATCAAAAAACATAAATAACAGTAATTTAAATAAAAACGACAACTACAATAAAAGTGGAATGTATCAACTTACATGTGAATGCAATAGTATATACATCGGTAAACTGACCGCAATTTACGGGCTCGCTATAATAAGCATATTTTTTATCTAAAAATAACAAATCAAAATCTAAATTTGCCAAACATTTAAAAAGCTAACCATCAACCTAAGCTCATGAACCAATGTATCAAACTTCATCATTACCATAAAGGTAGGAATTAAACACAGCAGAAAACTTTTTTTATTCAAGAAGTCTTATAAAATAACAACTATCATTACTGGTCAAATGTAATTTTCAAATCGGACACTTACCAACTCTTTAAAATATATACCTAAAAATATAAAAATCCTCTAATTCCTTGATACCACTTTTCTTTCCTTCCAGCCTAGTATAAGACTTAATCGGGCCAGTGTGGTCAAGATTTGTACCTTATTTCATATCCTTTTGTCGTAATTTTTCCTCTATCTATCTCATATAACATATATATTTTCAACCTCCAGTATTTGATCACGTTTGTCAACCTAAGTTTCATAACATTGCTTTAGACCAATGTTTCTAAAACTGTTCCCAATGGAGGATAAGCATTCAATGCACACGCGGATCATCCATATTAATATAGTACCTACCTTTCACGTGTCGAAACAGGAAATTATTTAATTAATTATAGAATTATAACCTAATTTATACTATAACTATTAATTTTAGTGACAATTTTTATTAGTTCATTAACTTCCTAAATCACTTAATAACATAACCTTCTTTCATCATGCTTTAAACATTCATTTTATTTTATTTTTTATGTATAAATGATTCAGCTATCTATAATTACGTGTGGGGAATGCCAGGCCTCCACCGTGGTTCGGATTCCACGTTAAACTGTAGGTCCTTCATTTCATCTCACAATCACCCTATCATTACACATTAGCGTAAGTGCGTATAACCCGAACGGGTAGTTAGACGTGGTGCTAATATTAATAATAATAATAATATAATTACGTATTATACATTGGCTCTTTATAATATCATTTTAACGTGTCAGCAAAAAAAATCAATTAATATTTTATTAGAGTAAAAATAATAATTCATCATTGATTATCGCCTTCTGACAAATTAATATTAAACTCAATTGCTCTCGAAGACATATCCCTTATTATGTGCTTATTAAAATATTTTAAAAAAAATTGTATTCAATGAATATGACATAGGAATTAAAAAATATTTTTTTTACACTTATTTCAATTTCCACGAGGACTACATTCAGTTATTTAAAAATCATTCAAGAGTTTTATTACTTGGCTTGAAGACACTCTAACCAAAATATAGTTCCAACCGTCTTGTTCTGAGAATAATTTTTAGTTTTATTTATCTCCATGTTTCACCGCCTTTTTTTATAAACGATTCATTACATTCAGGTACAATCATACATATCTGCTGTGCAACAACATATACTATTAACCTACTTAACTCTTAATACTTCAATAAATGTGACTATATATTTTTTTAGCATTATATTCCTTGGTCTATAGAAAGCATCGTCATAAATCTTAGCAATCATTAAATAATTCTAATAATTAGTGGTTTTGTTCAAAAATCCTAAGTCCTTGTAATACTGAAATTAAAACACAACATATTAGTAATATCCACAACTGCAAATTATCAATTTGTAAAAAGTTACAAATTTTACTTACCTATGATGGAACTACTGTAACTCTTCTGTTTTTCAGTCATACGTGCCTTGGTTAGACTTAAATATCATTTAATTATCTCATAAAATGTAATTATAGCTTTGCATTGAATTAATGTTTTTTTTAAGAATCACAGTATAAAATTCCTTTTTAATAAAGATTAATAATCGGTTTCTGCTATCAGAACGATATTATCTATTTGTATTGCGCCAGTTAAATAGATTTCTTGCTACAATATTTGAATTTACTTAATAGTTTGATAACATTCCAACTTATTCAATATATTAACAGCAAAATGTCGGGCTGAGGTTTAATAAAGTATTAAAAATGATGCAAAATTTAAAATGATTGATTAGTGAAAAATTTGTTTCATTATAAACTATTCTGTTTTCTCTGTGGAAGTTAATTATACTACTTTAAACCCTATTATTTAATCATATTACTTTGCTCACTGTCGATCAGTTAAGTATTTTTGTGTAGTTTAAATATAACTCTAAAAATAGGCAAGTCTAAAAGTACCCTCAAATTATGTTTTGCGTTTAAATAATATAAAACGCTAATAATTTTATATCTATAAAATGTTCAACTGCATAATAGTTGAGAATAATTATGTACGCTAACTTCCAAATAACTGTATTTTGTTAGCTTTGTCAGCAAACCTTACTTCATATTTTTTTAGTGAAATAAAAGTTCTTATGGTAAATGATTTTTTTATGGTTATTTCTAAACATCTATAACTTTAAAGCAACAATAAATATAAGTAGTTGAAAGTTCTATTTCGTTTTCTGTTTGAAAAACTACCAAGAATATCACACGAAAACATGAGAGCTGGTCTGAGCTTAACAGGGATAAAATGATTGGGATGGTAATTAATTTTACCCAGAACATGGTATGGTTTAATTATAAAACTTAGTACACAAACATTTATTGTGTGGATAAAACGGAGGTAAATTTAAATTACAAAGATATTCTTCATAAAAATAATATTGTGAAAATCATTACATTACAGTGTTTGATATTTTGATCATGGTGCGTATACACTAGAAGAGTAAATTTTCAGTGAAGTAGGTCGAGCCCGAACGAAGTCAAATGTGTGTGCACCCTCACTTTGATGTACCGACACTAATTGGCTCAGATCCGTATTGCTAAGCTCTGATCGTCGACAAACCGACACATCCTAGCTTTCAATTTGTCTCTCTAATGCGTATAACCTGAACAGGTTGGAATGAGATATCTCAAAAAATGTATGTCGGATAAACTCGTGTGGACAGAGTCAGTAATGAATAGGTGCTGAAAAGTGTGGTTTGAAAAGGAATCCAATTGGTCAATGTGAAAGAAGCGTGTTACGTTGGTTTGGGCATGTTGAGAGGATGAATGTAGATTGAGGGTCAAAGTAACTATATGAAGGTAGAGAGTGTGTGGATAAAAAAAAAAGGAACAGGAAGACCATGTAAGATGTGGATAAATGTTGTAAACGAATGTGTGATAAAGGGAAACATTAAGTGTGTTAAGAATAAAAGAGCGTGTATGACTCGGTGTATGGATGTTGTTGAAGCGAATGGAGTATGCAAGGATAGGAAAGTGTGAAGAAAGTTATTGAGGATGGATTAAGAACGTGTTATTTTTTGAGATATATACACAGTTTATTGCCTACCCTTAAAGGAACGGTGTGATTAGGTATATATGTATGTAGGTAGTAAGACGCGATGCTAAAAAACAACACAAAATATTCCCCAAGTGTATAGCTTACGCACCTTTAGACTGGATTGCCGGTGACGAAAGTTTGGGGTTTGAATCTTGAGCTGGGTGTACTAAGTTTTTTTTTTTTCTAAAAGGTTTTCCAAACGCCCTCCACGAAATTTGGGTAAATTCCCCCTTTAATTCTTCCTCATCCCTAAATAATTTCATTAGTGCAATTAATTATATGTGTAACTCAAACGGGTACTAAGTCGCGGTGAAGAAGAAATAAGTTTGAAATACTTTGAAATGTTCCCATAAATATATTTAAAAAATTAAAATATTAATTTGTAGATATTGAATTGTCTTATCAAAGTTAAATCTAAGTTTTTTAAAAAGTAAAGTACGGTAACGATTGCAAATGTTATCAACTATAATTGTACAATTTATACCTATTATTACTATCATAACTATTCCAGTCTATAAAACCTTTTGAATTAGATGTAAAGCCCTAAAGTATTTCTATTGGTTTTTTAAATTCATACTTGTGGTTAGTTCAGGTTATACGCTAATATATGAATTACATTAATGGTTTTAAGGATTATGGAGGTTATATTTATATGAAATGCACCCGCATTTGAGTGGAGAACCATTTTGGGAAAATCACTCTCGGTACACCCAATCGAGATTCGAACCTCACTCTCCCCGTAATCGGCAGTCTGGTCCAACATGAGAGTAGTGCGTTAGACCATGTGGCCACCGAAGCGTGTCTACGACATAACTGATAACTAGAGCAAACACATCACTTAGATCCTCAGTCGTTAATTCACGAATAATACATTTTAGACCCAGGACCCTAAGTTAACTGAACAACCACATTACTGATCGTGACAGTACAATCTAGTCCAAATGATTGATTACTCTAGTCTGCATTTTTGAATTTTTTCTCAGATGATTTCTCGAGAGTAGGTGTTATTGAATCAATTTTTTATGCTGATTCTAGAAATTAGTCCTTTTTTTTCTATCACATCAGGTTTTTACACAAATTAAAAGTTTGTTTTCAAGACGTTACCTATTTTAAGCACAGACACATTTAAAACACAATCATTTTTTTTACAAACACATTTTTTAAATACTGTAAAGACCTGTCTTAATACTGTAAGGAACTATCCTAATACTTTCGTGACTATTCTGTAACAAAACAAAAAGCATCCAATGTTCCATTACTTTTCAAACGTTCTCTTTTTTGATTTCTTTGCAGATACACCATCTTTACTGTCCCTCTTCAACATCCAACAGTAGTCGGCCATCGAAGTTTCATTCCATTTCCCCTGGTACCTCTTCTCCATATCCTTAATATCCTGCTCTTCACTATGATGTCCCAGATTTTTCGGAAAGTAGTCGCTATGGGAGTGTAGAAAGTGAAATTTTACACTCATGTTACAGCTCAACTTCTTGAAGTTTTCCAACATGGTTTCAACAATGTTCCTGTTATTCCCTAGAAAGTTTTCGGTAACAGATTGGAAGGCGGTTCATGCGTTTTCTCTCTATCATTCATCGTTTTCTCAAAATCTTCATCCTTAATCAATTTGCGGGGGTGTGGACAAAAAAACTCCAGATTTCAATTTTTCTTGAGTGATGAAGGGAAATTTCATAGAAAGGTACTTGAAGCAGGACCCATCTTGTGGTAGAACCCTTAAAAACTGCTTCATCGAGCACAATTATATGTGTAGTGGTGGAAGCAAGACTTTTTGGGGTCTACAAGCGGTTCATGCCAGATGTTTTTAGTTCCAGGCACAGAATTCCTTCGCTCTGGCCAAACTTTCACACTCCAATGCTTTGCTTTGCTTTGCCCGACTGTCCCATTCACATAGAAAGCAAGTTAGTTTCATGTACTGAGCTTGTTAACCTAATAGAACCCCTATAACTTTGAAGTCACTACAGATTAGCCATTTGTGTTCCGCATATTAGATTCTTGTTAACAATACCTTCATGTTCTTGAATATCTTTCATTTCAACTGAATGGGCCCCAGAGATAGACCCATACACATTCCCACTATGCAGTAACATGACTTTGAGGTTTCTCTTGGGTGATTAAATAAAAAATCTTCACCTAAGTAGGATCATGTACAATGCCATAGAAGTGCATTAACTCGTTTATGTTATTGCATTAAACCAAAGAATTGATATTTAGAATAAAGGAACTAGTTCTTGTCCTCTATGTATGTACCATGAAAAATGTGTTCTTGGTGCCAGAAGATTTTTACTTTTAAGCCGGGATATAAGTAGTTCTGCAGATTCCTTAGGCAAATTCATATCACGCACTGGATCATTAAGTTCCCTCTGAGAGAACCTTTGTGGAATAAAGTCGTCTTCGGGCTTGTAGGCATCATCACTCTCGACTTCAGAGATTACATCACGTTCACTTTCAACATAATCTTCTTCCATGTTCTCTAGAACACCTAGAGGAAGAAGGACAGGCAGGTCTTCTTCATGTGGAACTTACCTAATGGCTGAAGGAATGCTTTGATACACAATTTGCTTCTTGTTTTTCGAATTGCACCCCTGAACATTAACTAAACAGAAGTAACAGCCATTAAGGTGGTCTTTAGGCTCCCTCTGTTCTACACCATGAGACTTACAAACGGCATTTACGTTTTCTTACCTTTTGCCCATAACATTAACCTCTCAACTCAATAGCGGCAAACTGTCCTTGGCGCCCATACCTTATCCTGGTCACTAAGCTTCACTTTAAAATAATCACAGTAAGTTTTCTTCAAAAAGTCTGTTATGTCAGTTCTTTGCTTGAGCACTACACACTTTCCACAAATGTAACAAAAACATTAGGATTATTCACACACTTGCGTGTAGTCATTGTAAGACTGCAACTACAACTGTAATCACAATAGCAAAATTCAATGAGAATAACTTCAGAAATGTAAGCGTCTGAAAGTCACAACACTTCAAAGGTCAGAAAAGGACACCCAGCAGAAGCAGTTGTGCCAACTTAAATTCTTACAGATCTGTATTGCGAGATCTCTCTCCAACAATACACATTACCTACTGGCACATATATACTGCTCTCAGCGATAAATGTTGGAAGTTAACTTAGGTCCAATGTGAAAAAACTGTATGCGATAGAATAAAATTAAGAATAGTTTTGGAATCAGCATCAAAAAGTGAGCCAAAAATACGTTTTACACCACGTTTCATTAGTGGGCTATGAACACTATTAATCACACTAATGGAGTAGAGATGGAAGCTAGAAATTGGAGGAAATATACCCACAACTATCTCAAGGAAGAGTGCGATACCATACAGGAAACCACTCTTAGTAAATCTGATCCAAATCAAACCCCGATTATCCAATCATAGGCAGTCCAGTCTGTTACGATAGCGACGTCTTAGACCACACGACCACTGAACCGGCTCTTACAATATTGGTTACCTACTGAAAGCGCAAATGCTGAATTTGATTTGGATTTTATCAGAAGCGCACAAGGTAGATACATCTATAGCGCACCATTGTTTGTAGTCTACGAGACAAATGTGGCAACACTTCCTAAGCTAACCTAACCTAGCCTAACCTAATTATTGTATAAAGTAAGGGGGTTTTCCTCTATAGTGTTATTATGTATTACTATAACTATTGTATGTGATGTTGCCACGATGTGCAAAGGTATTTTTTCCTTTGTGCGCTTTTGATCCATATCTTCGTGCTCTTTTGATACGAGATGTCTCTCTCTTGTGGCTTTTCGATGTTCTTCGCATACAATTATTGCATTTCAGAAAGAAACGAACTAGATTAGATGTCGTACGCTCTTTTCCACTCTTATTATTCCTCTTAGATGAAACAAAGCTTTGCATCGGGATTTAATTTGTTAACTATTAATCACATTATAAGAATGTATATATGGTGGATTCGTAACTTTGATTAGGTGTGTCAACGTGTGGGATAGTCACATAAAACCTATACTGGTACCTGTATGCCGGTAGCCAAAATAACTGTAAAAACTATTAAAAAAAGTTTCCCTTTCAAAATAAATATAAAAAAAAACATTCTACAAAGGGTTTAAAACAATGCTAGAACGTCCGTGTTTTAGAATATCAGGGTAATTACAAGGTTAATTGAGGTCTAAAAGGGGCGGAAAAATGGGAAATATAACATGATAGAAGGACAGATACAATGAATTAATTTCGTTTTAGAAAATAAGGGGCCCAAAACAGAGCCTTGTTAACATTTTACTTTTAAAACTAGATAATTTGTAGCGTACGCAATACAATACGATATTTTTTGTAATTATTCAAAACGACTTGTTTAATTAACTTAAGGTGAGGATGGGGATATTTAGAGCTGGAAAATAAATTCATTTTTAGATATTGTTGATTTAAAAACAGTTTATTACCGAGCCGAGCAATGAAAATATAAATGCATTATTTAATAATTAAAGTAATAACGACAGTTGAAAAATTTATACAAACACACGAATAAAGTTTTTCAAACACAATTTTTATTTTTGTGTGAGTAATTAAAGCTTTCATTTGCTTACTTGGTTTTGAAACATAGCTAGTCAATTATGAATTGCGTATTCCTCACAATGATGGTTAGTTTTTAGTAATGAAGTAATCAATCGACATTTTTAGCGCATCGGTATGGTAAATATTAATAATAACAGTTCAGGTAATATACTTAAAGAATATAACATGTTCAGATAATTAATTTTAATAGCCTCTAGTAATTTATAAAGTATTTTAAATTTTACTATCTTTTTTAAATAGTAATACATAATATATTTTAATCTTGGATAATTAGATTTTTATCTAATGTAGAATTATACATTACATTAATTATATAGACAAGAACAAAAGAAATATACACAGTATAACTTAAAGAGATTTAATCTTGAAGATAATTAGTAAAAATAAGTTTTTTATTTGTAAAAATTGTACGTCATTAATTTCAACTAATGTACTGTATATAGTATATTACAGGGTGGAAATAAGCTCTTAATACCAAACTTTATGGAGTTAGGAGATGTCAAAACAAACAGTTTTGTGAAGTAACCAAGGGTCAGAAATGCTTTCTTACGTAATTACGTAGCTACATTCTAATATGAGCATCAAAGGATTTTGTTATTGTTAAATGTGTGAATAAATTAATAAATGTAATGTTTGTTATTATTATGGTACATGGATTAGTAAATGTTAAAATTTACGGCCATCCTCCTCGATACAAAGGGCTAACAAATGCAGTAAGTTCTACCATCCAAGCTCAAACACGTCAACACCATCCCTGATGATTATTTACATCAGCATTACGAACAGTACCAACAATGGTCGAGTCTGAACATACGAATGACTGGTGTACTCAAAGACACGTCAACGTGATCCATGATGATTGATTTCCTCAGCAATACGAAAAGTACCAACACTGATCAATTCTGAGCACATGAACATTGGCGCTCATAAATGGGCGATAAGGAGGACTCCGAAACCTCTCCCCCCCTTCTTATTACTCTGCAATATTGACTTTTTTTTATCTATACTAATATTATAAAGAGGAAAGATTTGTTTTTTTGTTTGTAATGGATAAACTCAAAAACTACTGGACCGATTTAAAAAATTCTTTCATCAATATAAAGCTACATAATCAGCGAGTAACATAGGATATATTATATTTTGAAACTTTAATTTATTCCTCATAAAAATGTCGATAATATATTATATAGTCGTTGGAAAAAAAAAAGTTGTTGAAGGGAAAGTGGGGTTGGTGAAGGGGGCGGTGGGGTATGGGCGAGGAAAGAGGAATGAGATGAAAATTGGAGGGAGGATAAAAAGAGGGAGGGGGCTATACAGTGATGGTAGGACTGTATTTTCAAAAAAATAAGTAAAAAAAAGGTTTGTTTTTATATTGACATGATGGATGATTTGAAGCTTTGTTTTGCAGGATTCTTTACAATATTTTTTTACGGGGAAGGGGGCTATTAGTTAATAATATTTTGTGTTTGGGATTTGGCTGCAATTTGCTACTTACAGCCTTGAGTCATCAATATCCGAGATGACAGATATAAATAAGATGGGGATTTTCTCCTATTCCTTCTTCAACAGATTTCTTACCCGCCTCAGTGGCGTAGTTAGCTAAAGCGCTAGTTTCATGTTGAGCTAGACTGCGGAGGACGGGGAGATCGAGTTACAAACCTCGCTCGGGTGAACTGGGGAGAGGGGGGTTCCTAAATGGTTTTCCACTCTTACTCTACGCAAATGCGGGTTTACTTCATTTACATTCAACCTTCCCAGCTTCTAACCCACTAGCGTAATTGGTACTTAAGCGTATAGCCCAAACGGGTCGTAAGACGTGGTGCTAAGTATCTATTATTAATAATAATAATAATAATAATATTATTATTATTAAGAGTTCTTTTAATTTTATCCTTGTTAATAAACCTATGAAAAAGATAATGTTTCCATTCTATGGGCTCAGAGCTACAACTATTTTTTAAAATTTTTTTTAGTTTTCCAAGAAATATATTTGCGAAAATTGGCTCTTGAAACTCCAATAATTAAATTAGAATTATGTTCAGATATTCTAAAATTCCTTCCAGCAAAGTTAAAGTCCTGAAATTTTCTATTGAGGAAAGGGGGGGGGGGGCGTGTAACAACCCCGGTAGATGGGACTTTTAATTTGCCCCCCCCTCACCTCCCCATCTTGAAAACCCACATGGGTGCCATTGCACACAAATGAGTCGCTCTACTTGAGATGGGTATAATCTGTGTCGAAAAGAAACGCTTCCAACCCATGGTTATAAAACTTCTTTTTTTTTTTAAATCTGACATCCCTTTACAGCCTCACAAAGTTTGTTTGGATAATTTGTATACATACTGTATGTCAAACAGGACTGTTTCGAGTGTTTAAACTCTACCTCTCTAGAAATTAACATGGACTGTGTACATTAATTAGTGAGGGAGCACGATATGAGGTAACCTTACCACCCTTACCACTGACAGTTACACTTGACATCCATCATCTGAGACCTTATCGGGTACACATGGATGATGTACTATCACAGCAATTCAATGCCCCACACTGCTTGGAGAAACACTAATGAACACAGTTCAACATCTTCAGAGATGACCTGGCGGTCTAGGGGTAAGATTTCGGAATTCTGTGCTGGGGCCTGTGGTTCAATCCTCGGTCCCGGCACAGATTTATCTGATTGCCTAAACCCTTCCTTCACCTCTGACAAGACGCGTATTAATCACAACTTGTGAATGTGTGGAATGCCAGGCCTCCACCATGGTTCGGATCCCACTTTAAACTGTAGGTCCTCCATTTCATCTCACAATCACCCTACCATAACACATTATCGTAAGTTCGTGTAACCCGAACGGGTAGTAAGACGCGGTGCTAATAATAATAATAATAACTTCAAAATTGACTTTGATGGTCACATTTTCTAACCCACTACTCTCACAGTAGACTAGACTGCCGATGACGGGGAGATCGGGTCTCGACTCTCAATAGGGTGTTGTTGTTTTTTCAAATATGCTTCTAATCTCTCTCCACGTAAATTCAGGTACATTTCTTCAAAATATACTAAGCTAATTCCTAAAACTATTGGAGTAATTAGTACATAATCAGAGTATTGCTTGAACTGTTAGTAAGATGCGGTGTTAAAAAAAAAAGCTCCAAGTCATAATTTCGTAAACAAAATATAAATACTTGGGTTAAAGCCTCACACAAAACGGTGAGGTTCTCTCAACACTAATTACAAGACATGTGCTATGACCTCAAAGCACGACTCACAAACAAAAAGAAACCGCACGTCCCATCAGACTTGGAATGAATGTGCACGCGGAATTAACTCAGAAGTACGCATAACAAAAAAACATAACTAATAGTCACAAGCTGTCTAATGGGATCAAGGGTGGAGGGGGGGGGGGG
>CABFVZ010000251.1:292322-306619 GCA_902151445.1 Timema monikensis | reverse complement strand
GGGGGGGGGGGGAAGACAGTCTATGGCAACAATAGGGGATGATCAAACGGTATTCTTTACTCAATGCTTTCACTGAAATAATAGTGAGAGTCTCATAAAAGAAATAACACTCTAATTATGGTTTGAAACTATTTAAATTGCTTCAAGAGATATTTAGCGCTGACAAAATTTTGTCAGAGTTTCCTGTTGAGGAAATTACCCACAAGTCACCGCAGTCAGGAACCTGCTGCCTCCATTCTTCTCTCTCCATTCCTAGATTTTTGATACTTCTTTATATTAAATGTGTTATCTTTTATTAGACTATTTAAATACTGTGTATTTCTTATACATTTGATATCATCGCCGAGGCAACTGAATGGTTACTATTAGGAAACAGCGTTGTCATTTTCTCATTTTTGTGTGGCCAATCTCCCCTCAAACATAAGACGAGTTTCGCAACGATGGTTAGGCGAGGTTGCCAGTAGCTCCTTCTTAGGCCAGCATACTTCCTTCCGATATAACTGAGAGCGAGGAGATTTGGCAACAGTTTATTTAGCAATGCGTCTTACTACCCGTTCGGGCTATACGCTTTAGTACTAATTACGCTAATGGATAGGAATTAGGAAGGTTGAATTTAGAGAAAATGAACCTGCATTTGCGTGGAGAGAGAGGGGAAAACTATTTAGAAAAACCACCCCAGTTCACCCAACCAAGATTCGAACCTGGATCTCACCATCCTCAGCAGTCTAGCTCAACATACCTAGCACTACGCCACCGAGGAGTGTTTAGCAACAGTTAACCGAGAGAGAGCAAAGATAAAGCTTTTCTCCATAAGACCTGCAGTTCCTTCGGAGGTGATAATGGGTGTAGTTCTGGAGTGACGCTAAACTCATGTCAGCCAGGATACTATAATGTAAAAGGGTCGTTCCCTGATGGTTTTAATGAAATATTTTATTCCGTCAAGCCAATGGTTCAACATATACCTTATCCATAAGGGTAGAAGGTAAATAAGGACAAATTTGGATACCTAAAAGTGGTAATTATAGAATAAGGGGTGATGTAAATACTATTTAATTTATAATGTTGAATATTTTCACGCCAAGAACTGCCAATAATGTGCACGCTATAGTTTTAAATTTTTATATCCAATCTCACTCTGTATATGTTTAATGATCCTCAGAACAAAGAAATAACCACAAATTCCTATTTCATATACTCGTATATTTTAAGGTCATTAATCTTGTTTTCTATTAAACACTTCTTAAATAAATATCATTTATATATATATATGTATATAAAAGGGTATTTTACCCATGTGTTTGTAGCAAGTTCTATAACATGTGGTAATCATTTTGAACCAGGGAGGAAAAATATTTTTTGAGTCGGCACTGGATTTTATTCTTTGATTTTTTTTTTTTGTTTTTAAAAAAAGTTGGTTTATATTAATATTTTTAGAATTAAATTTAAATAAACCTTCTTTTGACTGAAATAAACTTGTCATGAAGGTAAAATTAGCGAATATATTCACGCTTTCTTTGATAACATATGTGATTTTAATAACTTTTTTCTTTATAATTTTACCAAACCCTTCCTTCACCTCTGACAAGACATCTTGTGAATGTGGGGAATGCCAGGTCACCACCGTGGTTCGGATTCCACGTTAAACTGTAGGTCCTCCATTTCATCTCACAATCACCCTACCATTACACATTAGCGTAAGTGCGTATAACCTGAATGGGTAGTAAGACGCGGTGCTAATAATAATAATTCTTTATCATTTTTTTATGATAATCCATACGACACTACTTAAAAGGTTCTAATTTTCCCAGAAATAGTTTGGAAAACAGTGATTGTCAAATAAGCAATATTAATTTATATTTATCATTATTTTATTTATTTCAGTTAATAGGCTGAATGTAAGGATTATCAATAGATTAGGCTAAGATATAGATATAGGGAGGATGTTTTAGAAGAAATACACACGCATTGGAATGTATTATTATTATTATTATTATTAGCACCGCGTCTTACTACCCGTTCGGGTTGTACGCACTTACGCTAATGTGTAATGGTAGGGTGTAATGTGTAATGGTAGGGTGATTGTGAGATGAAATGGAGGACCTAGAGTTTAACGTGGAATCCGAACCACGGTGGAGGCCTGACATTCCTCACATTCACAAGATGTCTTGTTAGATGTGAAGGAAGGGTTTGGTAATCAGATAAATCTGTGCCTGGACCGAGGATTGAACCCCGGCCGCCAGCATAGAAGTCCAACACCTTACCCCTAGACCACCAGGTCACCCCATTGGAATGTAGAGAGGATATTAAAATTACGTTTCTAAATCATATTTCCAAAGTTATCACTAGTGTATCTTGTAAGGTTTTGAACTCTAATCGCCTCGTCAAAGATATTATTATTTGCACCATGTCTTACTACCCATTCGGGTTATACGCATTTACGCTAATGTGTAGTGGTAGGGTGATTGTGAGATGAAATGAAGGACCTACAGTTTAATAACGTGGAATCCGAACCACGGTGGAGGCCTGGCATTCCCCACATTCAAAGATGACCTTATGTTGTGCGAGTCTAGCCACTTTAAACCATTTGTTTAACCGTCAAAATATGTATATATTAAATTGAATATTTATATCGATTATTGGAATTCAAAAGTTAAATATTCTTTATGGCGATTTATGATAATTCAATAAAATAAATAAAATATTACTAAATTATGTATAGTATTTAGTTTTTACAAATATAATTTTATAAAACAATGTGATCACTTAAAACTAACATTTTGACGCAAACAAAATTTACATAACGCTTATTTAATGTTTCTTAGTTATTAATAACGTCAAAATTGGTATTTTATCAACTTTAAATAAATTCATATAGAAATGATTTTTTAAAGTCATCCTTTCGGTAAAAACACTTTTTTGAATATCAAATTAAATATATAAAATTATTAAAACGTAAGCTGGACGCACTTTTCAATCATAGCTCTAAATAGTTTTGATTTTGGTATGGTACAGTTCTAGCAACAAAAATTGCTGGTATAGAAAGCTATCTACTTTTTTATGACTTCAAAAATAAGTTAACTTAAATTTAAAATAAATATAATTTTTAACCAATAAAATTTATATTTTATTCTTTAAATAGAAAAAAAGACATATGGACAAGGGAATCGAAACCAGGACCTTTGACTTAGTATGCCAATGTTCTTCCCACTGAGATATCCAGTAATCTTTCCGAGTCAATGGTAATTCTTCATTCATATCTAAGGCAAAGTCTGTGATGGACGTGAGGAAATCTTCAGCTACATATGTGTGATCAATTAAGATCACTATTAGATAACTCAGCCACCTTTGACTCAAGAATGCTTTATTTGATGTTTACAAATGTACATTGACATTTGTACAAATATGCCTACTAATCCAAAGGTCCCAGGTTCAAATCCCATGTCCAGGTATTATTTTTCAATGTAAACTATATAATATTTAGATGAGCCTATAACCAGCTTCGCTGTTTAATTCATCATAATACATATTTATCACCACATTACTTAAAATATAATTCAATAACTAGTTCGAGTTTCATATAAACAAGAGATCCAGGATGTCAAGTACCTGAAAAAATAACTAATAATATAATTGTATGTATATATATATAATATAGCTGTATTTTGTATTTAAAAGTTAAAATGTATATATAATATATATATATGACCGATAAATCTATTTTTATAAATACGTATAGTTAGTTACTAAAATATAATTTATTATATTTATAATTATTCTTATCTCGATAAAGAGAGTCAGTGAACATTGATATACTTTTAAACACACAAAATAAAAACTGTAAGCTAGAATAATGAATATTTAAATATTAGAGGTAGAACATGTACTGGGTGAATTAATGATAGGAATTTCCTTAAATAACATTCTGAGTGATAAAAGTCGAATTTGACAAATTTATAATTTATACATGCACCTATATATATTAGATCACCACGTCTTACTATCTGTCCAGATGATGGGATAATTGCTCTTATGGAGTAGGGATGAAGAAGGAAGTATTTTAGAGGCTAACTACATACATTCACCTGGAAGGAGATTGGGAAACCATTTAGTAAGAATCAACCTTAGTAGACCAGACAGGGGCTCGAACCCCGTTCTATGGTCATTAGCACGCCATCCTAAAATGAGAGTGACGCCTTAAATCATTTGAGCACCGAGTAGGTCATCAGATTGTTACTTTATTTAGTAGAATTTCAAGTGCAGATACACCCGATATCACTTCTGAGGCAAATGAAGATCTTATGGAGAAAAGATTTAGCTTCGCTCTCTCAGTTAACTGTTGTCAAATTTCCTCTCTTTCAGTTGTCTGCAGGTGATGTGCTGGGGTAAGAAGGAGTTACTGGCAACCTCGACTTTCCAGCGTTGCGAAAACTTATCTTATATTTCAGAGGTGATTGACAACACAAAAACGAGAAATGACAACGCTGCTTCCTAATAGTAAACATGCACTTCCTACAGCGATGATTTCCAGTGTAGTATCCTGGTCACAGAGCTGGCAATGCTGATGTTGGATTATTGTTGTGTAACTTGTTTTATCTAAGAACTGTGCCGGGGTTATATTAACGCTTAATTAATAATTAGTGTGGAAGAGAACAATATACACAACATATAGACTGTTTTAGAAAGAAGCTGATGATGTCACGTGGTTGGCTTTAGTCACACAGAAAATATCAGCTAATTTGTGAATATTAATAATAACTAAGTTTATGTCACCGGCTTGATGGCGCTCCCAGGAAGTTCCCCCTCTTTTCATCCCCATTGTCCACCCTTAGCATGAATAAAATCCCAATTTTAGAAGTGTTCTGTTGAATAAATGAAAATATATGAAAAGAGAGAAAAGGGCTGATATTTCATAAACCACATTTACATAGCTTTTTCTCAAGGGGAGATGACAAAACGGGCGTAGTAGAAAAACAACAAACAAAAGATAAAACAAAAAAAGTGCCGTAAAGCGCGATTAATCATTTGAACGTGGAAAACAAATGAGCCATAAGTTAAAGAAAGTGTCTGAAATTTTATTAAAATGTTTTGCATTCCCTTTTCGAAGAAACTCTGTGTTAAATATTTTGAATAAAAAAAATAAAGATTCGGGTGTCGATGCTTATCTACCAAGCACAATATATTTTTTAACACCGCGTCTTACTACCCGTTCGGGTTACACGCTTTAAGTACTAATTACGCTAATGGATTAGGAACTGGGAAGGTTGAATTAGAGGAAGTGAACCCGAATTTGCGTGGAGGGAGGGTGGAAAATCATGTAAGAAACCACCCCCCCTCCCCCAGTTCACCCGACCGAGATTCGAACCTCGATCTCCCCGTCCTCAGCAGTCGAGCTCAACACGACAAGCGCGTTAGCCAACTACACCACAGAGGCGGGTTTTAGAGGAAGAGTTTTAATATTTGTGTAAGAGTTAGGGGGGTGGGAGGTAGGATGGCAGTAAGCCTAACTAACTCAACCCGTATGTCTATTGGAATCGTTCCACTCTCGAGGGTAAATAGCCATGGTACTAACCGGGAATCGAACCTGGGACCCCCTAGACTCTTAGACAGGTTCACTAACCACTATACCAAGGGGACCATTTCATTGTGGGTATGACGTGTAGACAACCTCCAAGGAATACTCTTGGCAAGCTCTGTTCCAACAGAACGGCCAGAAATCTACATACACGGATACATTTCGTCTTTTTCCAAAGAAATAAAACTTATGAAGTTAATTTCTCCGCAACTATTTGAGATACGTAATAACTTATCAATCTAAAGTTGAAGTTTATTGAAGATACACCTCGGTGGCGTAATTAGCTAACGTGTAGCTTTCGTGTTGAACTAGACTGCCGAGTACGGGGAGATCAAGTTTCAAATCTCACTCAGGTGAACTGGGGGTGGTTTATCCTAAACGCTTTTCCACTCTCCTCCAGGCAAATGCGGGTTCATTTCCTCTATATTAAACCTTCTCAATTCTTAATCCATTAGAGTAAATGGTAATTAAGTCTACAACCTGAATGGGTAGTAGGACGCGGTGCTTATTATTATTATTATTATTATTATTATTATTATTATAGATACAAATATTTTATCCAAAATGTTTATAAACCAATAGTTTTTGAGCTATAAGCAAATACGAGTATATATACTTTTAAATTCAGGTCTTTAAAAATTAATTTGTTTTTTATGCTCTTTGGTGGACAAATATACTTTACATTTTTTGTAACAGTGGTACTTGTTCCTAATGCAATAGAGTTAGGAATAGTGTATATTATTTTATTTATGATCTTTGGTGTGTTGTTCTTAATACACTGTATATAATTGTTATTTCGTTTACAAGTTTTAAGTAAATGTCTATTTTAAGCGGGATAAAATCTGTGTGGGACAACATACCATTTATTTTTTAAACTAAAATTGTATCTACAATACAAAAGCATTCTATCTAGTCTGTGTTGTTTGTGTCGATTTTGTTTAGTATTTCTCGAACAATGAAATATTTCTCGGTGTCAAATATCTATCCTCTTGTGTTAATCACACGATGCTATTACACGTAGAAATACTTTTAAAATGAAAGGCAAATCTAGCTCATACAAAAAAACAAAACAAAAAAAACGTACATAGATCAATTAAAACCAAATCACTGTATTTAATTTCCAGGCAGCGAACTCATCAGTTTGTTCTATAGCTAATTTAAAATAGAACACCATCAGACATTACTTCAGTACGGCTATTCCACCCGTCCTCCTTTCACCTCATTCCATTTTATAACTCTCTTTGAAATATGTTTATTTTTTTTTACTCTGTGTCAGAGTTCCTGCACAAGGGGTGTCCAAAATTAAACTGAAGGTCTTTTTCAATTTGATTGAGTCGAAATAAATTGGATAAAATAATTGATTCTGGTCAACCGTAGCAGATTTATAATATGGGGTGGGATTAATTGCTCTAGATCTTGGCTATTCGACCTTCTCCAACCTCTGCTCTCCTGGTGTATGAAGTAATTCATTTCTGAGGTGGGGTACACCGTTAAGGTGAATTAACCTTATCCCCAGATGGTAGGATGATACGTGAGAATGATTATAGTGGAAGGCAGAGGAGACCTACAGTTTAACGTGGGCTCCGAACCACGGTAAAGGCCGGACATCCCACACATTCCCAAAGCGTGAAATCACACACACTTTGCTAGAGGTGAAGGAAGGATTTGGTAATCAGATAACTTAAATCTGTGCCGGGATTGTGGTTTGAACCCCGGACACCTAACACAGAAGTCCGACAACTTATCCCTAGACCTCCAGGTCCTCACATTTCTAATATGAGCATTAATATATAGCCCACCTCTGTTGTAGTATGGTCTAAGTCATTGTGATCCAACTGGCGGCCCGTGGATAAAATGTGGCCCCCACGTTATCCTGGAAGAAAATTAAAGTGAAGCCTTCAGTGGAAGGTGTGAAATAGCTAACGATTCAAATAAAAATAATGAAATGTTTGAATTTCATTATATATTTATTTGATAAAAAGACTTGTATAAGTATATATTTATGAAGCAAAGTTGTTATAGAAGTGTATGTGCGTTAATATTTCATAAATCATAACACATTTTTGGGAGGTAAATAAACCTATTTTTGAACGTAAAATTTGAAAGATACTACCAACAAAAAATAAAATGTATCTTAAATATCGAAAATAATTGTTTATTAAGTGTTGTTTGTAGGCTTATATTAAGTTGATGGGAATACTAAATATGAGTAAGAAATACAATTTAGAGTAAAATGTAATCGCATTTGAGTGAAGGGAATGTGGGGAAACCATATAGAGAAAACTATCCTCTGTTCATACATCTATAATTAAAAAACAGACCTCCCCGACATTGGCAAGCTAGACCAGACGAGCCTATAGTTTAATTTATCTGACCATTGATGTAAGTCTATACTAGTTATTGGATGTTATTTGCTTAAATCATTTATATATGTTTATATATTTAAAATCTCTTTTTTGTGGGTTAGCGAAATATCCGAAGTAGTATTTATTAAATTATGTAAAAAAAAAATCCCTCTAACAAATATTTAGAGGTAAAAACATAAAGCACACTTTAAAATAGTTCTAAGTGTTTTTTTGTTATTCAAAATTAAGTGCACATTAAAATTAAAATATTATTTGTTTGCGTAGGCCAATATTAATGCAGGTTTTATAGTAATATAAACGCATTGCAGACAAGAGGGTGGTTAGTAAGGTCTCGCAGGCCAGATATGGCCCGCGGACCGTGAGTTTTTTAATCCTGGTTCACGGACTATAAGGTGTCACTCTCGCAATATACTGAACTGATGGTGACAGAGAATTCGGGGTTCAAATACCGGTCAGATATTCTGAGGGTAGTTTCCATAAATGGTTTTCCACTCTACCTCAACGAAAAAGCGGGCATTCTACCACTAAATTGAACCCTCCTCATCACTAACACATTAGCGTAGTTATTTCATAAGGTTAGAAAGTAAGACGTGATTACAGTAAAAATGCATTAATATAGTTCCCCGTAATGGGGTAAAAGGAATCAACCTCATCTGGTATGGTTTACCGGTGTTACGGAGGTCAAGGTTTCAATCCCTTTCGGGTGTAACAAATTGTTTTACTCCATCCCTCCACGCAAACGCGGGTATATTTACTGTGATTTCTAAATTTCTACCTTCCTTTACCATATACAATAACTATTAGCCACTGTAGATGTATTTTATATTTTACTTAATATTATATAAACATAAACTTTGTGAAATAATATATTCTACTAAATAGTTCACAATTACATTCTGAGATAGTTTATTTGTGTTTTAATTAAAATTACAATTCGAAAACGTTATTTAAACATAAAACATACTTATAATAATTATACATGTTATTTGTATTCTCTTAAAGACCCACTCCAAATAATTCACTTGACATGGAAGATGGAGAGAATGTTTATTAATATTTTACTTATCGATGATCCGTCTAGTTGTAACTTAGGTTAATCGGGGAATAAATTGATGCTTTTATGACAGGGTTACCGTGCTTAAAAAATAATAATCTTGTGACTTACATTTTATAAGAAAATAGATAAAGTTGCCATAGGGGATTTTTTAACTAGTAGCAGACAGTTAAGTAAAGTACACACATAGTAAAAGCCGGTAAAAATTAAAGGCGCTGATTTCCAAATCCATGTTCTCTTGCAAGGGATAGCGTATTCCAGAAAACACACACGCTCAGAGGTAAGTTGTGCTCAGATATTAAAGTAATGGCAATATTTTACTAATTCCTGTGGTCACAAGGCCTAACTTAAGAAAGATTGGATTTATGGTGCCGTTAAAGATCAAGGCTAGAATCTCGGTCAGATAATGTATAGCTTTTGTTTTCCTAAATCTTATTATTATTATTATTATTATTATTATTATTATTATTATTAGCACCGCGTCTTACTACCCGTTCGGGTTATACGCACTTACGCTAATGTGTAATGGTAGGGTGATTGTGAGATGAAATGGAGGACCTACAGTTTAACGTGGAATCCGAACCACGGTGGAGGCCTGGCATTCCCCACATTCACAAGATGTCTTGTCAGAGGTGAAGGAAGGGTTTGGAAATCAGATAAATCTGTGCCGGGACCGAGGATTGAACCCCGGCCGCCAGTACAGAAGTCTAACACCTTACCCCTAGACCACAAGGTCACCTACAAATACCTATAAAATAACGCTAGTAATAATGTAAAAGGTTTAAATTGTTGACCGCAACAATAATATGCTTTAACATCTTAAATGCGTATAACCCGAACGGGTAGTAAGACGCGGTGCTAATAATAATAATAATAATAACATCATAAAAAGGTGCTTCTAATGTCCATTCGTAATAATATCAAGGTATAGTTTTCACAGCACGGCAACAAATCACATGAGTTTAATTTTGTTTTGTTTAAGTGACAGTTTGTGTTGTCAAGCTCAGGCACAGTTTATACGTTTTGTGATTTTTGTTTAAATATACAGATCAAGAGTTTTTTTAGTAATGTTTTTAAAGCTCTTTCTTATGATATCGGGAATCCTGTTATAATAGTATTCATAGTTTCACAGATTAACATATATTGATATTCAGTAAACAACCCGGAGTTTAGTTTGATGTTATTTCTATCTATATGGAGCTAGGCACGCATTCAGCCTTTCGATTTGTTAGTTTTGTTTGCGCCATAGAGTAGAAATACAATTTACTAGGGGAATACAGTGAGTGGGTGGTTTACCGTTTCCATATAGCCTGAATTTCTACTAGCGANCCCCGAAGAAATCTGTGCTACGAATTTTTTACCGCTCAAGAAAAATCCACTGAAATCAGTTGGACTTGCACCCACGAACATTGGATCTTGAGGCGGGCATTTTACCCCAAGACGACCGAGGTTGACTAATGTATTTTATATATAGATAATTATCATGCCAGGAATCAAAATACAAACTCACAGATATATTGGACAAAGTAACTAGCAGTTTTAAATTGACTGAGAGAGCACAACCATCTTTGCTGTGTTCTAATATATTATCAAATATTGTTTTATTCAATACATTATGTACCATATACTGCTGGTCAGCTTAGATATAACACTTTAAAGGTACGCAGTGATTAAACATCAGGTGTGCATGCGCTAACAAGTTGTGGGTAAATTACATTTGATTTTTTTTAATGTTGTTACTTTTCAGTCTGTAAGTCCATGAGCAGAGTGTACAAAAGGTTGTTCGTTACCAAATGTACCCCCCATTCTCACTCACTATTTAGTTACGACCACAATAGACTAAAAAAAAGGGACGATATCTAGGGAAATGATATTATGAAAAAGTAAAACATTTGCAAGTTAAAGGGACATTTGAATTATTTATTCAAAGTAACAAACAGTGTTAAAACAACAAGTTGGTTGGCGTTATAGGTCTTACTGAAATGTGTTGGAAAACAAAATAAATCTTAGCTATTTATTACAAGCGCAATATGTTTTAAACTCTAAAGGTATATAATTATATAATATAAACTTGTATAGAAGAGACCAATTTAATAAACAAAATTGTTGCTATTATTTAATAAACTTTTCTAAATGATATACAAGCTTCTAATTCAACACAGTTAATTAACATCAAACCAAATTAGGATCAAAAGTTTAAATTACTATATATTACAAAGATATAAAAGAGTTTAATGCCTGTTTTAAATGTCTTACAACGCGTCAGATTCACACCAGTGAATACAGACTAGACAATTTTAAATTTTGGTAATAAATTTAAACTTTAATATAGCACCAGATATTTACTTAAAACACAAAGGTTTGACTTCCAGACTAAACTCAAACCTTCGCGGGACAATTACCCTCGTCACTTTTAAAGAATTAAACAAAATTCCCACAATTAAATATTTAATATTAAAATAGAATAAGTTACGTTACAGAACTTGTAATTTTGCCTATGAATCTGTGAATATTTAAGTCAAAACCATATTAATCCACAAAAATAAGCTACTTTATATTTACTTCAAAGAAAAGAAGTCTCCAAAATAATCACTAAAAGGAACATTATCAATTTAAAGGATTTAAATTACTGATAATCACAAAAGAAAAAAATGTATTTTTTAACCTAAATATTGAATGACATAAAAAAAGAACCAAACAATGTGGCTACCTATTTAAAACAAGAAAATACAAAGATTCTAGCACCCATGCAGTAACAGGAAACATTAAGGGCTCCATAACAGAATTTACGTTTTAAAATTAATATTTTTAGCAAAACCTTACCGATGTATGTATACACTGACAGATTTCCATAACAGACTAAACCAAAGTATTTAAAAAAATCAAACCCACTGCAGCAATATTTTATAGATTTTAAACAAAGATATTATTATAAGCCATCCTGTCTAGATAATGTCCTAGTCCTGAAGAGGAATTCTAGTGGAAGTAGCGAATGTAATAGTCTATGAGATTGTCTGTGTTCCCTCGTTATATAGGTCTTGTTGCTGGGTGGGAAGGTGGGAGTTCTCCTTTGTTATTACGTCACTCGCTAACATCAGATTGAAAGGTTACGTAGTAAATGGATATATTTCAGGGATGTTGGTTTTGACAGCATTTTTTAATCTTTTATTATTATATGACGAGCACTCACTTGTTGTATGTAACTATGGTTACCTTGGTTGCCTTAAGCGGTGCAATAGGAAGATGGCCATCGCATATTTGTGCGGTTTTTGTACGAGTCTATCTCTATGGGATAGATTGCTAGAGGGGGTACTTAATTTGACTTTATTTAATGTATTATGCGTGCTAACTTATTAGAGGTAGCAAGACATCTTTTTGGTGTTGTATTTTGTTTCACGCTAGTAGGTGACCTGGTGGTCTAGGGGTAAGGTGTTAGAATTCTATGCTGGCGGCTGGGGTTCAATCCTCGGTCCCGACACAGATTTATCTGATTACCAAACCCTTCCTTCACATCTTGTGATTGTGGGGAATGCCAGATCTCCACCGTGGTTCGGATTCCACGTTAAACTGTAGGTCCTTCATTTCATCTTCACAATCACCCTACCATTACACATTAGCGTAAGTGCGTATAACCCGAACGGGTAGTAAGACGCGGTGCTAATGATAATAATAATAATGTTTCACGCTGCTCAATTACGTCGTTAGACAGAGTATTAGTACAGATGGTGGGCAAACTTTACTATGAATTTATTATATGATCTAGTGATCCTTGTCACTACTGTGCCCGGGGTATTTAAGCTATTATTTGCGGGCTCGATTGATATTATTGTCTTTACCTTATAGTGCTCTGGGATTTATAAATATAGATTTATTTTAGTATTGTAATGTCTTTGTGTAATATTAATATCTTTATATTTGGGATACCTAATGAACTTCATATACTTACGGCGTATTTTAATTTATTTTGGCCTTAAGCAGTTGATGAACTAGTATATATTTATGGGGATGCCTTATTTATTATTAATGTTTCTCACATTAAATTCTAGTCTATTTTCATATTAATGGAACACTATGTTTAAATTAAACATAATGGAACATTATAGTCATTTTGGTATCTTACGAAATATTATGTTTAACTACAAAGTCTTCAACTTAACTCGCTGTAAACGATATTACTGCATTCGTAATTTTTATTTTGTATCATCCATTTCTCTTATAACAAATAAAATATATACTGTTATTCTCTGGTTACTCCTTGACTGTTATTTCTCACGTTTCCATGCAATTAAAGGTAGTTACACTTGCGCAGACGAGTTTTATGTTTAACTTATAAGAAATAGTTCAGAACGAAGTAACAATAAATACCTAAAATAGCGCTTCTTCGAGTTATCACATTACCGACAAAATTCTGACAGAAAAAACCTTTTATTTAAACTGGCAAACCTCACTATAAATTACATTCGGGTTGTAAACCTACGTACTAATTACACCTATGTTTTAGGGATTATGAAGGTTATATTTAGAGGAAGTGAACCCGCATTTGCGTAAAGGGAGAGTAAAGAAACATTTAGAAGAAACCACCCTAAGCGCACCCAACCGGGATTGACCCCGATGAACCAGTCTTCGGCAGTCTAGTCTAACACAAGAGTAGCGCGTTAGACCATGTGGCCACCGAAGCAGGCCATAAAATATTTAATTGAACAATATCCACCCATTATAATAGACAATATGTAAGTTAGTATTAGACCTACATTATAATTTAAGATACCAGTATTCTACATATTACGACATTTTATACATAGGCTGTTAATGTTTGACCATGTGCTTGTTTTTGGAAGTTTGTTGCGATACCTTATAAAAAAATGGAAGAATATTTATTCACAGTTAACATTGATAATATTTTACTATAAAATTATTATTATTATTATTGTATTGCTATGGGTGTTGGTAATATACATCAAAAGTGCCAGTTTAAGATTAGCTTGACATATATATTAATACGTGAAAGTATATATAGTAGCTTTCCCTTGCGCTCAGATTATGTCCAGTTGTAATAAAATTGAGGTAGAGCTCACCCCACGCCTCAGATATCTTTCTTTGTATGACAATATTTGTAGCTTAGCTCAACAGGCAAGTATAATTACATATTTTTAATATCATTTTAAAAATATATTTTAGAGGATTTTGTTACATTCAATAGAATAACTGATAAAATTCAAATGTGGGGAAAGTACAAAAATAATCTCTTCGATGTATTGCCTACCCAAAGAAACTCCCCCTCCCCAACCCCCCCTTCCCCCCTCCA
>CABFVZ010000251.1:241715-291804 GCA_902151445.1 Timema monikensis | reverse complement strand
ACACACACACACACACAAAAAGTAAACCATTGGGGCATCCCATTTTAAATTGACAGTTTTTAAACATTTTAATTGAAAGGAATGTTTCAATGTTATCGTTAATCTTCCACATAACTATTTCCAATTATTATGAAATAACATAACATGGAAGTTTAGACAGAGCCTTTTGGATTCGTATGTTTCAGTAATCTATTCTTTAAGATAAAAAACATATCTAGGCCATTAAAAAAAATGTGAGCACTGTTTTTTACTTACCCTTTCGGGCTATTCATATATTTACAATAATAAAGATAGGGATGATTAAGGTAGAAGTAAGATTAAATCTAGTCATATTTACGTAGAGAGAGAGAGAGAGTGAGTGGTAAACCATTAAACAATAAAACTAAGTGTGCTTGGCTGGGAATCGAACGCCCACATCCCATATTCACCTCCAATTCAGTCTCACACAAGATTGACGTATTATTACATGCGACTAGCGATGTGGATCATTCTTCAATCGTTATTTAACACAAGGTCTTTCTATAGATTTTTCTAATAATTCGTCCGGCTACTGGAACGTCTTTTGTTTATGCCCCTACTTTCTCTGGTTATGACAGCTCTCTGTCCTTACTCATCCCACGATTTTGGGTAGTAAATGGCTCCGACTGCTGGTTCAATATTAACTTCTTTTGTTCACTGGGAGAAATCGTATAGTCATTATTACGCCCAGATAATATTTTTATGTTAATTTATTTGTTCGAATCACATTTCTATGCCAATAGGTTATTCATATTTTAGGATGCAAAATACAAAGAAAACTATACAAAACTGGCGATTGATTGTTCCTACAAACAATATCTACAATATAATTTAAACCAAACAATTTATACTATAATAAATATAGTGAATATTTTCAATGAACTGTTTATAAATATGTATTCTTTTAGCGATGACCTGGTGGTCTAGGGGTAAGGTGTCAGTACTTCTGTGCTGGCGGCCGGGGTTCAATCCTCGGTCCCGGCACAGATTTATCTGATTTCCAAATCCTTCCTACACCTCTGACAAGACACCTGGAATCTTTTCTTGAATTCATAAATCAAGTCTTCATATTTTTTTTTGGTGAGTGGTCACTAATAGATAGTCGTGATTCATTTTCCCTTAACATGGATTCAAAAGTTTTAAAATACACCAAATTACCGTTTTAAAGTTGAAATTGCTACAGCCAAGGTTTTGTTTGAAAAGCTTTCACACTAACATACATGGATGTTTTATGTTTATTTTGCCTTGAAGATTTAATATTTGGTGAACAAAATATGTCGGCCCCCATTTTTTCTGAAACACATGATCTTATTCTTTGATTTTGCGTTTTAAAGGCTTTGAAAAATACATTCTGAGGGGAACAATATTTGAAGCGTTATTAAAAAGTCTGTGAATGTGGGGAATGCCAGACCTCCACCGTGGTTCGGATCCCACGTTAAACTGTAGGTCCTCCATTTCATCTCACAATCACCCTACCATTACACATTGGCGTAAGTTCGTGTAACCCGTACGGGTAGTAAGACGCGGTGCTGCTAATAATAATAATATTAACAAGTCACCCTTTACAAAATCTAATGATATGTAGAGTTTGTTCATGATACATTTTTACCTAGATGACAGTTCAAAAATAATTTGTTTAGGTTTTAGGTCGCCAGTATTTCTAAAATATCACTGTTTCGTTATAAATTTTAAGTTTTTTTAATTGCATATTATATTTTATATTTAAAATAACGTAAACTTGAGTTTTCTTACACTGTTTCATTACTTTTAATAATTTCTGTTTGCACAAATCCTAAACAATATTCCAAACATAATTTAAAGTACTTATTCTTCGTTCTGGAATGTTAACGATAATGTGTAATATAGTGCATATGTTACCGTTAAAGTGTATAATTCATTTATTTAATAAAATAACTAGGTATTTCATGAATTACCTGACTAGTCAGTTAAAATATTAAATAAATACACTTTTACACACCTTAAATAGTTATTCTATGGAAAAACTAGTTATACTATAAATTAACTAATTACATGCAGTTAAAAGTTTAAAATAAGTTATATTATTCATCTATATTAAATAATTTGGTGTTACGTTACGGCCAGGATACTTAAAACTAAATATAATCTTAGGTAATAAAATAAACCACTACAAAAACTTTATTAGTAAAATGGTTAAATTTTATAAAAGACAATTAGTTTCAAAACTGCCAGATTGTCATTTGGAAGTTCATTGATTCAATCAAGCTATTAATTGTTACTTAGAAGGTTAACTCGACTAAAGCTAGATCGGTCAAAAGAACTATGTTCAAAGTGACGGAATTGTATTAATTAAACAAATAGTTATTATTATTATTATTATTATTATTATTATTATTATTATTAGCACCGCGTCTTACTACCCGTTCTGGTTATACGCATTTACGCTAATGTGTAATGGTAGGGTAATTGTGTGATGAAATGGAGGACCTACAGTTTAACGTGGGATCCAAACCACGGTGGAGGCCTGGCATTACACACATTCACAAGTTGTGATTAATACACGTCTTGTCAGATGGGAAGTAAGGATTATGTAATCAGATAAATCTGTGCCAGGACCGAGGATTGAGCCCCAGACCCCCAGCACAGAGGTCTGACACCATACCCCTACTCCGCGAGGTCAACGTAAATAGTTATAAAAATTGATTCTAGATTTAAAAAAGTAATTTAAAACTAAACCAGTACTGGTACTCTTAGCTGTATCAAAGGACCTGAGCGAGGTCTCAATATTAGGTACTTTTACAAGTGCTATTAATTTTTGTTCATACACACTGAACTGTGACCGAGAATACAGCTACTTGATGCGACCATTTCTTATTCCCAACCTTGGTTCCCCCCCATCCCCCATTACAACAGCTAAAACATATCTGGCGTCTCCTCTTCCTCTCAACTTCAGGTTCTGGAATACGGACTGTGTTGCCTTCAGAGGCCTAAGAATGAGATTTCTCTGACATTAATTTCATTTTCTTAGCATGACCTTCCAAACATACTTTAGCTTCTCGTCTTTCTTTCTCAATTTTAATTGTATTTAAAGACAGCTTGCAAACCACCCTTACAATTTTATTTTTCAAATGTGTCCAAATGAAATATGGGAACAAGTTATTCACATTTCCAACCAATTTGTTTCTCCTTGCGATCATTTTAACAAGACATATACTTTAACACTTTCATTTGGCGTGGTTTCTTCAACCCAAATTTCACTATCAGGCTTTAGGTACAGTACTTGATACATTCAAAGCATTATACAATTGTTCTTCATCCTCCAAATAATCAACTAGGCTATTTCTTTCGGAATAGTAGTTGTTGACAGTCCAATTCTAGGTGCACAGTCATACATAACCTCGTAAGAGGACCTCTCAATACCAGAGTGAAGAGCTCTGTTTTTCATAAACTGAATAAGTTTTTGCTCGTTACTCCAGGAAGTAGATTGATTGTCCTGCATCCAAGCTGTAAACATGATTTCTATGTCCTGGTTAGCCCTCTCGACAATACCTTTGCTCAGGCTATGCCTCGGTTTATCATGAACGATCTTAAGCTCTGGCCAAGCTATTTTTAAGTCATCTATAAGTTTATTACAAAATTCTCTCCCAATGTCTGACTGAAGGATACATGTAGCGCCAAACAACAGGAATATATCAAGAAACTTCTTAACAGCTTCTTCTGCTCTTTTTGTTTGAAGAGGTCTTAATAAAACAAGCTTAGTAAAATGGTATAGATCAAATAAAATAAATTTATAGTTTCCATCAGGTTGAGACTGGAAATCTATAAGGTCTACTTGATATCTTGAGTTTAGATGTGAGAACACCAAGGGTTTACCAAGAACTCTTTTCTTTCCCATCTTTTTTTGTTGTTGTTGACAAGGCTCACAAACACTCAACAAACATTCTTAGGTCATTTTGAATAATCTTTTTATAACGACGAATTATTTCCTTTATCTTACGGTCTCTACCAACCTGCTCAATGGATAAATGCATTTACTATAAGATATCAAACAATGCATCGCTTGGGGAATAAAACGCATCTAGTTTTGCATCTGTCACTGGCAATATTAATTTCTCTACTCATTGAATTTCAAGGACATCATAACGTAGAAGTAACCAATAGTCACATGGTACCTTCTTGTCAGCTATTTTATATTTGACTTCTGCTATCAAACTTGACAACTTATCATGGGTAAGCAAAGCACTGTTTTCTTTCAAGTGACGCTTACTCAGTAAATATTCAAATCTCTCTTTCATTATCACATTTTTGTTTACATTACTCACACTTGTAGAAGTCATAGAGTGAAACTACCCTTCAAAAAAATTGATTGTATTGTGAAGTCGCGTTTATACGAGGACAGTTGAGCAGGTTAGTAGACTGGCGCCAGTCGAACTTGCTTAAAACCATATTACTGTACTACATAAACCAGATCATATTCAGAATATTAAATTATGAAATTTGCACTCTGTTATCATAATTTAACACGTTAAAATCATTGTGGACAGAATTGCATTGCATTGTTGTAACAGAATTGTATTGCATTGTTGTACTACACCATTGTTGCAAGATATAAATAAACTTTAATTTTAAACTTTAACTGATTAGGGGTTCGTTATTCTATGAAATAATTAATTAAAACATAAAATACAACATTATTATACACTTTAACTGATCCATTTAGGTAATTCATGAAATACCTAGTTATTTCATGAAATAATGGAATTCACACTTTAACGGTAGCACATACATTAATACTTTTTAATACATGCATTGTATTTACTTGGAAAAGAGAAAATACTTGAATTTTTATTATATATTAAATTATTTTATGATTATTTTATCGTATTTAGAAATATTTAACTGAGTAAGATATTTGTATCCACTGCGTGGGTGCACCATTGTAAAGAACTTGTTTGGGTCATAATCAGTCACATGGTTTAAATTTGTCAGTCGCCATTTTGAAGAAATATTCGTTATACCTTTTTGTGAAAGTGCCGTGAATGATAATTCTTTTAGGTGGATTAAAACAATAAATAAGCTTTGTGCCCGAACTCAAATAAATATATAAATAATATTGACCTAAATTACTCTGGTTAACTATCACATTTATACATTATCAAATGTTTTCATTAGATACTTCCAAAGTGACGGATACCATCTGTTGTTGTAAGGAATATATTAGAGACTATTTTTAGTAATTTTTTGAGCTGTCATCCAAATAAACTAAAGTCTCGAATGTACTATATTTCATTTTGAATGCATTCAACTACATTTATATTACCACTTATTTATATTTCACCAAACACAATACTTAGGAGACGGCCAAACTGGGAGAGCGACTGAACGCACGCGCTTGAAAGATAGAATTGGTTACATTTTCCAAGCGCGTGCGCTCGAACCGGTAAAGTATAGTTTACAGGCGCTAGGCAATATTATTGTATGCCGGTTCATTGAGTGGTAGGGAAACTTCTCACTTTGACATTTTTATTACTATCGATAGGTTTGGCAAACTTTCTTCTAACGGCCTAATTTACCATACCTATATATATGTATAAAACTGATATGTTAAAATACTTCAATATTATCAAAGTAGGCTTTTACAAATAAGAATTACCGTTAGTGTGGAGAGAGGATGGGAAAACCACAACAATAAATCACTTGTCAAAAACCATCCTCAGTTCACTGAGACAAGATTCGAACCTTTGCCTCCTTATCAACAACTATAAAGAGCTATTTTCTAATCACGCACTCGCTCGCCAATTTGGCCACCCAGTCATTCATGCGCTCGCTCGCACGCATGTCAGTCTGGCTGAGCCTTTTGAAGAAATCCCTTGATCATATGTTACGGTAAACAAACGAGACCGAGTTCGATATTTTTTTATCTCTTAAATAGGAAGCTGCCAACGAAAACGAATGTTTTCTTTTTTTGTGTCAGCTCGTTCTCTGAAGTGAGATTGCCACGCGAATGTTATCAGTCAGGTTTCTCGGAAGGGAGACAAGAATGTATCACTCCACTGCTTGCTGACACACTCTCACCAGCTATCTCTTTCTCTATCTTTTTATACTCACCGACACTGTAAAGTCACGTTTATGAAAAGAAAGAGATTAGGGCTTAGGGGGTGGAGCGAGTGACTAAAATATAAAATAGAACATATTGGTTGTAATGAGAGGTGGCCAGACTGGAGCGAGCGAGGGAGGGTGCGCGCTTGAAAGATAGAACTGGTTCTATTTTCCAAGTGCGCTCGCTCGAGCCGGTACAGTCTAGTTTACAGGTGCTAGGCAATATTATTTTATGTCGGGTCATTTAGTGGTAGGAAAACTTCTAAATTTGACATGATATTTGACTTATTTTATAATTATTATCGATAGGTTTAGCACACCTTCTACTAACGGCCGATATTAATTGGTAAGATCATAAACCATTTCTCTCTCTCTCTCTCTCTCTCTCTCTATATATATATATATATATATATATGTAAAACTGATATGTTTAAATACTTATATTACAATCAAAGTAGGCCTTTACAAATAAGAATCACCATTAGCGTGGATAGAGTATGGTAAAATTACAAAAATAAATAACTTGTCAAAACCACCATCAGTCCATTGAGCCAAGATTCAAACCTTTGCCTCCTCGTCAACAGATGTTGAGAGATAGCTGCTAATCACGCGCTCCCTCGCCAGCTTCGCCACGCAGTCGCTCAGTCAGTCACTAACCCGCTCGTACGCTTGTCTGTCTGGCCGAACTATTAATTTAATGTTGGTTCGTTATAAGCTCCGTTGGCCGTAAAGACTTAATAGAGCGATAGATTGGGCGCATTGAATGTTGTTTCGTTAATCGCGGGCCGCAGAAAATCACAGATCGGGCCGCGAGTTTGACAAGCCTGCGCTAGAGTAATGTTAATGTTTACAATATTGTATTTATATCTTTTACTAGATAGCTGTTGCCCGCGGCTTTGCTCGCGTGGAAGTTGATTATATACAAATACGAAAATATACATATGTATTTACAGATTAATTTAAAATATTACGTTACGTTGATGACCATAACTTGACCTCAGATCAAAAATAATGCAAGTCCGATACAAACTTTCACCCCCTTTTTCATCCCTTATTAAATAAAATTTCCAAAATTCCTGAAACATGTATTTATTTGTTTTACGTCAATAACCGAAATACAAAATTTTGTTTATGTAACTTTCAAAATGACGGACTTTCATACATATTATCATACATATTATCATCCCCTATTTTGACCCCTTTGGGGTGGAATTTTCTAAAATCCTTTCTTAGTGGGTGCCTACATAACAAAATGAATATACAGTCCGAATTTCATGCTTGTAGCCTTGATAGTTTGCGCTCGGCGATGATGAATCAGTCAGTCAGTCAGTCAGTCAGTCAATCAATCAGGACATGTTATTTTATAAGTATAGATTAATATGTAGCTTAGTAATATATTCATCGACAGTATTATAAGAGATTTTAATTTTATTGTTAGCTTCGTTCAAAGTTTTGCATTTGCTGGATAAGAAGAATAACATTCACTGATTGTGGGTTCCTTAAAGAGGCCTTCACTCGTGCTGCAGTAGAACTACTGGATGAAATATAAGATAAAGAAAATATAGTTTATATTATTAATAATGTTCAGCTATTAGCGGGCACTATAACGCTTCGAATCGAGATAATGGCGACAGATTTAATCAAACACCTTGGGCAGATTTAGAGTCCTTTTCTTTCCCTAGTTTATAATATAAATGAATTAAATTATGTGGTGAGTGTCAAACAAGGATTGCAATTTAGTCGTACAGATAAATCTGAAGAAAGATAACATAAAAAAGCAGTGCCAGATTTCATATTACTTGTATTTTCGACGTTTCTAATGTGTTATAATAATTTCATAATTATTTTAAAATCTTTTATAATATCACTTTTAAAAGAAAATATTTTAATTTGAAAATATACATTTAAGTTGTTTTGTATTTTTTTTCTAGAAAGGGGGGAAGGGGGGAATAGGATTAAAATAAACCACAGCAGTGTAGAAAACATTGGTTGATCAAGAGCTTTATATTATTACTTGTATGAATGCTACTTGGCAACATTTACTTGAAGCTAGTGGTATTAGTTTAACTTGACAGCTTATCTTTACCTCCGCCACTATCCCTAATACCTAGCTTCTCTAGATTAGTGGGGTGGCTGTTGGCCATGTTTATCCTTTCATAAACCTATGGCTTCCACAATGGAGTTAAACTTTATTAAGTACTGGAAAAATGTTTGGTAAAGGGGTAGTCCAAGGTGTGTTAAAACGGCAATCTCTACTGCTCAATTGACACGAACCCTGGACACTTCTTCGTGTGTCCTCTCATAATATGGTTGTTTGATAAAGTTAACTCACATCTGTGGTCGAATGGTCAAAGACAATGGTTGCTAAACTTTTTGGGTACCGGTATTGGAACTTCATACAAAATGTCAAATTGTTTCGTGAGCGATCTACATAAAAAAATTCGCCGTATCGCGTATCGGCTACAGTTTGTAGTCTGCATAGATGCTTTGAGATTAAGCCTTTGTTCAATTTGAGTGTAGACTTTGTGGCTTGGACTCATAGTTTTAGTAGAAATAATGTAAATATATTAATAAATTTCATATTAAAACGAACTTCTTAATGCTAGAAAATACCAGAATAATTAATTTTTAAGTAAAATAATATATATAAACTTAGTGTGTAACTCTAACCGAGAGGAATATCATATATTTTAATCAATTTTTTTTAATTCAGATAGGTTTTCACACCAATTTTAAGGCAGAAAGATCTTAATCTGTGAGCTTAGTTCAGTATACATTTTTTCACCACCTTAAGCTCGAAATTATGTCTCACACAGATTGGTAAATTAGAACAACGCCTTCACTTCAAAACCAAATATAAATAGAAAATTTCCCTTTGAGATAAAAATAACGTAAATATTCTAAACTTGAGAACACTCTTCATTGATAAGTTACTTTGAAAAGCAAGCTTCAGGTAGCTCGTGATTGACCGCTCGGTGACGGAGAGATAGGTGTTTGAATCCCAGTACCATAGTTTTTACAAAATGTTTCCCACGCCCACTCCACGAAATTATGGGTACGTTTTCTCTAAGATCTTCCTTATTCAGCCTTAGCCATAAATATGCGTAGAACTCGAATGGGTTGAATTACACAATACAAAAATAAATAGTGTATTACTCTAGTAAGGCTACTCAGAATGTGGTATATGTGTCTCAAATACTTATTTTGGATACTTTTAAAAAACGAGAATACAGCACCAGCACCGGTGGGCACGCGGACAAAGGTGCCAGTTTTTTCTTTTCTGGCTTTCTGTTGAATAACTATAAGGGTTCGAATCCCAGTCGCTTATAGTTTTCCCTAAATAATTTCTTACTTCCTCACTCCTCTTCACACTGAACGCAAATGAGGGTACACTTACACAAAATTCTACCTTCCTCCTCACTACTCTATTAGTATTAATAAACGACTAGCCCGGATAAATAATAAGATGTAGGGTAAATTGGTACGACACAACAGTATACATACACTTTCTCATACAATCTATAGAGTTTGTACCAGGGTATACTACCTCTAAATATTGCCTTCCTAGTCTCTAAGCCCACTAGCGTAATTAATAAATCAGATGATAGCCCAAACGAATAGTAAGATGCGGTGTTAATAAATATATGTTTTGTGTTGCCAACATTTAATTAAATCCGTCATTAGTAAGTTATTCTCTAATAATATTTTTTTTTAGAAAATGAACATATCATATTCTTATTTATCGTGTAAAGAACTCCTCAGATATACATTTTGAAAACAGACGTTGTAATAATTTACTAAAAATATCACACTATCAAAAAAACTAGTCATCAGTAGACTTAAGCTATAATTAAACTAATTTTTCTCTGTAAAACTAGTATACCGTGACAATTAACATGTTAAACACACCCCTAATTATAAATTTTAAACAAAAATGATTTGCTGGATTAAAATAGCCAAGCTATTATATTTGGATATAGCCGCATCTAACTACCATATTGTTTAAATAGAAAAATGACACTGGACTGGGTTCTGTTCCCTTGTACAAATGTCATTTTACAATCTAAAGAAAATCATTAAAGCTGTTTTTGAAAAAAAAAATTTTTTCTAAAAAGTCATTAGGAAGTAATCTACGGTTCTTAATTTAAGGGTTAGTATAAAAAAACACCCAAGTATGACCGTATAGATATAAAGTTTGAAAAAAATCCACCAAACCCTTTAGACTGTAGCCGATGGATAAGCCGACTGAAATTTAAGACTCCCATTTTTGGATTCAGGGCCACATAAAATTCAAAATGCATTATTATAATAACGAAAAAAATTTCACGATTACAATGCTTTTTATGTATGAGAAAGTAGACCTATATATTTTTATTATATTTTATTGATGATGGAAAATTTTGTTTGGCCGTTTTAAAATATATATTTTGGCCTGAGCCTTTTTTATGTGTAGAAATTTTTGTCAAACGTATTGTCTAAACTTTGTTACCATTTTTAACTCTTCATTAGTTAGCCTATTCATATCCCTCTTACGAGATTTAAATGGTTTGTTAAATAACATATAATTAGTCACTAGTAGGTAAGTTGAAGTTCAGTGGACGCTTTGTGTTATTAATGGGGTTTGTGGTATTTACCAACGTGACTACATTGATAAATAGTACCGATTTTGTAGCACCTGTAATAGTTTGTGTGTAAACATTAAATGTAGTACACAACAACATTATGCAAGTTTGGAATGGGAAAGCTAAATTATACAGCACTCAGTTTATGAATCTATGCATTGTGGTTTACAAGAGGATATAGTTTTTACCAACACATTACCACTACCCTTCACCATCCAAAACCTTCATAAAACTCGAAACAAATAATTAACAAAATGGTTTCAAAAACTGTACTTGTATTCAACACGCCCTTTTCACCACATAATTAATTAATTCCATTAATGAAAAACCTATATATATAAAAATGAATATTTTGGTATAGTTGATTTTTTTTTTACTACAAATAAAATATGGCATCCATTCACCACCGCTAACTGGTTCATAAGGTACTCTTTGGTAGAAAATACTAGCCTTGCATAAAGTGTTTCTGTAAATGTTTGTTTTGGGACAAGATATTTTGTGTCTGTAGTTTGCTTGGAAGAAAGCTCCATATTTACAGTCTCATTTAGTTAGGAAGGACATTTTTGGAAAGTTAAAAAATTTACTAAAACAATTTTCATAAATTTTGATTTTGAGAAAATCGACTTTTTCTCTTTTTGCCCTTCAGTAAACTACCCTTAATATTATGAATAGTTATTCAATTCCAAAAATCTCTCGGGGAAACCCTATGAAAACCCTAGAAACCAAGTTTTAGCCCGATCGGTAAAATATTTTAGGCTTTAGTTGGAGGTACAGACAGACGGAATGTCAAAAACAACTTTTTTAGATTCGGAGGGGGGGAGCAGTAATGAAACGTCAAGATTCTTCAAAATCTTGAGTTCAATTTTTTTTGATAATCACAATACTTTCTATAATTTTAAGATAGCGAGAAAGTAAAAATTATGGCAAAAATGTAGATATACAGGATGGCACAAAAAGAATACATGTTTTTGAATTGGGTAGTAGTGGTTGTGAGAGGGAATGTTAGCGACAAGGTTACACTACCTGTGAGTGGTTCTATCATCATAAATATATTGTTCAGACAGTTCAGTTTTAGTAGCCATGTCTCAATGGAACGTTGAGCATCGCGTTTTAACCGTAGATCAATTCTTTAGAAATAATTATTCAATAGTTAAGAGTCCAACCTGTTTCCCGTCTACAGTTCAATGTTGCTTGTGATGGGGCGCTACCTGATCGTAACACACACTTCTCTGATGGGTTGAATCATTTCGCATAACTGGATCAGTTATGAAGAGGAAATCAACTGACCATCCCCGTATGGCTCGGACTACAGAAAAGGTTTAGAGTGTCAGAAGGTTGGAGGTCGGTTCCTCGGCGCTCCCGTAGGCGTAATACATCAACTTTGGATCTGTCTCGTCGCTCGCTACAGCGCATTTTAAACGACTAGTTAAAACTACACCTGTAAAAAATCATGATTGTGCAAAGCTGTTTCCAGGTGATTGTGTCCAACGCAGACTGTTGTGTGAAAGAATGCTTGAAATGATTTCTTCTGATGATGTAATGTGCATGATGAGGGATGAAGCACATTTCCATTAGGATGGTTATGTGAATAATCAAAACTGTAGATTTTGGGCAGCAGAGAACCCACGCGATTTACTCCCCAACACGTAATCTCACGTTTCGGCGATGTCTCTTGGCTTCCACGCTCATCATATTTGCCTCTCTGTGATTTATTTGCTTTGGGGTTACCAGAAATCGAAAGTCTACGTTCGAAAACCTTGAACAGTAGATGAGCTGAAAGTTGCCATTCGCGAAGAAATTGCAAGTGTGCCAGAAGAAAGTGCAAATTCAGAACTTTCAGTAGAGGCTCCGGATGTATGTACATTAAGAAGGATTACATCTTTCCAATATAATATTCCGTAATTAAATAATCAATGTACACCTGTAAAAGCTACATTTATTACAAGTTGTCTTGGTGTTAGGAACAATTTTTTATATTTAAAATCCATGAGGTTACACTTGAAACACATGCGTTCTTTTTGCACCACTCCGTATTAAACAAATCAATATAGTAGGTTATAAATATATCATTTTTCTGCATTTATACTTTTTCTTCTTTAATTTTTGAACTTTTACCCATGATGACAAAATGGCCATCATATTAGCTGGCCCCTAGCAGATCTTTTATCTACATTCTTTGTTTGAAGAATTAATTCCCTAGATTGGGTGAATATTTTTATTGTTATTGGAATTTTTTTATCGTTGATTCGCATTTAAATCAACAATACAGACTATAAATCATAAATTTAAAGGTTAATAGTCAATTTCACTAAAATATTTTCTTACGTTTTGTTTTGCGCATGAATATAAAAATTAAAAACTGTACAATTATTTTTAAATATGTTTTGTTATTATGTTATAGTTTCAAAAATAAATAAAATGATCTTGAAATGTGTTTGGATAGATATTTTAATCTTTAAACTATAGACTATGTTTCGGTACATATTTTATCAAATAATATCACAATACTAATATGTCCAACTATGTTTCCATGTTGCCACTTGATTTTGAAAGGATAGTATTTAAAAGTAATGTTTTGTGACCTACTTTGGTGAAAACATAGTCTAAGTTACTATTCTCGGAGTAGACAAGACTGTCAATGACGGGGAGATTGAGGCTCGAATCTCGGTCGGGTGTAATGTGTTTTTTTCCCCAAAATAGTTTCCACTCAGCCTCCACAAAAATGTGGGTACACTTCATGTCAATATAATAGTCCTCATCCTTAATTCATTGGTGTAATTATTAAATAACCCTAACCTAAACGGGTAGTAAGATGCGGTGCTTGGGAACCATGTTTTGTGTACTCCATTTATCTTATCTATCTCTGTCTCACACACACAAACACACATACATACACATACACTCACATACACACACATACACACACTTATTTTCTTTCACACATTCTCACACTCTCTTTCACTCTCACTTTCTCTCACCCACCCTCTTTCTAATATACACCCATTCTCACACACTTTCACAAACATTCTTTATCACATAAACACTATTTCACACACGCTCTATCTTTCACACACATTCTTTCTTTCACACACACTCTTTCTTTCACACACACACTTTCTCTATTAGACACATTAGACATACATTCACACACACTTAAACACTATCATACACACTCATGCTTACTTTCTTTCTCACACTGTATCTCTGCACAATTTCTCTCACGCACACATTCTTTCATTCCCACTACATCCCTTTCACAATAATCTCTCTTTCCCATGCAATCCATTTCACACACACACACACACTCTATCTCACTATCACTTGATCACACTCACTCACTCACTCAATCTCACTTTCTCACACTCACTCTTTAACACTAACAAGCTCAATCTCACACTCATACACACACCTCTCCCTCACACATTTTCTCAATATCTCAATTTATCACTATCACTCTCTCTCCATTATATTTTATATATTATAAATGATAAGTCCATTACGAGAAAACGGCTAAATCGATTCTGACAAATAAACACTCATTTTAAAGGCTCAGGATGTTGGCAAAAACAGTACTCTAAAATTAAAACCCAATTTTCCCAGGGAATTTTCCACCTTTTTTCTTAAGTATGAGCAGTGGATCATTTGCACAATCATACTTTGTTGACATCATCTTGGAAACCAGGATTTGTGTATAGTTGTATAATGGTAAATAAAATATTTCTCTTTGTTTAAAAATGATGAAAGTTCGATTCTGACTTAAGTGGTTTGGGGCAATGATTAGATAGAGGGCTAGCATATGGGTCGTTTTAAAGTTATCATCGTGACTTGGAGGAAAATATTTGTTTTTATTCAAATTAAACACAGAAAATTAAATATATATATATGTAAAGTTAATAGCATCTGAGGAGTAAACTTTTAATTAGAAAGTTAAGTGCAGCCATTGCTGCAACGATCCACTAGTAGCTTGCTAGAACGCCCGAACAGCTATGATCACTAGTGAGTTGGAACTTATGTTCATGGAATATTTTCTTTATTTTTAATATACAAACATAAAAATAATAAATAAAATAATAAATTTTGACTTGTGACGTTTGTTTGGGGATAAAGTTGTCTCTGTCACTAACATACACACGCAGATATTATAAACCAACATAAACAAAAAGCTGTTTTGTTTCAAAGAGATTCCATTTAAATATTCTTGTGCCGATACTGTACTTAGAAAATAAATGACTTTTATATTAATTTAAGCTTATAAATATATAAGTATTGCTAACAGTTACATTATTATATTAATTTTAATTCAAATAAGTAAGCATTGGTAAGCATTGGTAAGTATTGGTTTCAACTTCATTTCATCTTACTTGTCAGGTTAGTTCTAGTCTTTTTCTTGTTTAATAGGAAAATACCAATATCGGTGTTTACACAGACTAAAATATGTGAAGCTGGTTTGTCACTGAAGGAAATGTGGATGTAATGGGGGTGGTTTTCTCTAGAGGATTTCCTACTTTCCTTCCAAGTGAAATGTAGTGTAATAAAACGCGTATAACCCGGACGGGCAATAAGACGCACACCAAAATTTAATAAATACAAAAATGAATACACTTGAACTTTGATGCGACAACCGCGTATATGTATGTGTAAGTTGTCTATTTAACTTTTTTTTACATGTCTTACTTATTATTATTATTATTATTATTATTAGCACCGCACCTGCCGCCAGCATAGAAGTCTGACACCTTACCCCTAGACCACCAGGTCACCTACATGTCTTACTATTAGTCCGTGAGGGTGACCTGGTGGTCTAGGGGTAAAGTGTCAGACTTCTGTGCTGGCGGCCGGGGTTCGATCCTCGGTCCCGGCACAGATTTATCTGATTGCCAAACCCTTCCTACACCTCTGACAAGACATCTTGTGAATGTGGGGAATGCCAGGCCACCACCGTGGTTCGGATTCCACGTTAAACTGTAGGTCCTTCATTTCATCTCACAATCGCCCTACCATTACATATTAGCGTAAGTGCGTATAACCCGAATGGGTAGTAAGACGCGGTGCTAATAATAATAATAATAATAATAATAGTAGTCCGTATTTATTAACATTTATTGGATAAGTATAAGGATGGTAGAATTTTAAGGACATATTCTCACATTGACATAGAAGATTATTTAACACATTGAGTTAACCCTCCTGGAGTCCGAACCTGAAGCGTTAAAGATTGAATGATAAATTTTCTCAGATTTATGGATCACAGTTTCAAAGATTTATTGAGCTTCACTTTTTTTTTTCGCTTTCTCAAATCAGTTTAACAATACCTATTGTGTTTTTTAGGATTTACGATCTTGTATGAAACTAGATGATGGGAACAGGATCTTTTTAAAAGATATCCCTGACCCTGAGGTACAGTTTCTAAAGGTAGTGAAAGCGACCATGACCTAATTCTTTTTAGCGAAGGAAATTGACAAAGGAAGGCGGACAATCCTTTGGGGTCGTGAGGGCAGCAAGATAACTTTAGTGTACGACCAGACTGAGCGAGTGACTAAGAATAAAATAGAACACATTGGTTGTAATGAAAGGTCGCCAGACTGGAGCGAACGACCCAAGCGATGCGCCTGAAAGATAGAACTGGTCCTGTTTTTCAAACGCACGCGCGCTCGAGCCGGAACAATCTAGTTTACAGGCGGTCCTTTTAATTCTAGGAAAACGTCTCAATTTTACATTATATGTATATGGATATGTATATGGATATATGTATATGGATATAGGTGACCTGGTGGTCTAGGGGTAAGGTGTCAGACTTCTGAGCTGGGGTCCGGGGTTCAATCCTCGGTCCCGGCACAGATTTATCTGATTTCCAAACCCTTCCTTCACCTCTGACAAGACATCTTGTGAATGTGGGGAATGCCAGGCCTCCACCGTGGTTCGGATTCCACGTTAAACTGTAGGTCCTTCATTTCATCTCACAATCACCCTACCATTACACATTAGCGTAAGTGCGTATAACCCGAACGGGTAGTAAGACGCGGTGCTAATAATAATAATAATAATAATAATAATAATAATATATGGATATATATGTAAATGGATATATATATGTATATGGATATATATATGTATATGGATATATATATATATGTATATGGATATATATGTATAGGGATATGGATATATATGTATATGGATATGTTAAATGATATGTTAAAATATTTCAATACTATAATCAAAGTATACCTTTACAAATAGTGATCACCATTAGCAAAGAGAGAGGATGGAAAAAACAAAACAATAAATCACTTGTCAAAAACCACCCTGAGTTCACTGAACCAAGATTCGGACCTTAGCCCTTTCGTCAACAACTAGTGAGAGCAATTTTCTAATCCCACGCTCGCTCGCTAGTTTGGCCGCTCAGTCGCTCGCTCGCGCGCTTGTCAGTCTGGCCGAACCCTAAATACGGCTATTGGAGGAGTACTCATGGTCAAGCCATCAATCAGATTGTACGTGTGATAGCCGAACGGTACGCAGTTGACATTATCACTCTTAGTGGGTTTTAGCATAAATCATATAGATAAATAGTAACTCATGTGTTATGTTAACCACGATTATTTCAATAAACCAAACTAAATTAATAACTCGAGTATCCATTCATACAAGATAATTCATTCAGAATTGAACGAAACTAAACAACTTAACAGCATCAGATAAAGGTTGAAGAACACCGACATAACCTAATTTTTTTAGGACCTTTACGAATCTGAATATAACCTAAAACTTTACGTTCTAATAAAGTTAAAAAAAAAGCCACATTTACCAAAATACAGTTGTTCAGTTCCAAATGAATAACCCCTATGTGTCATATCTTCATAAATTAATAACTAATAATAAAGATCGTAGCTACCTGGTGTCCGAGCAAAGTAAAATAGCATCGATATGTAACTAGTCCAAGAGAATAAAGGACGATCAGGTGGTATACTAAACCAGTAAGGATCCGAACCAAGAACGCCTGGTGCAGATATGATGCGTGCTGTTAGATACCCCGACATACCTGTCATTCGCAACCCAGACGATAGGAACTTGACATAATAAGTCCAAGTGCCCACAGATGTCAAAGTGATTAAATGAATTGATGTATTTCTAACCAACATAGAATATTAACAGACACCCAATAAGGAATCTTACTAGGCTTTGGTATTATATGCCTCTCTAAAATAATTTTGGGGACCATGTTTCTTAAATTTTTTGTCAAATAATAATTTGGAGCTTCCTTGAAACCATTTTAAAATTGATATAAATCGTTTTATTATGTCTAGAAAACATTTAAATATGTCAGTTCAGTTTTGAAGCTTCAATTGAAAACCCTTAAAATAATCCTTAATGATAAAAAAAATAGATTATGACCTCTTTTTTTTTTAGGAAAGCTGTATCTATGTTTCTTACAATATAACCTAAACTTAGAAGTATATTTCACGTTAAACGTCGCTGAAAATGATTTAATTCTAAAGGTTTCATACAACGTTTTAAAACTATAAATCTTATATATTAGAATTTTAATTCTATAGGTATATGCTGAAGAAACATTTCAGCTCAATTTTGAAGTAACCGTATTTTAAAATAAAGTAACACTTCTTAAATAACATAGTATTTCTGAACGTCTGCAATGCGTATGAACACTCTGGTAGGTGGAACACTTAGCCTGTTTTAATGTTCCAAGATATTAAATAATTTAAAAAAATCCTCTTTGTTATATTTTATTTAAACTCATTCCAGCTGTTCATACAATAATAAATAATTGGTACGGAACTCTTCACGGACTTTCTCGCTCTATTGTTGGAAAATGGAGATATTTACTCAAAACTCGTAATATATGTGCAACGAAATAGTATACACTAGCAAACCTAAGCATAAATTGCACTATACTTATGTAAAAAAAAATTTAGTCCCGGTTTTAAATTTTGTTTTTAAAGAATTAATGTCCTCATTTGTATGTTTGGACCGATATAAAAGCTCAATGTTGGGTCCACAAGGTTCAACACTTCCTATAAAAAATTTCAACTTAAGATTAACATTTTCGACATTTTATTAGGTGTTGCAAATCTTCATGTCATTGCATTGCTATTAAATCCCTCATTTATACATTTTTACCAATAAAAAATGTAAATATTTACTATTGAGTCTAAAATAGATATAGATCATTGTTGTACAAACATTTCTCCTAAGAGGTTTAAGGAAAAACAACAAACTTTTAGAGACTTACTTATATTAAATTACTCTATGGCAGTGGAGAATTATTGCGTTAAAACTAGTAGTATCTCTTTACAACTAAAGCTCACAAAATTGTATTCATATATGTGCCAGTATCTCAACTGTTGGATTTATAAAAATATATTTCATATATTTATTTGTTATGTTTAATATTAGTACAATTTTGCAATGATAATTTATTTAGTATCTCAAATAGTTGAGGATATACGGAAGTTTCTTCTTCTGTAAAGTACCCTAAAATTCATTTTCATGGTAAAATAAAAATAGCCAGTTTATTTATAATCTCAAATCAACACCTAGATACGAATTTTAATCAAAATCGTTAGTCAATTTTGAGAAAAACGAATTTTTCTCTTTTCGCCCTTTCATAAATTACTCTTAATTTTAAATTTAAACAGACACACAGACATACGTAATTGCAAGGACCACTTTTTAGGGTTTGGGGGGTCTTGATACGTTGACATCCATCAACATTTCAGGTTAGATTTTCTTTTGTGGTCACACTACTTTTACCTCTTGTATTCGAAAAGTTATAAAATATATATATTTACGTATAGCTTGAAAGTCATTGGTTTTATAAAAATATGCTTCTTGTAAAATAATTGTATTATAAAGAGACCTACATATTTGTAACGATAAGTAATTTCATATCTCAAATAGCTTAGGAGATATTATAAAAAAAGAGCCTATTTACGCTTCAGACTGGAGCCATTAAAGTCATTTTTCCTAAATATTGAGAGAAGCTATTTTGTTTGGAATATTTGTAAATTAAATTTAATCAAAATCGTTAGAGTTGATTTTGAGATAATCGACTTTTTCTCTTTTTTCCCTTCAGTAAACTACTCTTAATTTTATGGTTAGATATCCAATTCCAAAAAATCTTCGGGGCAAGCCTATGAAAACCCTAGATACCAAGCTTTAGCATGATCGGTAAAATAGTTTAGGCTGTAGTTGGAGGGACAGACAGACAGACAGACAGACAGACAGAAAGTCAAAAACAACTTTTTTGGATTCGGGGGGGTCATGAATCGTCAAGATTCATCAAAACCTTGAGTTTGATTTTTTTTTACGATCACAATACTTTCTTTACCTGTAAGATAGCGAGGAAGTAAAAAGGAACAAGGATTCTAAACTTGATTTTACCTTGCATTTCGGGAGGTAGAGTAAAATGTAATTCAATGTCTAGTCTGAATAGACGATGGGATATTTGAGTGAATTTATTTCAGTAGAAGCTCTTACGTGTAAATTAAAGTTAAACCCATTGGTGATGAAACCAGTTAAAACTATACAAAATAGTAACTCTACTTACAGGTAGTCAATAGTAGGCAAAAGAATGTAGCTACCGTACACTTGAAATAACTTAAGAAACAGTTATTCAACTACAGACTTCAGTGGCCGAACGGGTTAAGGCGTCACTATCGTGTTAGACTGGCTAGTGATGACGGCAAGATCAAGGTTTCAAGCCCCGGTAGGGTGTACTGAGATTGGGTTTTCCTAGCTTGTTTATCACTTCCCTTCCAAGCAATTTCTGGTATACTACCTCTAAAATGGTTCCTTCCTTATCCCTACTTCACTAAAGTAGTAATACATAAGCGTATAACCTGAACAAATAGTAAGACGTAGTGATAAATAACAAAATAAAAAATAAAATTATTCAACTGATACAAAAACTCCTGTCGATTATTAATTACCTCTGAGACAACGTAATACATAAAGTTAGTAAATAAATTACAGACTTAATTGGAACAGCCTCATAAATTGTGCGAATACGTCGTCTCATCTTATCTGGTTTATAGGCTACGGGCAAATCAGTTAGAATCACGGTTAGTTGGCGTTGTATTAAATATTTTTTCTTTAGTGTTTTTTAGTTCCCCCTCCTTACAAATGCGGGTACAATTCCTTTAAATTTTAACGCCCTTATCCATAATTTGTTTTTTTAACTTCGATGGTCCTAACGAGCAGTAAGACAGATTAACAAAATGATCAAAAAATATTCATAACTCACAAGTTGGACCAATAATACTAAATAAAAGTTTTAAAATAAGAGTACTGTTTAATTTGATCATTTCGTGACGTACCATATCAGTACCAAAAATATGCTCTCTTCAAAACTAATCTCAACAATAACTTGCGTGTGAAATATTTAATGCCTTAAATCTGCACACCCCTTCGAAGGTATTAACGATTTCAAGAATGAAATTAAAACGAATGTTTCTATGCTTGCGCAGCGTAGAAAAAATTGTATCTTGCGACAATTTATTCATCGTAGCTCAAGCCCAAAAACAATGGTTTCAATAATTCAAATAACGGCCACGAACGCATTTAAAATCAATTCTAGAATAGTTGGTCAGGGTTAGCAAAAATTTTAATAAATATCGACATTTTCACTCTCGAAATTATTTTTATATCATTGTCAACAATCATATACCAGAAAAGTAATTAAACTCAAGTTTGTTTAAAAAACACTCTCCCTCCACGCAAATGCGGATACACATACTCTTAATTCAACCTGACTAATTCCTAACAAATTAGAGTAAATTGTTTTATCTTTTTTAATATAAAATACTTATCAGAATCGGGTACAAGAACAAGATAAGAGTCTTGAAATTTAAAATTGATCCTCTTATAAATTCTACTTTTTTGTCTGATCGTTTTTCTCCTCGGTGCTTCAGATATTTTAAACTAAATACATCTATCACGGTGGATATAATGTCACCAATATTAAATATCTTTACAATGTGTCAGTTAAAACTTTACGAAAAAAATATTTTCATGCATGAAATATTTAAAAAATAACATAGAATGAGAGATTTCTTTCAAAGGTGATTACTTTTAAAAGAGTAGTTTGCATGAATTTATTTACCAAATTATGCAATCCGCAATAAAAATTTCCCACTAGTTTTCTTGATAAGGATTAATCTAGAGTGCAGTTGAAGATGTGCGCATAGCACGGAATAATTAATTATTCACTTTAATTTAGTTCCACGAAAACAAAATAGAAATATTAAACTATTGTTTCATCTTTCCACAGAGGAACCCAAAATAACACATTTGTAGCAATTTCCCTGCTCTCCAAGTATACTACAACTACTTTTATTTTGCACCACTTCTAACTACCCACCCAGACTATAATTATTTAAGGGTGACCTGGCGGTCTAGGGGTAAGGTGTCGGGCTTCTATGCTGGGGTCCGGGGTTCAATCCTCGGTCCCGGCACAGATTTATCTGATTACCAAACCCTTCCTTCACCTCTGACAAGACATCTTGTGAATGTGGAGAATGCCAGGCATCCACCGTGGTTCGGATTCCACGTTAAACTGTAGGTCCTCCATTTCATCTCACAATCACCTACCATTACACATTAGCGTAAGTGCGTATAACCCGAACGGGTAGTAAGACGCGGTGCTAATAATAATAATAATAATAATAATATAATTATTTAACTACACTTATGTAGTATGAATAAATAATATATCATTTTATGGTAGGCCTAAATGTACCCCCAGTTGCGGGGAGAAAGATTGAGAAATCGTTTTAATAAACTCAGCCGGTTTCTAATCCTGACCTACCCTTTACCAGAAGATTAGATCAGAATATATTTACTCCATATATCGCGTGTCCACCGATACGTATTACACCATATCAGTTAATTTAAAGTTTGATAGATCCATTCATGATGGGGCGACCCTTTACTTGAGGCATAAAATTTACTTGGAAAAAAAGTTTTGTGGTCACTCAACTTAGAAAATATGATTTTTTACTTTTACAAGTGATTTAAATTGAATTCCCCTGCCCACAGTAACAAAACATATTTACGAGGCAGATGAATACTGAAGTGATTTTATTAACTTTTCAACTATCAGAAAAGTTCATGTGTTTACCAAGACTGAAAAAAGTTTTATTTTTACAAATGTTTGGATGTCTAAAAGTAACAAAAATAAATCGAGCCATATTTTTAAATGTTGACATGATATTTATAAATTTGCCACATATTACGATGCAAAATCTATGATTTAATTATAATATTTTTAAAGATGTGGAAAAGTCATTTATAAATTGTTACAATATATTAAAAACTAATATACTATTTGGAATATTGGCCACAGTGATTAAGTATTATTTGTGTATTATCATTCTATTTATTTTTACTTTCCCATATCAAAAGAACGTATTGTAATGCGAGAAAAATCGATCTTGAGGTTATGATAAATATTATTTTTTATATGAACCAGAACAAAGAAAGTTACATTTGTTTTGTCTGTCCCTGGAAACGAATCCAAAGTAGTTGTATAGATTTTGATCAAACTTGTTAGTTAGATTCTATAGGGCTATACCTCAGGGATTTTTATTTTATTTTTACACTTATAAATATACCATTTATGAAGGAAAACTAGCGCTTACGCTGGATTAATTTGCTAACAACTCACCACCATTTGACTAGTGTTTTCCCTTAAACACAGTGCCTTTTTATGTTAGATCGGTGAAGGTCGTTGTTATTGGGACGAGCCCAATGATCGTTGTTTTCATTTACTGTGTATTTAAGTTGTTCTTGTAATGTGTGAAACTCACTTTAATTCCGGAATCCGTACAACCCAAGCGTCTCAAATACAGAGCAGTTTACTGTTGAGTGATTTTTTTTGTAATTCTACATTTTTTGAAAATGGTTTTAATGACTTTATATAAAATGCATATCTAGAATTTGCTTGACATGAAAAATTGCACTCTATCATTGATCTTTTACCAAAAATTCGTTAAAGGGTAGTTTACAAATAGGATATTTTGAAAATTCAAAATATTCCGTTTGGTTCTAACGATTTTGTTTAAAATGGGGATTGTGAGGCACGACAAATAATACTGTATACTTGTTTATGGGCAGTTTACTACTGAGTGATGCCTGATTTTTCAAAAACTTGTATTTTAAAACTGGCTCTAACGATTTGTTCCCAAATGTCTATCTTGGGAATGTTTTACGTGACACATTACACTGTATGCTTGTTTCTGGGGTCGACATTTTTTAAGGTTAGTTTACTAATAACTGATATTTCAAAAATTTGAAATATTTTAAAAAATGTCTCAATGATTTGGTTAAAAACGTATATGCTATTTAGTGAATTTTTTTAGAATATAAATTGTATTTATTTAATAATAGTTTACTTATAATCGATTGATGAAAAATTAATTTTTTCATTCAACTAGCATGGAAAATTACTTAAACCTTGAAAAAAATTGATCTCGAGATGGCTAAGAATCTTTAGTTTTATGTGTGTTAAAACAAAAAAAAAAGTGTATTTTAAAATTATGGCTGTTCCAAGTCTGGTCTATATGTCCAAGGCTATAGATCCTAGGTAAAAATACGTTATGGGGTTGTTTGCTTATAAGTGATTTTAAAATAAATCGAAATTTTTAAAATGGTTCTAAAAATTTTGCTTATAATCTTTATCTGGGGAGTGTTTGAAATGAAAAATCAAACTGTGTATACTTAATTATTTTTGGCGGGAGGGGGTGGGAGGTGGATATGTGTTTACAGGTAGTTTAATGAAGACTTTTTAAAATTTGAATATTGAAAAAACTGCCTAAGCAAGTTGACTAAAAATCGGTCTTTGTCATAGTTTTTTTTACAAAACAAATATGTTTTACTAAAAATAATTTGACGATATTTTAATGATAAAATATGGGTTTTGTTAAATTAAATAAAAAACAAATTATCTTATTTTATTCAAAATTGGTATCGGCGTATTATTTTTACATGATAAATAATATCATAACTTTGTCTTAAATAAACTACCTTTAAATTAATTTATTATAAAGATAAAGTATGGAAAATTTGAAATTGTTTGAAATGGGTATTTGTGAATATTTTTTCGTGATATATAAGAATAGATTTTTATTCTTACAATCAAATAATAACAAATAATTTTATTGTAGTTTATAAGTAACTTATTTTTGTAATCTTGATATATTTTTTAAAAATATTCGAAACATTTGTTTTAAAAGATATATCTAAAGAATATTGGAGGTATCCCTTCTCCTGCCGGCTCTACCATGCAGGTTCTAATATGTTCCTGAGGCACTCTCTTTGTTCACGTGAAGCAGTGGCTAAGGACCAATAACCTAACCTAGCTTAACTCAACCTATTGGAATTAAAATGCTTAGTGATAAAACAAAAAATAACTAACGAAAATAATATTTATCATGTCGGTAAATGATAATATTTACTGATGATAGTTAGTAAAAGATAAACATTTTGAACATAAACACCCTTAACTTAAATAAATTGCTTTAGTATCCACATTTGAAAAAAAAGTGGGATAGCTATTGTGCATTTGTATGTAGTGTATTATACGAGAAGAATTCGTTTTAAAAAAAATACACAAACACACGTATTGTTTCCTTATTTTTTCTACAACTTGCTAACCATCATTCATATTTTTGGAAATGTTTCTTTCAAGATTGTTATAATGCTGTACCATGTGGAAACACTTGTTTTTACTATCGTGTTTCCTGTTGCTACCACTCCAAACTTACCTACGATAAAATATGTCCACCTACATGCAATTCATCTTGTCAGCTTTTCGTCCACGCAACAATGAACTAAATACACTCTCACTAATGGACCATTAGTCATATAACGCCCTTTCTTTAAAAGTTATTGTTACTAAAATATATAAACAAATCACTCAACTTCTTTCCAGACTAACTTCTTAAAATTAAACAAACATTTTGAATTAAAAAAATATTTTCACCGTTTTTCCTGACAAGTGAAATGTAAATAATATTGATTCCAACCTTTCCTACATACTTTATATATAATCATCCTTGATCAAGTCATTATAGAACGTCTCTGAAAATAAATTAATATATAACAACATTTTTAATTTAAGTTAATAACCGAACTATTAAAAATGAAAGATGAAGTTTATTCTTCTATTTACAACTTGTCTCAAGTGTGTCGCTAGAGTCAGGAAGTCGCAAGCGCTGATCGCTAGTTATTATTATTATTAGCACCGCGTCTTACTACCCGTTCGGGTTATACGCACTTACGCTAATGTGTAATGGTAGTGTGATTGTGAGATGAAATGAAGGACCTACAGTTTAACGTGGAATCCGAACCACGGTGGAGGCCTGGCATTCCCCACATTCACAAGATGTCTTGTCAGAGGTGAAGGAAGGGTTCGGTAATCAGATAAATCTGTGCCGGTACCTGGGATTGAACCCCGGCCGCCAGCACAGAAGTCTGACACCTTACCCCTAGACCACCAGGTCACCCCTGATCGCTAGTTGATAGTGCCTCGCTCCGGCCGCTATTTTGAGTTATTTGACGTGCATTTATTTTCACCACTTTCGGCACATAGATATTATAGACCCTATAGTAATTATGCTAGCGTTGTAGGGATGAGGACGGCTGAATATAGTGTTTATGTACCTGGATTTGTATTGTGAGAGGGTGGGGAGCTATTTATGAAAAACCACTCTAAGTACACCCCACCGGGATTTAAACCCAGATCTTCTTGTTTTACATGCAATCACCGAAGCGGGTACTTTGTCCGTGTTAAATAAAGAGCACACCATGAGCAAGTCGTTCTAGTAGCGTAATATTATAGAAAATAATACACTAGGAGGCTTTAAAATTGTTCACACATGCTTCAGTGGCCGCATGGTCTAAGGTGCTACTCTAGCAGTAGATTAGAACTACCAATGACGGGGAGATCGAGGGTCTATACTGGTTAGGTGTACTGAGGGTGGTTTTCCCTAATGGGTTTCTCAATCCCTCTCCATGTAAATGCGGGTACACTGCCTTTAAATTCAACTTTCCCCATATAACTCACTAGCGTAATTAGTACATAAGCGTATAACTCGATTGAGTAGTAATACATGTTGCTATTTCGCCGTTTCGGCTATGAATGCTATAATTCAAAAGAATGCTTTTTAACATTTTACGCACAATGTGCTATGCAGTATTTGCTATTAGTTAAGAATCAGGCTAACTAATATATATATACAAACACCTCCTGAGGTGAAATTGTTAAAGTTTCTTGAACACATACACTACACTCAGCAGAATATCCGTTTATATTACTTTTCCGTGACACGGACTTCCTTTAAGAACGTGGATCGGTTGCAAATTCTCTTCTATCCCGGGCCTTCCGGCTACCAGACGTTCTCCGGACGGGTTGGGATGTCTGTGAAAGACGTCGTGCCAAGACAGAATTTATGTTCCGCCCTTACAGTGTTGCAGTCAGTGGTGCACTCAGAAATGTTCTTTTGAGGGTGGAGGAGGGGGGAGGGGGGGAAACAATCAAAGTTTTGTCCAGAATTAAATTTCGGAGTAGAGGGGGATGGGGTTTATAAGGGGGCACAGTTCCAAAACCATTGGAGGTGATGATAATTTATACATATTAAATGCAATTGAATGCTATTTCAATTCTTTTTTTTTTACACCCATTTAGGTGACCACATGGTCTAAGGCATCACTCTTGCAATAGATAAGACTGTCGATGACTGGATCGGATCAAGGTTTGAATCTCGGTCGGGTGTACTGAGGCTTGTTTTTTTCCAAACTTGTTTTCCACCTTTCCTCCACGTAAATTCGGGTACATTTATTCTAAACACAGTATTACTCATCCCTAAAACTATTGGCTTAGTATATAAGCTCATAGATCAAACGAGTAGTAATAAATGGTGGTAATAAAATCTCTTTTTTGTGGTAACTAATGGTGGCAATTCCAAAAATTTGACCTTTTTAAATACAATGTGTCAAAGCTATTTTTCAAGAACTTTTTCCACTTAGAAACTTTTGGGGCACTTTTAATGTGTGTAATGGTAGGCTTACAACCAATAAAACCATAAAAAGGGACACTTTTAGTATTTTACTCGAAGAGAAGAATCAGTGGTGGAAGAACCCTATTTGTATAGGCCTTAAGGGATAGGGGGAGTTATAAAAAATAAGAGTAGAAGTTATTCGGAGGGGTCTTTCCTTTGAAAATGTTAAAAATCTAGATTATTCTAAGAACTTTTCCGAGTAGTCTTTGTTTGGAAATATTTTGTAATATTTGGTTACTCTAGAATCTCTTTAAAATAGTCTTCTCCTAGATTTTTTTTAATAAGGGATATTTTTAAGCTTTTTAGAATGGTCTTTGTCTGAAGATTTTTTTGAAAATAATATGCCCTTAGAAGTTATTTGCTATGGTTTTAATCTGGCAAATCATAAAAGATTAGATGTATCTAAAAGATATTTTGAAAAATCCTCTTCCATAAAAAAAATTGATGCAACTGCCCTATTTAACCACTCCCTCCTGCCGGGTACGCCACTGGTTGCGGTAACACAGAACATACGGTTAAAATAGGAACACATTTGGTTGATATTTGCGAAATAATATATTGGGAATAAATATACTATGTATAATATTGACAAAAGGCCACAATTTTTATCCGACTTATGTAAAAATTGTCACAACCTGTCAAAACTGACGGCTGTATAACGCACATGTAAGTAGTTGTAGTCACGTTTACAATTATCGGATATCTGTCACTTTAATAGTGGTCTAACAAAATGTTAATGGAAAGCTATGAGTTTAATGTATCTATTCATCTATCTACCTATATGTCTATTTATCTATATATACCAGGGTGGATGAGTATTATATATAAAAATATGAAAAATTATGTACCTATCCAGGCCCCGGGTTTTTGTGGTTTACACCCTGGGCATAGATATCGTGGACGCCTCCTCCTTTTCTCTTTTAATTTTTATAAGCTTGTCTAAGTTTTAGTAGCTACGTTTTATAGTTGAAAAATACACAATGAATAAATAACCATTCAGTTATTTTGATTATTTATTAGGTATTAGACGCTATATTTAGGGCCTTAGTTAATAAAAACAACTTATTTTGTTTATTTGTTTTATGTCTTATTTTCTTTTGAACATCACCATATATATATAAACATCTGCAAATACCAGCTCCGCAAGGCTCTCGTACGATGAGCGCTACAGGACATTGAGAACTTTCAAGAAGTACTTAGTTGATGAGATTGGAATAGATGTAAAAAAAATATTATATTTTCGACACTTTTCTTAATAGTTCAACTTCACCGTCGTTTTTTTCCAACTCGGCGCCACTTAATTTCCTACTCATATTTAAGGACTTAGACTTGGAAACGAGTCACTTAAAAAACAGAATCACCGAAAAGAGGTAATATATAAAACACTTTACAGCGAGTGTTGGAATGAAACGCCAAGGCAGGCAGAAGAGAATAATTAAAGTAACTAAGAGTTAGTTTGCAAATTACTACAATATAATTCGTGACCATATAATTCGTGGATGGCAGAAAATCGATTGTGATCTATAGATCTCGCATTCTTACAAGCAGAATAAACGCAATAAAAATAAGTGTAATTAATTTTGTCACGTTTTAATTCTTGTGTATATAAAATAAATATTTTTCCTCTTAAAAAATATGGTCGTCTCGTGTGCCTCCCAAAGTCTTGAGCCTTGGGCATTTGCCCAGTCTGCCCAGTTATAATTAATTAATTAATTAATTAATATATAGCACCGCGTCTTACTACCCGTTCGGTTTATACGCTTTAAGTACTAATTACTCTAATGGCTTAGGAATTGGGAAGGCAGAATTAGAGGAAGTGAACACGCATTTGCGTAGAGGGAGAGTGGAAAACCATTTAGGAAAAACCACCCCCAGTTCACCCGACCGAGATTCGAACCTCGATCTCCCCGTCCTCAGCAGTCGAACTCAACACGACTAGCGCGTTAGCCAACTACGCCATGCCCGGTTATAAACATGTTTGCTTAACTACTTGATCATTTTGAACGAGGTTTAGTTTAGTCAAAAAGGCTATAATCTATTGATCCATTATTTAGTTATATATTTAAGGGGAGGGGCAGTGACATTAAAACAAATAAAATTGATGTTTTTTCACAAATTGATTACCTAGGGAAAATATATAGTTCAATTCCCAGGAAAAATTACAGGTGATACTGCAATTTTATATCTAAATTGAAATAATAGTTTGGTTTGGTTGTTTTATTTGGATTTAAAACAAGTAGATAAAAAGGTGTTTCTTTGTACAGTAATATCTACACAGGTAACGTTCCACATTTTTATTTGATTTATATTACGGTTACATAGATAGGTGTTCAGGCAAAAAGATGACTTCTCCCTCAAGGCAGTGGAAGCTTCACAGGGCAGCAAATGAAATATTCATAAAAATAAAATAGAGGATGGTGTGTATACGCTGTAACTTCAATACCAAGAATCATTACTTTTTTTTTTAAGCACCACGTCTTACTACAATCTAAATAGTGAGACCTCGAGCGTTTTTTAAACACTTTTATCGTCAGTCAAAGCTCAACCCCTTAAACCACTTGACCCAGAGTTAGGGTAGCTATAGAACAAATAAATCCGTAGAGATTCGTAAATTTGTTTTAGGAAACCTTAGGGGTGGGGACTTTGAGCGTTTTNTTTACTTTTAATAAACTAACGTCTTAAACCCCTTGATCAATAGTTCGGGTGATTCATAAACCAAGAACCATAGAAATTTGAAACTTGGAAAAGGCTTGCTTGATTAAGTACTTCATAAGGTGTATGCCTCGATTGTATTTTAAAAAAAAGCACCTTTTCTAATGTTGCGAGTTTGACGCCTTAAACCACGTGAACACTGGTGTAGGTAGCTCTTAAACAAAAATACCTACAGATCTAAAACTTTTCATATATACTCAGGTAAACCTTACTACGCGTAGACTACATACATTTTTTTTAATCAATAATTTAAATCTACATTGCTTTACTTTTACATCCATTTCAAGCTTTACCTTAGCTCAGTCGGTAACGTGTTTGTCTATTGAGCTAAAGGGTCCGGGACTTGATTCATGGCATGGCAGTAATGGATGTAAAAAAACAACAAAATATTTATGACTTAAACCACAAGAACGCATAACCGGAAAACTTCAAATTCAAGAAATATAGAAAGTTAAAACCCTATTAAGGCTACGGACTTCGGATGAATACAGGCTGTACACCTCAGGCCTATTTATTTTTTATATTACATATATTCAAAGCTTTATGTCTTAGAACGCGTGACAATTGATGTGCGTATTCCTAAAATCAAATACCTAAGTGAATGAAACTTTAAATAATTACTTAAATAAGTCAGAGGTATACAGCTTAAGCGTATAAGTTTTTTACATGTACATATACCTATATGTATAGTTAATCTTAAGCCTTAAATAATTTATCAGCAATTCGTGGAACTAGCAAAAAAGAAAATTGTATGCCTTAAATAAGGCATAGACTTGCGTAATTGGGAAAGTCATAGGCTGTGAATCTCTGGCGTATTTTATTTTACTTTTACATATATTAAGAGTTTAACGCCTCAAACCACAGCACCAATACAGTAGCCCCACGACTTCTTTGGTGCTGACTGACAGCTCACAGCTGACAGCTTTAAAAAGTTACCAGACCAAATTATGTATCCCTACGCTGAACCATATGATCTGCAAAAACATGTGTTTAGCAGCTGTCACTTCTGACAGTCAAAATTTAGGTATATACCTAAATGTTGATTGTCAGAAGTAAGCTGTGAGCTGTCAGTAAGCACCAAAGAAGCCATGGGGCTACTGTGGATAGCTCCAAATAAAAAAAACACATAAAGCTCAAACTTATTTGTAGACTATTAAGGAATACTTGAGAATGTGCACACAGGTAGTTTTTTTTTTTACTTTAAATATTGCGAGCCTTATACTGGCGTGAATATTTCGAGGTATAAGAAAAATAGTAAGCTGAAACCTAAAATAAGCATGCGTACTGAAGATCTTTAGTTATTTTCATCTGTGGCATATTTTATTTTACCTTTACGTATATTGCGATCGAAGCTTTTTAAATTTCGTTACCACTAGTGTGGTACAAACATGGAAAGTTGAAACCTAGAATCTTAACTTAGTGAGAAACCTCAGGGTGTGCACCTTAATGTATTTTTAAAATGTTTATTTTGCATGATACGATAGACTCTTTGATTAGTCTAATGGTGTTAGTACCTTTAAGACCAATGAACTAATAAATATTATACTTTACACACGTAACTATTGTTGTAAAGATCCTTGGAGTGAGCACATTAGCCATATTTAAAATACAAATCGTATCCAATTAAAGACTTATTCATTAAACACCGTGACGACTGATTTGGGGGTAACTTAAAACCAAAAAAACATAAAAGCTGAAATTCGGCAGGGTCTTATGTTCGTAGGTTAAACTTAGTTTGTTTTTAACACAAATTGTGAGCCTGATGTCTTAAACGCTGTAAACACCTGGCAGGTAGTTCCTAAACTGAGGTGCATAAAAATAGGAAACCTACTAACATTACTTATCAATACTGTAAAAAGACCACCGTTGGCATTTAATTTGACCTTTGTATCAACTGTAAGCTCAGTTGGTGTGTATCTCACTTGTGAGCTGACGCTATGGAGTTTTTTTTATGATACCTTTGAGAGCATTCAATATGGGTAACTAAAATTAGCACTAGCTTTGCATCCGTTCCAAGAGGTAAATGACTGCAAATATTTAACCATTTACTTTTACATGTTGACCTGGTGGTCTAGGGGTAAGGTGTCGGACTTCTGTGCAAGACATCTTGTGAATGTGGGGAATGCCAGGCCTCCACCGTGGTTTGGATTCCACGTTAAACTGTAGGTCCTTCATTTCATCTCACAATCACCCTACCATTACACATTAGCGTAAGTGCGTATAACCCGAACGAGTAGTAAGACGCTGTGCTAATAATAATAATAATAATAATAATAATAATAATACTCTAATCCCTTTTTACCATCATTTACAACATGTGTTTATGTTAATAAAATATAAGGGAAAGAAAACTATAAAACTTTTTAGTTCAAAATAAAGACGAAAAAGAGAACTATACAACTTTTTAGTTCAAAATAAAGACGAAAGCTCGCTGCTAGTTATAAAATATCTTAAAATTTTCTGTCGTGAACCTATACAAAATTACTATATTTGTAAGAGGAAGGCTAAATATAGAGCCATTTTTCATCAAGACTAGTATCATAGCTGTTCAAATATGTTTAAAAGGCTGTTGAAAATGAGCGAATGTCACATTTTCACACATTTGTTTCTATTGATACAACCCATAATATCGGATTGCAAGGAGAAAGTGCCCTGTTGGAATCTTTAGACTTCTTTTTGACGTGAACCGTATTTTGAAATAACGCATCGTTGAATTAAATATTGGGTTGGAGTTGAAGGTCTGCGCGGCAATTTCTCGCTCGCAGAGATGGCTCCCGTAGCAACTATAATAGCTTGGTTATTTAATAATCCATCATAAGATGACAGTGATTGGTTTTCCATCTAAATTTCTCACCCTGGAGAAGTCTACTAATACAATTAGATTTAATAAGTCAACTAACTTCACCCGGGCACTTAAAAGTTAATATATATCCTCTGCCTATCCACCAGACTCTAGGGATATTTAAATTAATGAGGTAAGGAAAATTGAATATTAATCCAGGCGAAATGAGGCCACCTTTTGTTTGGAGGAATAGAGGTAACCCATTTGGGGAAAATTACCTTCAGTACACATGACCCGGATTCAAACCCTGTCTTCTCCATCGTTGGCAACCCTGTATATTGAGAGTGTGATGCCCTAGACCGTGTGACCACTGATGTTGGTCCTAAAGGTTGTTTTGGTAAATGGGTGGTAGCCACTTATTAATTACTCGTCGAGCACTGGTCGCAGTTTGAGCTGTGATAATTAAGTGCAGTCTTTATCACAAATCATAGTATCAAGTGTTTTAGATTGAACCCAAATTGTTGGGTATGAAGACAGAGGTGTCAGTCTCATATATCTTGGTTCTTTGGTGACCAACTAAGTGGGCTCCCACACTTCCTGCATGAAAATTTGGATGCTTTTCGTCTAGATTCTATCTTTCTCATACTTACTTTATTTATGTGAATATGTAAGTAGCTTGTACGGCTAGCGTTTAAAATAATTTTAAATCGTGGCAGTAAAAACTACAACATTAAAAACGTATGTACAAACAATGCGGTGTCTTGTGCTAAACTAAAGTAGGCCTTATTAAAGTTTTTTGTTTTTGCCACTTGTTGATGGGGTAGAGCTTTAGGGTATAAATGTTACAAGAAAAGTATATTGTTAGGGAGAGTTTACTCGGCCTAGGTAAAGTCGACTCTTACTAAAAGTATCAGTAAAAGTTGATTGAGAATAAACAGATCCCTTTTCCTAGGAAGAGTTAACTATGCCTGCTGTGGTTTAGTAAAAGTTGATTCCACGCTGTTGCTCTCCACATGCAACTGTTTTGAATATCCCAGCTCTATTTGTTTACTGTTGTTTTCTTTGATCCCTCGTCCAGATGTTGCTCTCCACATGCAGCTTCGCGTGCACATCTTTGTTTTGAATATCCCAGCTCTATTTGTTTACTGTTGTTTTCTTTGATCCCTCGTCCAGATGTTGCTCTCCACATGCAGCTTCGCGCGCACATCTTTGTTTTGAATATCCCAGCTCTATTTGTTTACTGTTGTTTTCTTTGATCGCTCGTCCATTTGTTGTAGTTTTAAACAGTGACCAAGGATTCGGTGTGCGTTTGATTAATTAGTTTCAGTGTGTTTTTTAGGCTAGGTTAGGTTAGGTTAGGTTAGGTTAGTCAACTTTTACTAACTCAAGGTAGTAAGAGTATACTTTCCCTAGGTAGTCAACTCTGACTAGTAAATGTTGATCGAAATTCATCACCTTTCGCTTTTAATCAACTTTTACTAAAAAGACGAGTAAGAGTCGACTTTACCTAGGCCGAGTCGACTCTTACTGGAGAATCTACTTTTCCTGTAACATAAACACCGAAAACCGTGGTCTTATGGCCGTTTGACGGTTGGTTTTAAGGTGTAAGCATGTTATTAGTGTCAAATGTAGAAATGTAACTAAACAACAAAATAATTGACCCTCCAGGTTGATGGGTAGGATGAAACATTTCACCCAAGCAGTAATGCAGCAATAATTTCAAGAATGTAAAACATGTAATATAGAGGCTACATCAAGTAAGTACCGTTCATTTACCCCCAGTATCGTAGCAAGCTTACCTTGCATTATTATACTATGATATAGCTTAAATTATAGAATCATGGTATAAGTCCATCAAGGTTAGACTGCTTTCTACCTTTAAGAGAGTAAAGTTGGATTCACACGTACAGGATTTGCACTGACTGTGTCATGTTGCAAATAATCTCGAACAGGTCATCCTATATGACTTACTTTGTAAGACATTTGGTTTTATTCACTCTCACAAAACTGTTTCCCGGCCGTACCTATACCCTGCTCTGAACGCTAACGACACGACACGGCTGGCGCACAATCCTGTAAAATTGTGAATACAACTTATAATAATACTTAGCAAGGGTTCTTACTACCCGTTCGGGTTATACGCTTAAGTACTCATTACGTTAATGGGATAAGAGCTGGGAAGTTTGAATACTTATGAAGTGAACCCGCATTTGCGTGGAGGGAGAGTGGAAAACAATTTAGAAAAAAACCCACCCCCAGTTCACCCGAGCGTCGAATCTCAATCTCCCCGTCCTCGGCAGTGAAATTCAACACGAAACTAGCGCGTTAGATAACTACGTCACCGAGGTGGATGAGAATCCATCGTAAATGGAGTGTACATCAATGTTGGTATCAACCAAGACAACTCGGTTATTACATGAATCATTATTATTATTATTATTATTATTATTATTAGCACCGCGTCTTACTACTCGTTCGGGTTATACGCACTTACGCTAATGTGTAATGGTAGGGTGATTGTGGGATGAAATGGAGGACCTGCAGTTTAACGTGGAATCCGAACCACGGTGGAGGCCTGGCACTCCACACATTTACAAGTTGTCTTGTCAGAGGTGAAGGAAGGGTTTGGTAATCGGATAAATCTGTGCTGGGACCGAGGATTGAACCCCAGACTCCAGCATAAAAGTCAGACACCTTACCCCTAGACCGCCAGGTCACCCTACATGAATCATTGTTTTATTGATCCGTTTACTGGACGACATTGATCCTAATCATTTTACATTCTTTATCAAGGTAATTAACATGTTACCCACTTCGGTGGCCGCGTGGTCTAACGCTCTAATCTTGTATTGGACTAGACTGCCAAAGATGAGGAGTTCAGGGTTCTATCCCTGTCAAGTGCACTGAGGGTGGTTTTCTTAAATTGTTTTCCACTCTCCCTCCACGCAAATGTGGGTTCACTTCTTCAAAATTAAGCCTTCCTAATTCCTAGCCCATTATTCTAATTAATAGATAGGCATATAATCTAAACAAGTAAAAAGACGTGGTACTAAAATAAATTGACATGTTTTTTATTTATTATTATTTAGCACCGCGTCTTACTACCCGTTCGGGTTATACTCTCTAAGTACTAAATACGCTAATGGATTAGGAGTTGGAAAGGTTGAATTAGAGGTAGTGAACCCGCATTTGCGTAGAGGGAGAATGGAAAACCCTTTAGGAAAACCACCCCCAGTTCACCCGACCGAGATTCGAACCTTGATCTCCCCGTCCTCATCTGTCGAGCTCAACACGACAAGCGCGTTAGCCAACTACACCACCGAGGCGGGTAATTGACATGTTAGTTTGGTTCATTATATGTAGTGGCGTGGGATGGAGTGTTGCCAAGGCAAGCAGAGGTAGTTTATACAATAATCATGAATTTGTTTACATCATTCAATAGCACTTTCGTTGGCCAGGTGTCAACGAAAATGCATTCATATGCTAGGTATGAAGAGCAGAGTCTATGCGTGGTTGGTCCAATAGGCACTGAATGGACGAGAGCATATAACATGCACAGTTTTAACAAGATTTTGCTACCCTGGCAAAACTCCACGACACGACACTGATTTTATTCCTTTATTTCTTTTCCTTCAGCAAGCAGAACCTACAAGAGCAAAAATAATCATAGGTGCATTATATTATAATAAGCGTTCCCATTAAAATACAATGAATGAAAAATAAGATTAGTTTCGAAAAGAAGTAAAATAAAAGCACAAGCTACCAAATTTAAAACTAATTTTTACCATGATCAGCTTATATTACAGATAATATTGAGATTTTAGGAATTAGAACAGTGTTTGACAGCATTTTAAATGAAAATAAATATTATAAAATTTAATCAAGGTCATTCTGCCATTAAAATTTGATTGAATAATTTTAATACGTGTATAATAAGCTATAGATAATGATTCAATGATTTCAAATCATTACAGTTCACGAGTTATAAGATGCACAAATTTGCTATTTTGTGCTCTTTGCATACCGATGTTAAGGTAAAATATTCGATGTGTTGGGGTAAAATTTAGTATAACTAAACCTCATATGAATGTATAGTTATGCCAAATTTCAGCCCCATATATTAATTACTTTACCTTAACAATGGTAGGCAAAAAACATAAAATAGCAGTTTGTATCATTAAATTAATATTTATAGCTTATAATTATACACTTGTTTAAAGCGCAATAAAATGTTGTTGGTCGAATGACCTTAACCGATGATTTACTGTCATGCGCGATTCTATGAAAAATGTGGAAGAGAAAAAGCCCACAATAGAACATCCCCAACATAATACGCACACGGATAAATACCCCCTCCCAACACCCCAACCCTCACTAAATTTGTTTAAGCCATAAACCCCGCACAGTTGACGATGATCTAACATAACCCAACCTAACGTAACTTAACTTAACCTAACCTACCTAATATTTTGATTTATGTGGGCTTTTTTTCATGTGCTATTTTTTCTGTGTTCATATGTGTCAGTAAGGTTCTTTTTGTTAGCAATTTTTGTGTGAGATTATTTTGCTACCATTTTTTTTCCAGTCACCGTCATGCGCACATTATAGGGAGAATAATCCACATCGAGCTCCGTTCTTTTAACAGGGTTGATACACGCACTTGAATGACCGCATAAGCCAGGGGAAAACAGTGACTTTTTAGTTTCTTGTAAAAAATGAGGAAAGATAGGGAATTACGCCAAAAAAAAGCTGTAATATTGGATTAATAATATTTAAGGTGCGGCAGAAGGAAGCGCGAGTATTTTTACATTTTTTATAGAATATCAATTTTTTGACCAAAATAAATCAAATATTTCTCCAGTATCAATATAGAGTTTAGTTTTCTGCACCTGCTTATATCAACAGATATTGAATATCTATCAAGGGTGTCCTGGAATTTTGTCAAAACTTTTTAAATAAAGAGAAAAAGTTCAGACAAAATTCCAGGACATCCTTGACAGATATTCAAGATCTGTTGATATTAGTATGTGCAGAAAACTAAACTCTACGTTGCTACTGGAGAAATATTTTATTTATTTTGGCCAAAAAAAATTAATGCTATAAAAACTGTAAAATTACTTGCACTCCCTTCTGCCGCACCTTAACTTCAAGCTTTAAATAACAGTCCTTTGACACGAAGAAAAAGTTAACTGAACAACTAGGCTCGCTTATTCGAAAATAAATATTTTCTCTACTCCTTCTTGGGCCCCATATTATTTACCCCTGAAATATTGGGTAGAGTTACAACTCCATATATTTACACCTCCCCCTCCCACCAGGGTCAAATCATCCTGTTATAAACATCAATTACATGAATTTACTCTAGGCACTTATGTATTTAAAAAAAACTCTATCTGACCTACTATACTTTTCTAAATAAAGAATCTTGAAAAAATAGTAATTCCTTTAGAAAAACCTGGAAAAAACAAGTAATTTTATATTAGTAAATAATAGCAGCCCTGTTTTTTTTTGTTTTTGTTTTTTTGTGAAATATATTCAAAGTTGCATGGCTGGTTCATTGTCAAATTTAACTACCCCTATAACATTCACACAGAATTAAGCGGCCAGGCTATGAGTAATTAACCTGCTAACATTTCATGGAAATCACAAAGGATAGTTGTTTTTTATGACCAATTTCACACATTAGTACACAACGGGACCATAACACTATGGGTACATAAATACTTTACTACTTGAAAGCAGAGGTGAACAGCGATGAAACTGTTGCTATACAATCCTTACAACATTTAGCCACTAATTTTACCATGGCGTGGACTTTGTTTTTAAAATAACGTATTGAAAACAAAATAATTATGTGTAAACACGTTCAGCGTTTGCAAATGGGTTATTATTGCTGTGAGGTATTTTCATTTTATTTGCCTAGCCTAATACCTTAACTAATTATTATGTATATGTGTGAGACGTTAGTTTAGGTTGGTTTGGCTTAGGTTAGGTTTATAATAAACAAAATAATTTATTTTTGAAACATACCTAGCTTATCCGCTTGGATTAGTTAAAAAAACAACATATTTGTTCGTTTTGAGCACGATGAATGTTTTTGTGGTCGCTGCCAACACCGGTCACTACGAGTACTGTATGAAGAAAAGAGCCTATAATTATAATCGACCATACAATCTTAACAGAAAAGCTGATACTAGATAATCTTTTACATAATAATTATATTGTCCCTATGTCAATACCATAGATACAGAACCGGACACAACAACTAAATATCATAGCTTCAAAACTGACAAATACTTGGAAGTTGAAAAAAATTATTGATACATCTTATCATAACTAAATTACATATCACAACACTTTTTGAATGAGAAACAACCATCTCAAGTAATAATATTGCGCGTCTGGGCTGGCTATTTCCACGTCCCGATGAGATGAGATGATGGTGGAAGTATGAGGGTGTAGAACTAGTGAAAACACTTAAACAGAACATAAGCCTAACTAACCGAACTCTGGTGACCGTTGGGGTAGTTCCCCTTTCGGAGGAAAATACCTTAGGTACCAGCTGGGAATCGAACTGGTAACCCTAGGCTCGTAGCCAGGTACACTGACCACTACACCATGGGGCCGGTTATCTAAAGTTAGTTGCAATGACAGTAGTTGGCAAATGGAAACAACATAAATGTCAAATATTAGAGGACATTGTATTCAACTAGGTAACACAAACACAACTTTCACAAGTAAATATAAATAAGTCATAATTTTTCTAAGAAATCTGTAAACACAAACGGAGCATTCTAAATGACATCTTTATTAGTACTACTGTGTTTTATATACAGATTATGTGATCAATCAAATAAAAAAAATTCTGTGACAAATTCCACAATATCAATATTCCAGAGGGGTAGAGATGTTAGGAATTATTCATTCTTGGGAATAGTTACAAATATAATTTAGTCCACTTGTTTGATACACACTCACAGGACTGTGCGCCGACTGCTCAAACCATGCTCCAAATGTATCATCTTGGGTTGTTTCAAAAAGGATTTCCCAAGATCACGGTCCATAATGGTAGGTGGACAGTCCTGTGAGTTAATTTGAAATGCGGCTAATTATGGTCATCCTTGTATCGTTTCTCCTACTTAGGCTTCTTCCAGCTGTTATTTAGCATCTGACAATTGCTGTAGAATATTATACTACTGTTTGTGAACAATAAACCATAGATTATGGCTAAAAAAACCTGAATAATTATGGTTCAGAGGTTTGCGTGTAGTATACAGATTATGATGACAATCACATTAAAGAAAATATCTGGTTGGCGATATCGGAAAGATTCAATATTTGAAAAACTTGTAGTGGTGATCATTGACTCACACGCTGGGGCTAGAACGATGCTGAAAGGAGACGTGAAAAAAGGTAAGAGTTTTTGCAATTTTTATAACAAACGATTCTTCCAGGCAAAACAGATGTGCCGTGGGCATCACAAGTTGACCACTGAAGTTCACGTCGTTTGCCACGGGAGCGCTATTTGTCCTTATTGACGTCAAGGGCGTAGAATCAGTGGATCATTATTCCGGACGGGCACACGTATTTATGGTGTTAAACGTAACAGGTGTTCGGACAACATTTCTGTATCAAAGTGTGTGTGTGTGCGCGCGCGTTATGGGTCAGCTTTGACTAAAACAAGTGAACTAGTGCAGACATCAACGGTGTGTTGGGCAACTGTAAAGATTAGTGTGATAAATAAAGGCTATTGTTCTTGTATTCAAAATGGTTAATCAATGAATAGCCTAAAGCTATTTTCTTCATTTTCTGGAGTACAAGATAACATCTTCAGACAGGAAAATCAACCCCTCACTCATAGGGTCCAGCCCACTTGGCGACAAGTGTGTGATGCTGGGCTGGAGCTGTCGGGCATCTGGTCCGTCCACCTATCCATCGGATAGCTGCTCTCAGTTCAGAAAATGGATCGGCGATAACAACTGAAAGACCCTGCAGTTAACTATAAGAAGGACTTGTGTTTAGGTTAAGTTAGTATTAAGTATTTTTTATAAATCTTTAGGTTAAGTTAATTGTAAGTCCATAGGAGATGATATTGTGGGTGGAAGTTGGAGTGAAATCTCCGTTAAGGCGCCTCCCCAAGTGGCGGAGAGGGGGATGATGCCCGCCCCTGCTGGGGCTCTCGCCGATATGGGGACTATTAGATCCAGAGTGCGAAGGGACACCCAGTGGGGCAAGGTATACCGGGGGCGTAATATACCCGGGGCGGACCAACTAGTAGATTAGGTATAGGAAAGAAGGACAAACAGGACTTTTAGGTTTAAGTGCTTATCCTAAATGTATTATTGTATTTAAAAAAAAGAACTTGGCTAAAAGATGTCATGTTAATTCAAGATGTAGATCTATGTTCCGAGCTACATGCTAGGAATCGGGATAAATAGTATAAATAAATATAATAAACAAATAAATAAATCATAAGGAAAAAAAATCTTCGTTTTCTTTTTTTTAAGTTGAGCCGAGGAGATCGTCAGTTCCTGCTGAGGCAGGATTTTGTACTTTTTTTTTATGTCAATGTAAAACACCCGTCTCTTGTTGACGTAATGTACATTGAGGACAGTAAGATTTGCTTTACGTAAAACATGACGGTAGTCTTAATTGTTTTAGCCGTACGGAAATATCTTATGCATAGTAATAAAGTCAAAATATATAAACGCCTATGTCCATAGCCCCAAGAGTCGTATTGTTTAATCCCTCTGAATTAATCAGGGTATAAGACTCCAATTTTTATGTCAACTGAAGACTTGTTAAGAGGAAATGTTTGCCCACCGTTTGTAAGTACGCGATAGGGTTTGGGCCCAAAAGGACGGAGTTGAGAAGATAACGTCTCCTGTTTCTAAGAACTGGTACTGCAAACTGTAGTGGACAATCAAATATTGCTCCGGTAGAAACATAAAGAGTTTAATTTCTACACATAGTAATCCAAACAGCTGTTCTTGACTTTCTCATGAGTATATCAGCATTTGATGCTAAACTTTTTAAATGAAGAGGACAATGTCCTCATAAAGTTCTAGGACACCCCTGAAAGATATTTAAGAACGAATAAGATTATCATGTAAAGAAAATTAAATTTTATATTTATACCGGATACATATTTGATTTATTTTGCCGAAAAAAAATTGTTTGCTATAAAAACTGGAAAAATACTACCCTTAACCCGCAATCCCTACCATCCTATCTTAAGGATATGAGATATAGCCAAGTGAATTGAAACATTGTTGACAAGTTGATTCTACTCTTCAGAGATTGACACACGATACAAGCTTTGCTGAAAATATTGTATTAATACCATTAATATTTCCCAGGCAAGTGGAACGATGGTGCTTTGGATCACAATGTGTCTGGCGTCGTTTCATATTAACTTCCTCGCCATATTCAATTCGATTACACAATGGTCTGAGAGACAAGAAACAAAACTGGCATGTTATGTATGTAATCCATACGTAAACCTTTTCATAAAACGAGGTCGCAATTACGGTTTTAGAACAATAGGACTATTTTTTTTAAATTGTGGTTTGTCAACTCGAGTTTCCTTTGTAGACGATTCCTTTTTAATATAAATTAGAGTTAATCTGACAATGTTCTGTATCCCATGAAAATATAATTAACATATGCTGACTAAACTTGAAGCATGCATATATGTATCAACAATAATACGTACGAATTAATATTATGATTTAATTTTATCCAACTATATAAGTGCTAAGGTTGCTACACGACCAACCTTTACCGCTACTGGTTGTCTATTAACACTAATAGTCTATAGGCCTACCCTAGTATTGGTATAAGGCCTAATTTCGTACCAGAATCCTACGGTACGGTAATATTTTGGTACGTTAAAATAATTTGTAGAAAAGTTATAGGAAGTCAATTTTGGAAGGTATTTTACCAAAATCATTGTTCACAAATAGTGTGATCGTATAGCCTTTGTGTGTGTGTGTGTGTGTGTGTATGTGTGCGTGTCTGACCATGTATTGAAATTTGATTACTTAAATTAGTATAGTATGATTATTTGATATTGTTAATTTATGGTTCATCGTTATACTGAACACCTTATCGCTCTAAACATCTAAAATGAGAGTAGCCGTCAACAAAAAGTCACTAATTACATTAATTATTAATTAAATAATTAAAAAGGAAAAATTATCATGGGCTCAAATTGTGATTACTACAAATTGCGTCCAATAGAGGAGAAAAAACCTTTAGTTTGGTAAAATAATGGACCAAAATGAGCCAAACGAGATGCGTAATCGAAGGGGGAAAACAAACCTGTTCAAGAAGCTCAAAAACTATTGTGCAAAAGCTGTGGTTGGCGTAGGTTGTGTTGCAGATGTGATAAATAACTTTATTCAGGATACAACAAACTTGTTACCGATTGATATTGAAGTAGTAGTTGTCAAGATTTACAAATAATTTTACATCCACACTGTCCGTATAAATACATTAAAAACTTTTTGGGAGTCTGTTGAAATGGAGTACAAGAAGATGCTATCTTTTTCAAAGACTCAATTCCTCCGTTTGATGCCAGATGTGGAGCGTATTCTCTTAATGTATGAACCTTTGAAAGAGTATTTCCTAACATCTCCTTCTTGCCCAACAATATTGAAACATTTGTTTGAAAACCTTGTGGGTGAAGCATGGTTGTGGTTTTTTCTAAATGTTAGCTTTCTATTGTACGAGGCAATTTTAAATATTGAAGGGGATAATAATTGTGCAACTGATGCCCCACTAGGATATTTTGAGCTGCTTGAGAATTTGAAAAGCAGGGAAAATGTTGTATTCTTGCCAGTGAAAGTCAGAAGCTCTCTTAGCAGCATTGAAACAGTCAGCGAGGTGAATTACAAAAGTGATTTTTCTACAGAAGCTAAAGCTTTCTATTCGGGTTGCATTGCATATTTGTAAAATTGGACTGCTAATTTGCAACAGTTAAAACTTTTTGAATGGGTCAGATTACATGAGCAAGTTACGTGGGAGAAGGTGCTGGCTTCGTATGAGGCTTTCAAAGATGCCATTGGCTCTACTGTATATAAAGATGGTCTTTTTGACTAAATTACAGCGTTAAAAAAACTCTCTATCTGGGGACAAAATTTCTGATTGGAATGAGAGTAAAATTCCTATACAAACTAGGTGGTTGGAAGTGTTTAGTTTTATGAACAACAAGCTTCAACCTCTTAAAAACCTGCAGTTGCTATGTGAGTTTATACTTTGATTGCCTGCCTGCCTGCCACGAGTTCTTCAGTTGAGATACTTTTTTCAATAATTAATATCTACTGGGGAAGTGAAAAAACCCAAATGAGTATTGGGACATTAAAGGCTGTGATGCATTTCTACACCAATTTTAACGAAACCTGTATGGAAATGTTCCAATACCTGAAATCTATAGAAAAGCTTCTAAAAGCAATTCATAGCTCAGATAAATATGAATGGTATGATTATGAAGCAAAAGCCGGCACAAGTATTCCTAAATTATTTTAAAATTCACTTTATCTTTATTGAATTTTTTTAAGTACTGTAGTCCTATGTTTTATTTACCAATGGGTTTGTACACTTGATTAGTCCTAAAATATTTATTTTTGCAAGTTTTTTTTAGAAGTTTTAGGCACAAGTATTATTTACAAAAAGACTATATACACAATAATTAAAGCCAATCTAATACTTGATGCATATAGTTTTGACTTTATATAACTCGCTCTCTTAAACTAGTATTCAAAAGTGAATTTTAATAAATGGTTTTATCTTTAAACTATTTTTATTTCTCTCTTTCTATTATTTTTCTTCTATCTACTCTATACATAAGTTATACACGCACATCACGCATCATGCTACTCGTATATGTGATATATTTTAATGTCCTGTTTTTTCTAAAAAAAAATATATAGTCACTGTAAAATGAGAAAAGAGTGACAGGCTCCCCGAAGCCCCGCACTGCCGCGTGTGTGAGATCCAACTCAACTATTGCTCTCTCCACATGTGCAACTAAGCCATATTAAGGATGGATCCTCGTCATCAGCCCTTTTTACTAACGCACCATCGAACGTTTTCGAAGATCCAAGCCTCAAGAAAAAACTCCCATTGGTCAATAATTTCTAAACATGGATCAATGGACTGTATTTCGCCGCAAAGACTGCTCCAGAATTCTAAAGTGCTTCCATATGTGGCGGTACCCATTGTTCGAGTTTAAAAGTGTTCCGTTGTTTGTGTCATTATCGACCACTCACGATCGGACGACGCCTGGTGACCAGATGTGAACATGGTGTTTGTGTTCAGCTGCAGGAAAATAAATTGTTAGCGTCTACAGTGATTATTCCAAACAACTTACACCAATAAAATAATGCATTTGGGCACTGGTTTCCAAATATTTGGGTCACAAGTTCAATTTTTAGGGTATCGTGACAAGTTTAATTTCAAATTTACAAATTTAATTAATATTTTTTTTTGTAAATATAAACTAATTGAAAGATGTGGAAGAGAGAAATAGATTATAAAAATAACCACATTATAAATAAGCTGCTATTTATTGACGTCATCTCCCCCCCCCCCTTTCGTCTAATAAAACTAGATGAGTACCCAAAGTTTGTTTTTTCTTTAAAATAGGGTTGCGGTTCTAAAAACTGCATTATAATATATAATATATTAAAAAAATTAATAACCTTAGAGTAAATAAAATTAAACAAATCTTTTCGTAAAAAGAATAAGGCCCTACTAGTTAAATTTGCTAAAACATTTTTTTAAATTTAATAAAATATTAAATTTGACAAATAATGATGGGTAAAATCAATTTAATCAGATTCTAATCAAAATTGGTGTAGTCATAATTTTTGACTAAGACATATTATATACTTCTTTTTGTCACTATTACATAAATTAACCAAACAAAGCGCGGTGAAACTTTCGAAAAAAAAGGTTGTATAATGAAATGTGTGGTGTGCCAAAAGCTCATAAAGCTTTGAGCTTCAGCGTATAAAAATATTTCCATTGCCTGAAAATGGAGTTATTTACTCAAAAATAAAGAAATATGTGAAACGAAATAATATAAACTGCTACAGAAACATTGTACCAAATAACAAGAATGAAATAATAAACACTGTTACAGAAATATATTGAGAAAAAGGTAAAATCCTTGTCCAATAAAGAGCATAACAATTAATTTTCATGGTGACCTGGTGGTCTAGGGGTAAGGTGTCAGACTTCTGTGCTGGCGGCCGGGGTTCAATCCTCGGTCCCGGCAAAGATTTATCTGATTTCCAAACCCTTCCTCCACCTCTGACAAGACATCTTGTGAATCTGGGGAATGCCAGGCCTCCACCGTGGTTCGGATTCCACGTTAAACTGTAGGTCCTCCATTTCATCTCACAATCACCCTTCCATTACCCATTAGCGTAAGTGCGTACAACCCGAATGGGTAGTAAGGCGCGGTGCTAATAATAATAATAATAATAATTAATTTTCCAAACACCATTTAAAAACATATCATTGTTAATATCACAGAAACTATTGATTTTATAAAAATGTATTTTGAATTAGTTTTTTTTAAATTTTTGATGGTACTACACCTTTGCAATGGTAAGTTATTTAGTCTCCCACATAGTTGCGGAGATATGTTCACATTGGAAATTTCCGCTTAGGGAAAGTGCCTCCAGATTAATTTTCAAGGGAAAATGAGAATCGCCCTTCTATTTGTAATGTTAAACAATCCCTTGATACTAAATTTTTTATCAAAATCACGAGAGCAGATTAATTTGAGAGGTTTTATCTTTTATCCTTAAGTAAGCTACCCTTAATTTAGGGTTCGATTGATAATTTCAAGAAATTCTCTCAGGAACCTAATGAAAACCCTATATACAAAGTTTTAGTCGTATCAGCAAAAATTGTTTCGGCTTCAGTCCCAGTGACAGAGAGATGGCATTTCGCTCTCTCTCTCTCTCTCTCTCACACACACACACACACACACACACACACACACACACACACACACACACAATTAGTTCGATTTTTTTACGATCACAATCATTTCTCTATCATAGGGGTGCGAGAATTTAAAGCATTAAACATGAAACTATGAGGTTGAAATAGGATTAGCGTATTTGAAAAATATGTTTGAGGTAGTCCAAAGCTCGATACTATACTGGGGCATCTCTAAAATATGAATATTATGTTGTAGCTCATGTAACCTGAGACAAAGGTTCTTCAAAATTATAAAAATGAAGCAGGCTAGTTTCATAACGACTTTAGCATGTATAATAGATGTGTGACAATATAAAAATGAAAGGTTTTCAAAAAAATAGTTTAGTACATACTTCTCGATTTGAGATAATGTTTACACTACTAACTAATATTTGGAAAGTTTGGAGCTTTATAGTTTTTATTAATGCACATAGAAGAATATTGCATTTAAATGTATTCAGTGTGTTGTTTTTAGCTATAAGTGAAATACAATTGTACATAAACTCTCCTTTATATAATAGATGCCGAGAAAAATTCCCCGGTAACCGCCGGGAATCGAACCCAAGACCTCTAGTTCAGGATCTAGAAGCTCTGAACACACTACCACAAAGCAGGTTGTGTAGTTAAGATAAGGATTGAAAGAGTGGTTCAGGCTTTGGGGATAAAATGTTTCGAGACATTTGTCGAGAATAAATTTTTAATTTGCGCCAACGGAGCACACTATTGGAAAATACATTTTCTCTAGTGTGTTATGGACAAACCTAAAAACTTCAACATTTGGGAAAAACTAATTTATTTTCTAGTAATTTAATTCACTCTGTAGTCGCTTCGGCTTTAATATTTCTGCTAATAATAACTGTAGTAATAGTATTTCACGTTGATGAAAGAGACAAGCAGTATTGAAGTTCAGACTATAGCATACATCGTGTTTGTCTATCTAGCCCTAAAAAGAATAAGGCATTGGTTTGAATCCCGACTTGGGTAACTGAGAGTAATTTCCACATTAAAACTTACATTATGTATTTAGGATCCTTCTAAGTAAATGTAACTACTTTTGCCTGAAAGAATTTATCTTTCTTCATCTGTTCTTAAAGTAATATAAGTTGCGAGTAGTCCAACCAGACACTTTGCACTAAGAGCATCGGTCCCCTCCATGCTATTTACATTCCCTATTTCCCTACCTAAAACAACAGAACGGAGCAAACAAAGGAGTAGATGTTTGATCGATTCATCATACTAATGGCATCCTCTGAACATCTCACCATTGGGCAGCCATTTCTCTGATCACGATCGAATCACTCTTTGATTTCTAGCAAAAATTCTCATCTTTTTGACCTAGCTCAATTATCAAATCTTTTTTTTAGCACCGCGTCTTACTATCCGTTCAGGTTATACATGTATCCACTAATTACACTAATGATTTTAAGATTGAGGAAGGTTATATTTATAGGAATTGTACCCGTATTCGTTTGGAGGTAGATTAGAAAATCGTTTTGGGAAAACCACCCTCAGTACACTCGACCGAGATTCGAATCTTTATCTCCCCGTGGTCATCTAGTCTACTGCGAGAGTAGCGCGTTACACTTCCTACTCCTATAAATTAGACCTTCCTTGCCCCTTTCATTTTAGCGTGATTGGTAGAACGTAGGCGTATAAACCAAACTGCGTATAACCCGAATGGGTAGTAAGACGCGGTGCTAATAATAATAATATAAACCAAACGGGTAGTAAAACGCGGTGCATAAAAAAATCATCAATTTAAATCGAAAGAGAGCATTTGAAATAACCCAAGTTTTAAATTCTAAACTTGATTTTAATTTAATCTGAGTATGTTAAACATCAGACATTTTATCAAATGAACAATATTATAGATCTAACTTTTCTTCTCTCACTTATTTATCGACCACGATGTTTGGGGCTTGAACGCAAAAGTTTCACTAACATCATGTTTTATAATCTGCTCTGGATCAAATATATTAATACTTTAAAGTTATAATAAAAGTTTGTACGAACACGTGATTCAATACATGGGCCTCGTTTTGTGTGTGTGTGTGTGTGTGCATGTGAGTGTATGAACTTGTATATGTGAGGAGTATACAAGGGGAAGACGCACCCCCCCTCCCAATAATATACTCAAATGAGAAACTCTTAGTACTGTAAAAGAACAATGATTTGTTATATTCCGAAAATTGAATATCCAGGTTTGGAGAAATGCAAATATAATTTTTTGAATTATTTCTATAATATTATTTGTGTTATTCATTTAGTAAGAAATAAATTTAATTTTATTTTCTAATTTAAGGTAAAACTGGGCTAGTTCTATCCCATGTAATAATTTATTATTATTATTTATTATTATTATTAGCACTTCGTCTTACGTCAGAGGGGAAGGAAGAGTTTGGCAATCAGATAAATCTGTGCCGGGACCGAGGATTGAACCCCGGACCCCCAGTAGAAGTCCAACACGTTACCCCTAGACCTCCAGGTCACCCGTAATAGTTTAAATTACATGATATGATTCAATAATCTTTATATTTTTTTAACTTGAAGATCTCTTCAAATAATAGCTAAAGCGTTTAACACGAATGGGTAGTAAGACTCGTTGCTTGAAAAAATTAGCCACATTTCGCGCAAAATGAATATAAGTCGAAATTAGATATTTTTTTTAATCCGAGCTCATTTTCTCAAAAAAGTTGGCCGGAAAGGAAACTAATACCAATGAACGCGTTCTTTTCTAGTACTGGTACCCATCATTTAGTCCCAGAACTTAAACCACCCCCACTTCAACCACAGAGATCCCTTTC
>CABFVZ010000251.1:228350-241282 GCA_902151445.1 Timema monikensis | reverse complement strand
ACCCCCCTCCCCGCCCCCGATTCACCTGACTAAGAGTTGAAACTCAATCTGGTCGTCACCAAACACCTGATACATTAAACCGCGTGTCCATTATTTTGGATATAACTTTTTGTGGTAAAGTATAAAAATGTGTTGTTATTAATTAAAGAAAATAAATGTTTTTATTTTAATTTTCCTATCTTATTATATTAAATGTATTTCACCTTTTATTTCAGTGTTTATCTTCCTTAAATATCACATTGTATAATACCTTGAAATGTATTAAATGTTAGTTTCTGCAAAATTATGTGTAGATGTTTTAAATGATATAGAGTATAGACTTATTTTTAAAGATTTTAGTAGGATAGAAACGTATGAATCCACTCATTTAAATAAGAATAACATATTTAATATTATTAATATTATAACCAAAAGCACCCAGATACTTTGCCATTTCCAATTTTAGTAGTTTAAAATTTAAATGTTGGTGAAACTTTGAATTTTTCAATGAATTTAGATAAAGGTTGAGAATAATACAAATCAATTTAAATATAACTCGCTTTTGCAAGTGGCTTCGTTAGCATTAATGTCGGCTTTAAGACAAGTTTTAGTTCTAAACTTTTTAATTTACCGTACAAAGATAAACTCACGCAATGTATTAAATAGAGATTACCATCATGAAAACCACAAAACCTGCCAGGATGGATAAATTATCTAGAATGAAAAAAAAAACTGCATCGCAATCATTTAAATGATTCCAGAGATCTTAGACATCTCTATTTTCTACTATTTATAAAACAAAAAATATGTTTGTTGCCTAACTAGCCTTGGCATATTGTTTTTAGTTTTTTTTTAGAAATCAGAAAAAATACCCTATTTTCCAAAGTTTTTTTTCCTCCAACTTAACAATGATAGTGTCATTTTTAAAAAAAATGGTTGGCTTGAACATATTCTACAAGGGCTGCCCATGTATTAGGCCAGAACCTTAGTGGGACAGGGGGAGAGCAAAATGCTCATGATCACGGGGGAGGAAGTTAGGGGGAAGGTGATGTCATCTGGTTGTTGGATCATTAAGGGCTACAACAATATTAAGAAAATAGCTTAAGAATTGAGCAGTGAATGCCATTATTTTTACCGTGATTTATCTGGAGGGAAAACTAAAATAAAAGAACACCAAGCTCACGTCAGTGACCGAATGGCCTAAGGCGTCACAATCGTGTTAAATTGTCCTGCTTACTAATGATGAGGAAACTGGGGCTCGAATTCCGTTGGAGTCACCCGAGGCTGAGTTTTCCTAAATTGTATCTCAATCTACTTCAACTCAAAAGCAAAAATGATGACTTCCTTGTCTCTACCCCATTAGAATAATTACTATCATGTATGCTTAAAGCCTGCACAAGTAGTAATACATGGTAATAAAGGGGGAAAAATACCATCAAGTGGTGCAAAAGGATTTTAATCAGATCTTAAAATAAAGGATCTAAAGAGATTACATTCAAAATCAAAGATCTACAACAAAAACACTATTTTTATGGGGCTAAGTAGCGATAATTACAGCAATTAAATAGTGAAAAAAAGGTAAATTTGGACATGACCAATATTGACTCGCTAATTACAATTTTTTCAAAATATGCTTTCGACACAGTTTTTGACTCATTTATCTTCACCATTTTCACCTCTGTGAAATTTCATCGTTCATACTTTCACTATCACCCCTACATATATAATTATTGTTCTCACTTGTGTAATGTTTATGTTTACAAAACGACACAAGACTCCTTCGGTTAACAGTGACAAGGCATACACTATAAATTACAACCTGATGAAAATGTTTTGATATGTTAAAACTTAATAGAAAACCAATTTATAATACAACATAATAATTTTGTATTATTTTACTTTTACCAATATAATTACACATTTTCCGACTTCACGTAGTATAAGCTTCAAATTGTGGATGAATCTTCGTTGAAACACAAACAGCGAAAATGCAAGATTTACGTTAAGCAGCGAATAATGAAGTTGCGTTCAACCCTAGCCCTTTTCTTCCCAAATGTGATTCATATAATAAAATTTGCATCCTAATAAGAAACACCTCCCCTCTCTTTCTATTTGTTTTCTCTTCTTTCCTCCCAAAATCATAAATTAAAAACAACTCTTTATTACTTAATCTTAACACACCTATGATGCTTCATGTCTTGCCCTATACTTTATTAGTTTGAGATTTAATCGTAGATGATACAAGAAGTGATACGTTTATCTAACGTGTGATATTCATTTATGATCATTAAGTTTGTAAAAGCGTTAGTGATGACGTCATAATGTAGATTTGGCAACTTTGTCAAAATAATATAATATAACTTCTCAGCGAAGGTGGGGAGTGGTGTCTGATCCTGAATTTATTAGAAAGTATTTGAAGGTATTTGAAGTATTTTTAATGGTAATTTGGGATCAAGGGTTAAAGAAAGTAGAGCTGATTATTGATATGGATTTATTAAAAACAGTTTACGAAATTGATGTATAGACCAGTTTTCATCATTTCCGACATTTTGAAAGGAAACTAGATCTACTTTCACATACTCATTTGCACCTGCCCCTCATAACACCAATAAAATACTAAAATATTATCTATTTAGGCCAAATAAAATTTATTTGTATTTCTTGAAAAACTTATTGAAATGTAGTAAGGAAACAACTTTTTAAATATAATCATAGAATTCAATGTGGAACAGAGTTGAAATTTGGAATTTAATATAAATTCCAAAGATATATTAGAGTAAGATATGGACCTTGGATTGAGCAAAAAATTGATTGAAATTGGGAAACTCCACTATATATTCATCATAATATGAATGAGATAAGAACCCATTAAATTAATACAATTCACACACACACACATATATATACACACAATCCAAGGTCCATATCTTACTCTTGTCGATCTTTGGAATTTATATTAAATTCCAAATTTCAACTCTGTTCCACATTGAATTCTATGATTATATATTTGTATTTTCTAAAAGGCCCTTCCTATGAAGATTGGAATAATATATATATATATATATAAAGATATTAAAATTTATAAACACTTACAAAAACCTTAATTGTCCATCCCTCAATGACGGTGATAGAAAAAAGCAAAATTATTTGCAAAAAGCTAAATCATTTCAAAACGAATAATAAATTAATAGATTTTTTAGCACACAATAATCAACATAAATGTTAATTTGTGGTGTTTATGTTTGATGTAGTGAAAATATAGATATTTTGGATTCTTGGCCTCTTTTTTTTTTTGGACCTGGAACGGCGAAATTTGATACGAGATGATCTCATAAAATGCAGGATGTCTGTCGACCCTAGATGAAAGAGTGAAGTTTATAAATGCTAGCACATAATGATTTGGGGGATAAAAATTCCAAAAATCTACACATTTTTCTGAAGTATCATTATTTCACTGACCGCTGGCTAGAGAGGGTAAAAAAAATGCTCTAAAAGTTTTAACTGTCGAATCAATTATCTGCCAAAAGAGGTCTGTGATTGGCATCGTGTAACTACCAATTAGTTTTTATTTATTTTTATAATTAATTATGTCATTGGAACAAATACTCAATGCTCTCGAAAATGTGCTCGTCATCGATCAAATATAGTATACAGACAGTATGATTCGAAAATAAATGAACACGTCATTTAATTAAATCGCAGAATCCATGTTTAACATACGCAATGCCCGCTTCGTTGGAAGCTTGGTCAAACGCGCCACTTTCGCAGTAGACTAAGCCACCGACTACGGGGAGATCGAAGTTAAAATATAGGTCGAGTGTAATATTTTTTTTCTCTCGAAATGATTTGCCACTCTTCCTCCTTGCTAATAAAGGTACTCATTCTTTAAATATAATCCACTTAATCGTTTTTATTATTATTATTATTATTATTATTATTATTATTATTATTATTTAGCACCGCGTCTTACTACCCGTTCGGGTTATACGCTTTAAGTACTAATTACGCTAATGGATTAGGAATTGGGAAGGTTGAATTAGAGAAAGTGAACTCGCATTTGCGTGGAGGGAGAGTGGAAAACCATTTAGGAAAAACCACCCCCAGTTCACCCGACCGAGATTCGAACCTCGATCTCCCCGTCCTCGGCAGTCGAGCTCAACACGACTAGCGTGTTAGACAACTACACCACCGAAGCGGGTAATCTTCCTGATCTCTAAAACCATTAGCGTGATGAGTACATAAGCATCTAACTCGAACGGGTAGTAAGACGCGGTTCTAGAAATAAAGTCAACACATTCAATGCTTTCTCTTATTGTGCTAACATGATAAACACCAGGGCTGTATCCGAACAGTCTACTTATGTGGCGTCGCCTTGGCTTGTGCCCTTGATAGCTGCATTGGCAATCACTGGACCAAGTGTAGATCTGTCCGAATAGTCGCGAACGATACTGATGAAGTCTTCTCGAGGTATTGGTAACCATGGATACAGAAGGCTACCGGCCGTGCGCTGTTTTCGCGGTGTCGGTTGCGGTGTTTGACTGGCAATTGTTTTAGTCTATCGTTTCGTCTGCTAGAACACTGACCTCCGTTTTCCGACATTTTAAATAAGGTTGTTGCGGTTCGAATAGTTTGATGCAGTCTTCGCTATGAACAGCGCCAGAAGTGTAAAATCATCAAGACTGCATCAAGTCTAAAACTCAAGGGTCCGATTAAGGAGCCTTGGATTGTTCGGATACAGCCCAGGGCTTCCTCCTCGTGACGAAAATAATTTTAAACTTTCTAACGTCTAAAGCTTTAAGAAAATTTATAAATGAGATTGTGAATTTTCTAGTAGTGGTACATACCACATGTTCATCTATAATAACATAGCAACCTAATTATAAATATTTGAAAGTGTTTAGTTATTTTTAATCATCCTATACATACATATAACTTACAGATGGTTATATGATTGAAGTGAGGTTCATCGAACCAGTATTAAAAAAAACTTGTTCAAAATAAATGACAAATATACTGATACCCACTGGAGCGTTCTACTTCAATTTGCGTAATTGAAGCATTTTGAATACAAATAAATAATTTTAGTTTGGAACATAAGCTACGAATTAAATTTGAGACAGTTTATTTATAGAAAAGATATAGTTTTCAATAAACTACACCTACTTATACCAAAAAGGAATGGTCAAGTTTCATGCGAAACTGGGCCATACCATTTGAGTTTAGGTAGGTGTCTTCTTGTATTTAGGTGTGCTAAGTCTGACTATAAAACTGGCCCTAAGGGTCCACTAACACTAAGAGTACACTAATGCCTTTATTGTATATGGCTCTAAGCTACACAACCACCTTTCCCCTGCTTCCCAAGATCAAGTCATAATATTAACCTTTTAGTTTAACCAATGACAAAACTTTAGTTGGTTTTTATGAATAGTATTAATTTTACTACTTAAACCAATGTAATTTAATTTAAATCATCTGAATCATTATCCACTTTAGTAAGTTAAAGAAGTGAAGTACAAAATAGGAGCTACAGCTAAAAAAAACTTTACTAATGTACAAAACCTGACTCGCTCATTAAAAAGCTCATGTACTAGTGATTCAGATAATTACAGTAGCACAGTGGCTTCTTTGGTGTTGACTGACAGCTCACAGCTGATTGTTGACAATCAACATTTAGGTATATACCTAAATTTAGACGGTCAGAAGTGACAGCTGCTAAACACATGTTTTTGCAGATCATATGGTTCGGCGTAGGGATACATAATTTGGTCTGGTAACTTTTCAACGCCGTCAGCTGTCACTCATCACCAAAGAAGCCATGGGGCTACTGTACTTATTTCCCTATGACACATTAGTTAGTGAGAGAGGGGTGTTTGAGTGGTGGACACCATCACGCCATAACTCAGTTGCGGTAGGCTTCACAAACTGCTGATTTAAGTCTGACTACTAACATACCCCATTTGACCTAGTAAATTAACACCTCGTCACATTCTCGACCGACCTAATAGATCATCCCCCCTCCCCCTTGTTTGGTTTGTAACTTCAAACTCCCACGGTCGTTATCCCTACATTCAACAGTAGACCTCTCTCTCTCAAACCCATCCTCTTGTAATTAATGACTATAGTTTGCCTCTTATCAATTTCTTTTGGTTTTTATTCTTCTCAAAGATAATTAAGAACTGTTTGTACACTTCGTTTAACATGAAAGGTAAAAGTCCCCCTTGATGGATCGACTATGGCTCTATCTTAAATCTACGCCATAGTGGAAACATAAAAGTAAGCTTGCTAATCTTCTGGGTAGACGTACAGTACATTAATTTATTAACACATTTTTTTTATCATACATATTTGACTATGAGGGATGCAGTATCAAGCTCAGTCGCCGTTTATATAGACTTTTAGCAACCCTGTGGGAACAGAACGTTTCCCAGTGTACATCTGGGAGGTTGTATACACGTCATATCCGCACTGTGATAACATAATGATAGTGATTAAGATTTCCACTGGCCCCAGCCATTCATAAACCTCTAAATTAAGCCTAATTAATCTTTCGGAAAACACTCATGATACCACTGGGAATTGAACCCAGGACTTCTAAATCAGTAGTCAGGAGACCAAGAGATCAGTTACATAACAATTCACTCATATGTTAAAAAAAAAAAATGCGACATTGATACAGGAGCCGAGCCTGGGATTGAAGGCGTTCCACACTAATGTTCTGCTACCAATATATCCAGAACCATCCTTTGAACAGGTTCATTCTTTAACTACTACATCAATAAGTTAATATCCTATAAGTCAGTAGCTTAACGAGAAACCTTGAATGGGGAGGGGATTTACCTATTTATATTTCAATCTAATCTAAATTTCAGTGATAAAAGGGTTTTTATTGTGTGTTTCTATAAAGCTAAGACAAATTTGGCCAATAAATAGAAGTACAACAAAATAAATGCATTAGTGGTAGATTCCGGCAAATCGAGTTTGAATGAGGTTGTAGAACTGCTAGTTACCCTACATTCCTGATTAAGACATATAGAATAATCTTAAAATTTTGGTAAGAATGTAAAAATATGAATGGTCCATGAGAGTCATAAACACAAATAAAACATAAAACTTGAAGAAATAAAAGTAAAAAAAAAGTTAATGAAAATGATCATAGACAATGACAAATTATATCTCGAATGAAAATATTTAATATGAAACAGAAAAGCCCTTTCACTCTTAGTGGCATGTCTTAAGGTAGAGCTGAGTTGAACTTCCTAAAATAGGCTCTACTGGCTGAATGATACCACGTATCATTTTTGACTGTAAATTTCCCATACTTTCTCTACGCTAATGAGGAGGAACTTCATCAACCCTACCATTAATAACTTTTGGGGTCAAACGGACCAATCAATGGAGCCGATAACTTCCCCTTAAACCGACTAGCGTTAAAAGTTTTTTTTAAAGGGATGGACGCCAAGTGAAATTCAAAATTCTTGTTTAGATTTACGTGTTAGCTGTCCAGGTTTATTCTACATACATTGTGTTTCTGATTGGAATATAACTTGACATAATATTTTGTTTTATAAACAATAATTTTTATCTTATGGTGTTGTGAAATATTGTATATGTCATAGGTTGAGATTCAAGTCATGTGCATTCTAATCTTACAATTTTTTTAGACAGAGTTGTGTTTTAAACCCCTATGGTCACGTAGGAAGTTATTTAGTGTAACTGATAAAGTAACAAAACGTCAACCAGATCCTGAAAAGATTAATTTAAAAACGGTCCCAACTGAGAGCACAGCAAACACATCTAGCAATGTTAATCTGTACGATGCGCTTACTACTTGAGAGCGAAGAAGGAAGGGAGAGAAAAAGAGATAAAGCTACGCGTTTTTGAGACAGGACGGGGGTGGGAGTGGTGGTGGTGGTGGTAGGAGGGTGGAGTCGAGGGTGTTCTGGGGGAAACCAGAAGCGGTTTCTCGCTCGCGTTTGTTTTACTTACTAATGAGTGGAGTACGTTACAGATGCTGTAACAAAAAGGCGGAGATTACGTTGGAAAAGAGAGACAGGTGTTGAGTGAGGTGGAAGATGGGAGCTGGAATAAACGTGACCTGGAATTATAAATGAGAAGATGTGAGGCATGTCATTACCGAGTGTAAATACCATTGTTTACATATGCATGTACGTATGTATGCATGTATGGTGTTTATGTGGTTTTCATATATAAACTTGTGATTATGTGTGGGAGTTACTAAGGGAACTTGAGTGGAAGAGCTAATCTAGAATAGAGTGTAATGGGAGTCTAAGGTCGGGATGCAGATGGGCTGCAACCGCAGTCTGGAGAGAACTGAAATGATCACAAGTCCTTTGTGGAAACAATGAGTTGAGATACACGAATCCTCAATTGGGTAAATCGGTGTTTGTGATGCACTGAGGTAAGTGTGGTGAGTGAGTACATGTGTGGAGTATAGAATCTGAATGTGGTGGTTTATCTTCAAATGTTACACAAGAGTTTCATGAAATACCATTGTCTGGTATTAAGAGGTATCATCAGACAGTTGAAGAGTCATGGGGTTCATGCCTATGGCCTGAAGTGTTGTAGGAGTGAAATGAGAGTGTTGTGTGTTGGATTTAGGATGTTATTTGACGTTTGTGAGTGATATGGGTCTCATTGGCAAGCAAGAGGGAGTTATTGATGGGTGGGGGTATTCGTGTGGACTTCAACCAAGGGGCAAAGCACCTGATAAGTGGAGGCCAAAGACTGGTAGGGAGCGGCTATGTTGAGGGGTTGCATTTATATAGTGGAACATTGGTGGAACGTGAATCGAATACAGTGGTGGACATTAGATTTGATAGACGTGTATGATTATATAACTGTTTGCAATGTATTAGAGCTAAATGTTAATATCAATATACGAGTATTTGTAGACGCCACCACAACTCCAAAATGAAGAAACCTAGAAAGCTAAAAGTTGACAAACATATTTACGAGAACCTAAAGGTTTGCGCCTATTCTGTATCTATATATCATGGCGGTTGGTGGCAGTGAAATATATATATACCATTCACACTTACGGCAAAGTGTTGCGACGTAATATTCTCGGATACATTCCACTAGAAAAGAAGGTTGTGTGAGTGAGGTGAGTTTAACGTTGTTAGACAACTTATATATTGAGCCGTGCTTTTTTCACCACATTAACACATCTGGGCTATCCTTAATTCCATAGCTTGTAGCTTAAACTGATGTTATCATTGATTCATTCCATTCTCAAATTAATATAAGGATGGTGAATAGTTTTTCTAGCTGTACATTCAGTTTACCCAAAAATGTATGTCTTTTCTAGACGGATTACAATATAAACATATTTTAAAAGCTATACCCATAGTGGAATAATTCAAGGTAAGCTTGCAAGGCTAAATGAAGGGTACTTTTGACTCGATTTATATTTACTACAAAATTTAAGGAGTGTGTAGGTTAACTTTAAGGAAATACGTTTGTTAGGAGGAAGTCTAGGAAAACTAAAGTAGATATAACATATGGAAAACCGCTCTCACGGCCAGAATTTGATTACCGAATCTCTCAAAAATGACTAAAATGTGCAATTTTATTCTAATGCCGTGGGACACTTGACCAAGAGAGTGGATAGATAATTAAGAAGTAGTGACCCACTTCAGTGTAAGAACGGTCTAAGGCTCTGCTCTCGTGTTAGACTGACCTTCTGAGTATGGGGAGATAGGTATTCGAATCCAGCTCGGGTCTACTGTGGGTGGTTTTTTTTCCTAAATATATTCCTCATCTCTACCCTCATTAGAGTAATCATCATATTGTGCATAGCCAGACCTGTAGTAAGACGTGATAAAAAAATAAAGTAGTAGTAGTAATTGTAACAATTTCATCCTAAAAATGAGTTAAATGTAGTTTAAAATGACACCTCGGCGTGGGAATCAAACCAGGGACTTTCGACTTAGCGCTATAATGCTCTGTACCAAAGTATCCAAGTATCGTTCCATGCTGAAGCTCATTCTTACCTCATGGTTTAAGGTGGAGATTTTGGAAACGCAAGAAAAGGTAAGTATTTTTTGCAGTTTTTACATCAAAACATTTTTTGGTCAAAATAAATCAAATATTGCTTCGATACAAATATAGAGTTTAATTTTATTCCCATGGTGACATCAACCTTTCCTGAATATCTTTCAAGGGTGTCCTGGAATTTAGTGACAACTCTTTGTCTTTATTTAAAATGTTTATCATTTATGCCGCTATGCTCATGACAGATATTCGACAACTGTTGATAGCACCATATATAGAATATTAAATTTATGTTTGTACTGAAGCAATATTTTACTTAATTTGACTAAAAAAAATATTTTGCTATAAAAACTACAAAAACACAGCTATTTTCGCATTTCCTACATCCCCACTTCAGGACAAAGTCAATGATATCCGTATGGATTAATCGGATACTTGGAGTCAACATTGAACAACATCCACTGGTCACTCAGGGTCGACTTTATGCTGTAAAAGGTACAATACATTTTTATAGAAAAATTGCCGACCCAGAGTAATCAGTGGCCTTGGTTCAATGAATTCACTCGTCCATCATAGACCGTCTTAAACTTAATTCAGAATGACAGTGAGCATGGTACGATGGCTTATTGGTGCACTGAATCAAATGTCTCAAGTTCGATTCACGCGTCTAAATGTACATTTTTAAAACTAGATTTAATTTAATAAAAAGAATTTACCCCAGTGCACGGCTATATCCATATCAAAGTTCATTTCCACCTATTGTAGATCAATTATGTTGGAAGAGATATTGAATGTATAGGCATAGACCTAGACTGAAAGAAAGGGTGGAAGGCTCCCGTGTTGATTTAGTAGAATATTGGTCTAACCGTTTAAATTTTTTTATCACAACATTCTACTACCTTCTATTAGATAAGGATAGATATCAAATTAAAAGATATGAAAAAGATAGAAATTAGATTATTAAAATAAATTATATTGACAATATTAATTAAGTGTATTATTTATGAAGAGTCAATGGACAGAGTGGCAAAGTTGTTGTTACAACAGAAAATCAATTACAATCAATAATTGTGAGTAAAAATAAATTATGTAATGAGAAAAAGTTTTTAATTAGGTTAAAAGTAATAAATTGAACCATTAAAAACATATTAAAAATGTGAGTCGAAAAAGTACATATACATTAAAACAATAAAACATATTAAAATACATGTGTTATAGACAATTAGTTAAAATAAAATAGGGTGTATAATATTGATAAACAATATAAAATTATGGTTAGAAATAGAGATCCATAGAGAATTGAGCCTAGGCTTGCATAAAAGTTTTTAGTTGGTTTGTTATAAAAAAAATTAAAAAAATTATTCTATTCAGGATTTTATGTAATTACATTTTAACAACCCATAAATATATTAAGACAAGTGTAGATGAAATATGGGATAGTATAAATGAAACTTAATACAGTGTAATAAGATAAAAGTCAAATGACACAGATTGGAATTTTGTGAAAACAAAGAAATTTTTTTTTATATGTAAGTTGAAATCAATTCTTATCTGGGAGAATTTGAATTCCCTTGTTCCTTGAGAATGGGGGTTGTTTAATCACAAATCCGATATGTTTCGGCGCTCGATGGCACCATCCTCAGGCCATAGATGAATCCTGAAATGAGTTCTTTGCACGAAGAATCGAGTAGAACTCTATCCTTATCTAATAGAATATATATTGTTCCTTACTACAAATAATTATGTATTTTATGAATTCTACTACCTGTTCAGGCTATATGCATATATTATGATAATAATTACTCTGATAGGGTAGGGATGAGGAAGGAAGCATTTCAGAGGTAATATTTCCACATTCACGTGGAAGGAGAGTGATAAACTTTTTTAGGAAAAACCACCCTGAGTAGATCCGACCAGGATTATAGCCCTGATTTACCCGTCATCAGCAAACCAGTCCTATAAAAGAGTGATGCCTAAGACCATTCGGCCACTGAAGCAGATACTGGTTTAACTCTTTTATTTAAAAAAATAATTTATTTATATGAATAAGTATGTTGACCCGTGTGATATAGTCACAGATTATGCTGACAACGATATTTTATCACCGTGTATAGCTACCCATCCGGACTGTCGGCATTTCTTTTGTTTTTAGCACCGCGTATTTCTATCCATTTAGATTTTAAGCTGATGTACTAAATAATACTAATGAGCTAGGGATGAGGAATGTTGAATTTAGAGGAAGTATATCCGCATTTTCTTGAAGATAGAGTGGAAAACCATTTAGGGATACACTACCCTCGATACACCCGACCGGTATCGAACCCCAATCTCTCCGTTACCGGAAGTCTAGTCTATTGCGAGAGTAGTGCCTCAGTTAGACCATGCAGTCACCAAAGAGGGCTGTAAGCATTTTAATTACACTATATTGGTAAGGAGGAGGAATGTAGAATTTAGAGGAAATGTATCCCCATTTTATGGAGGTAGGGTTTAAAAATATTTAGGAAAAAACCCAACTTAAACAACCTTGCTTGTATTAGAACCCCCCCAACCTCACCTTCACTACCAAACAAAGACTAGATGAGCCTAACATTTAATCCACCTGACCACCGATGCATGTGCCAATTAATAAAACACACTTAGTATTTTTCTATAAATTATTTATTTTACTTGTAATAATTTGCATCAATCCGTAGGCCCCTACGCATAAAAAAAGACGTCAGGGTTATCATCCCAGCTATGTGTATTGAGGTGTTTTATTTTACTAAATGATTTCCATCTCTACCTTCCCCATAAATGCGAGTAGGCTACACTTCTTCTGAAAGGTACCTTCTTAATCCTAATCAAATTAGTATACATATTCTTATAGCCCGGACAGCGTTCATCATAGTAGGCCCAGCTCAGCTTCCGGCTCGCATCTGCGTTTGTGTGTGTGTGTGTGT
>CABFVZ010000251.1:216159-228307 GCA_902151445.1 Timema monikensis | reverse complement strand
GTGGGGGGGGGGGGGGGGGGGGGGGGGGGTATGGGAGTAAAGTAAAAGAGAAAGGAAAGGACCAAAATATGCCAGAAATGTGTTCAGTGCATTCGTATTTGAATGATTATTCAAAATCTTCCGCAGGTACAATGGGGTAAAAGGCGAAAAAGATTCTTGTTAATAACTACATTATGTTCATATTATGACAGAATTAAGATTGGTCAACTGTGCTTATCTGTGAAGCCATTCCAAAATGGTCAAAAACGGCCTTTTTAATGCAGTTTTAATCCAAATTTCATTTGATATTTCAACAATGTTCAGTATTAGGAATCTCCAACGTCTCTTTATCTCTATTAATGTTTAATCAAAAATAGTCCACATGCAATAGTGTTCGTGTAAATTTACGATTGCTAGCCCACTGTATCACAGAGTTGTTTGGCATGTGATGCACGAATTAACTTAAGCTTTAGTTTAATATTAAATCAAACACACAAATTAATTTTATCTTGACCTGCTTCAGTGGCCACCTGGTCTAAGGTGTCACTCTCACAATAGACTAGAATGCCCATGACTGTGAGATCAGGGCTTGAATCTCTGTAAGATGTACTGATGGTTCGTTTTCAGAAATGGTTTTCTACTCTTCCTCCACGCAAATACATGCACATTTCTTCTAAATTCAACCATCTTCCTCCCTAAATCATTTACGTAATTAGTACATATGCATATAATAATGAATAGGTAGTAGGACATGTTTCTAAAAAATTACCTTTTAATTTTAGTGCTAAAGGTATTAAAACAAATTTAGATACTGTGACATACTTACTTTAGTTATTCCATCTTCAAAGTGAAAGATATAAATATTTTTCTTTAGCTAATAAAACTGTGAAATAAAACTCTTTAAAATGTAAATCAAGTCTCTCCTCAACATTGGTCTATGAGTCTCATCATGATCAACTTATCTTTTATAGTGTAACGAGATTAGTGTCCGCCTGCTAGCGGTGCGCGTGCTCTTTCATCATCCTTGTCTAGCAGGTATGTAGCCAAACTCAATGCCGTGATTAATATAAGGGGTAGGGTGTAGAGGGCGCTAATTGAAAGAACACGTCTGGAAGAGTCTGGGTTCATTTTATTCTAACCCTGTATTCTAGAAATGGAGTATTTCAGACTCTCAACTGTGACCCCTATACATACACGGTCGGCTATAGCAAAGGAGTGCCACTCGAAATGAGTGGACCGGTGTGTTCAGTGACTAGGCCAGCGTGCCCAGTGTATGGGCCAGCGTGCTCAGGGGTGGGGAGCATGACCAGTATGTGGGCTAGCGTGTCTAGTGATTAGGACAACGTGTCTTGTGATTAGGACAAAGTGTCTTGTGATTAGGACAACGTGTCTTGTGATTAGGACAACGTGTCTTGTGATTAGGACAACGTGTCTTGTGATTAGGACAACGTGTCTTGTGATTAGGACAAAGTGTCTTGTGATTAGGCCAGCGTGCTCAGGAGTGGGGAGCATGACCAGTGTGTGGGCTAGCGTGTCTAGTGATTAGGCCAGCGTGCCCAGTGACTAGGCCAGCGTGCCCAGTGACTAGGCCAGCGTGTCCAGTGACAAGGACAGCGTGTCCAGTGACAAGGACAGCGTGTCCGGTGTGTGGGTTGGCGAATTAATTGTTCGTGTGACGCTGGTCAGCACAGTGTGTCGTGCTCGAGGACCAGTGTCGACTTAAAGTGGATGATATTGATTGTTATTGTGAACCAAGTTAATAATTAACGTTTTTATGACTGTTTGGAATATTTTACTAGTTATTATGTGTTTTATAGTTATTTATTTGTTTATTTTATTTTAGTACATATTATATGTTCTCATTTCATTCTCTTACTAACCAACAAACTTAATTATTACTCTTATTATATAATTTAGTGACTTGTTTAGAGGAAGTTTATTTAATTCCATCAGTTTATGTGCTATTTAATTTTTAATTATCAAAACCTTGGATGTACCATGTGCATTTTTAATTTTGTTTGGTCAACAGCGTATCCAATATCCTTAAAAGAACTCGTGGTTCCCACGGTGACGTGTCAACGGCCCACTAACTCCCACATTACATTAGTACACCCCAGGCCAATTAAATAAAATACAAAAAGTATATCTATGCTATTGTAATACACTATAACAGCTACAACTAAATTTTCAAACTTCAAAACTGTAAATTTGTAAAGGAAATACGGTAGTTCTAGGCACTTGATATAGATATCAAAAATTGTCAAGACACACAGGCTTATTGGAATTATTTGTGTGCTTATAGTAATTAAATTTAACACACACAATTCACTTTCTTATTTTACTAAACATAAATTTAAGTTTTACTTCCTATATTATTATTATTATTATTATTATTATTACCACGTCTTACTACCCGTTCGGGTTATACGCACTTACGCTAATGTGTAATGGTAGGGTGATTGTGAGATGAAATGAAGGACCTACAGTTTAACGTGGAATCCGAACCACGGTGGCGGCCTGGCATTCCACACATTCACAAGATGTCTTGTAAGAGGTGTAGGAAGGGTTTGGAAATCAGATAAATCTGTGCCGGGACCGAGGATCGAACCCCGGCTGCCAGCATAGAAGTCTGACACCTTACCCCTAGACCACCAGGTCACCCTTACTTCCTATAGGTGGCCCAAATTGTTTTTTAAATGATGTCCGATTTTTTTTTATTTTTAGGAACATCAATAACTCGGTTACTGAACTAATTTTAGGACATATAATATATAGGTAGTACAATATACATTATAATTATCAATATGGTGACACAATGTGATTAAATTAAGAATATTTACATTTCAGTCGATAAAGGGGTATGGAAAAAGGTTTCTGGGTAGAAATAGATACGATGGATTGATTAAACTATAGTCTTATATTATAAGCTGCATTTAGTGGAACCAATAAAGTTGAGCTTGTGATACATATAAAGGTAAACGAAGATTACACATTCAGTTATAAGAAATATGTAGTTTTATGTTACGGTAACACTATTAATTTACCGATTCATATGTGGGAGTTGGATTTAATATAGATAGTTGGATTTTAATACCAGTACGAGGCTTACCTTTAACTCATACATATATATTGGGATTGAATATATTTGTCATGGTAAAAAGCCCTAAGTCTAGCCAGTTCACGAAATGACCTGCCACTTTTAGCTTTGGCCATCGGAATTAGCCAAACACTAAATGTATAGTAGAGGATATGTTTTTTTTTTATCAGGAATGGTTTCGGTTATTTCCTATTTAGTTTTTATTATTATTAGCACCGCGTCTTACTACCCATTCGGGTTACACGCACTTACGCTAATGTGTAATGGTAGGGTGATTGTGAGATGAAATGAAGGACCTACAGTTTAACGTGGAATCCGAACCACGGTGGAGGCCTGGCATTCCCCACATTCACAAGATGTCTTGTCAAAGGTGAAGGAAGGGTTTGGAAATCAGATAAATCTGTGCCGGGACCGAGGATTGAACCCCGGCCGCCAGCACAGAAGTCTGACACCTTACCCCTAGACCACCAGGTCACCCCCTATTTAGTTAATTCTATAATATATTTTATATATTATCACGTTTACAATTAGTTTGATGTCCTGTCTAAAAGTGAAAATGGTGGTTGGGAGGGAAGCTTCGGTTCACATCCGATCCCCACGGGTACCTTCACCTGAGAGACTACCTGCTTATCCCCAGCTGCTAGGTTAGGTTAGGTTAGGTTAGGATGGGACTGTGCTGTGTAATTGTATCCAGAACTTCAGGCACTGGTCAGACTGTTGTGGACAATTCACGCTTTGACTGACCAGAACGTGAATTAAAATTTTCCCCTATCAATATTTCGCGATTTGTTTGAAACAGCTGGTTAATGTGCGAAGAGTCCAGCCAATTGGCGAAGTGCCCAGTTTCGGGGTTTTGACCGTAACATATATTTATATAAATTGATCACGCTCTGTGACACGAATCAGAGGTGGATTGGAGGTGGCAATCCGATCACAATACTGACACGCACGTTTCGTTTTAGAGTGATTTGAATGTGGGGAATACCAGGCCTCCACCGTGGTTCGGATTCCACGTTAAACTGTAGGTCCTTCATTTCATCTCACAATCACCCTGCCACTACACATTAGCGTAAGTGCGTATAACCCGAATGGGTAGTAAGACGCGGTGCTAATAATAAGAATAGTGATTTATTGCAACGAAAGATGGGAGATACACTTTCTTGTAGAACTAGTGAAGGTTACAGGATAGGAAGGATTGGTGAGGTGTAACGTTATACAAGTAACCAATAATGGTTGATCATCTTACTCAACGTAACTTATTGGCTTCCGACCTAGCACATCAACAACGTTGGTTGTACGGCCGTCTCTTAAGATGGGGACGGATGAAAAGGTGGGTGTTTTTGCAGGTTTTAGAGCAAACATATTTGGCCAAAACAAATAAAATATTACTTCAGCAGAAACATGAGTTAAATTTTCTTTACACGGTGATATCAACAGCTGTTGTTGAATATCTATAATTAGCATAGTGGCACTATATGAGAAACATTTTAAATGAAGAGAAAAAGTTGTCATTAAATTCTAGAAAATTCTTTAAAAAATATGTTTTATTTATTTTTTATTCTGGTCAAAAGAAAGGTATTTTTATATAAAAACTGAAGAAACACTTACCTTTTCTCGCGTTTCCTACGTCCCCACCTTAAATGGGCTCTAAAGGTGGGCTCAACCGGTCTCGAAGTGCGGGCTTCCCATAGCTTACTTCTACGTGGATATCACTCAGAATACACCCATAGAGTTCCCTCTGAACCCCAACGTCATCTTAGCCTCAAGCCCTCCCCCGTAATCATCTCAATCATTAGAACCAATCAGTGAGTTGGATCCTCGCCCAAGGAGGGGTGAGGTAATAAATAGTTCGATTATCATTGTGTTCATCGCCTTCCCCACATCTCCGCCGAATCATGTCAGTTTGTCAGTAATATGATAATCTATGAGCTAAAATAAATATGAGACTGTTGAACATCAATCCTAATTATCTTTCTCTTTAATACCAGATTTTAATATCAGACCCAATATGGATGTATTTTATGGGTCTAAATTGACAAATGAGGAATTCAATGGAAATGCGTTAACTGAAGATGTGCAACTACTATTAAAATTACCATTTTTACCGAAAGTCAAAAAGGCTACCCCCTTGAAACCTCCCCTCACCCCAGAAGCATATCTGAAATCACTAGAGCTATGGGTTCCATCTGTGGGTGGGGGGTACCCCTTGAGGCATTTTCCGAAAAAAAATACCCCCCAAAACCACTATTATCTCCTCTCCACTCTGACTCATCTACGGAAATATTCCTCCATATCTTTACAAGCTCCCTTTTAATATAGTTTTTATATTTTTACACAAGTATTGAGTAAATTAGTGCATGGGCTTGCTAGAATTATTTATTAACCATTAGAGAAATACCTACAGAGACAGGTTTTTCATTAGGTTCAGCTCATTCCATCTTGCCGAACAGCTTTTATATAAAACTAACACGTTACAAACTCAATTGACGAAACTTATTATTATTATTTTTTATTTCACTGGAAGCTGTGTTTTTTTTTCTCCGGATTGGTATTATAAATTTAAGTCTTGTTACCCTTACTCACGTTAAATAAGAGTGTATGTTCATAAACAGTTTGAACCCCCCCCCTCCTTCCCCAAATATATATATATATATATATTCTATTGAATGTCCAAGCAGTACTAGTTAAGAATTGACCAGGCATAGTATCTTAACAGACTAGATTCCTGATAGCTTGGCATTTTCAATTTGTAAAATGATCGTTCCTTTTCTAGGACAATAATCTTTGTGATACGTAACTCTCTATGGATTTAACACATGCTAGTTAGCTCATTTAACTTCCATCGGAGTAACTCTTTGAAATTAGGACTTACTAGAAATTGATATTAATTAACTATTATTGTTGTATATACCTTTCAGGTCTAAGTCTAGTAATTGCTAGGCTGGATAGTTATGTATTGAAGCTCAACCTTAAATTAATATTTGCTTTCTATTTATTTTGCCACCGTGTTGAGGCAGACGCACCTACGTAGCAGAATGTGCGTTAGTTCTAATTTGAAGATTTACTAGATTTAACATTAGACTCAACTTTACTCGTGTTGACCTGCCTCGGTGGCGTAATTGGCTAACGCGCTTGTCGTGTAGAGCTCGACTGCTGAGGATGGGGAGATCGAGGTTCGAATCTCGGTCGGGTGAACTGGGGGTGGTTTTTCCTAAATGGTTTTCGGGTTCACTTCCTCTTATTCAACCTTCCCAATTCCTAATCCATTAGCGTAATTAGTACTTAAAGCGTATAACCCGAACGGGTAGTAAAACGCAGTGCTAAATATAAATAATATAATATAATATAAATAATATAATATAAATACTCGTGTTGATTCCTAGTAACCTAGTTGTTTACTGCATTTATTGGTGACCTGGTGGTCTAGGGGTAAGGTGTCAGACTTCTATGCTGGCGGCCAGGGTTCGATCCTCGGTCCCGGCACAGATTTATCTGATTTCCAAACCCTTCCTACACCTCTGACAAGACATCTTGTGAATGTGTGGAATGCCAGGTCGCCACCGTGGTTCGGATTCCACGTTAAACTGTAAGTCCTTCATTTCATCTCACAATCACCCTACCATTACACATTAGCGTAAGTGCGTATAACCCGAACGGGTAGTAAGACGCGGTGCTAATAATAATAATAATAATAATAATAATACTGCATTTATTCCCTGTTGGGATGTATACATCTATGGTAACTGATTTAACTTCTCTTATTTATTAAAGGAATATTTAATCTAAGATCTACCTAATCCATATGTAATAATTTTGACTTATTTAAATTTAAATGAACTGATTTGTTAAACTTGTATATTTCTCTTATGTTTCATCTTTCTCAAATCTTCATGTTATATTATTGTAATTGTAATCGTTACTTCTTTTACATGATAAGAGAAGTAAGGATTCAAGTTTGCACGTAAAGGTGATGCTCGTTCAGTTTTTATCGAAATAATTATTCACTCAGCATGTGTTCCCTAAGGTACTGCTATTAATTACATCCCCGAGCAGGAAGTTTTGACATGTTTGAGAGAAGCATTCAGACGGAAAATACCAGAGAAAGGGCGGAGAGCTTGCTGTTCTGTCACGACAACTTGCCTTACCGACACTTGCCACATGATTTTATATTTTATATTTATTTAGCACCGCGTCTTACTACCCGTTCGGGTTATACATTTTAAGTACTAATTACGCTAATGGATTAGGAATTGGTAAGGTTGAATTAGAGGAAGTGAACCCGCATTTGCGTGGAGGGAGAGTGGAAAACCATTTAGTAAAAACCACCCCCAGTTCACCCGACCGAGATTCGAACTACGATCTCCCCGTTCTCAGCAGTCGAGCTCAACACGACAAGCGCGTTAGCCAACTACGCCACCGAGGCGGGCCACATGACAATATTTGGCGAGTGGAAACGAATCCGTCGAACAGCAACCGTCATATTCACCCGACCGGGTTAGTTCTAGCTTTTCTAAATAAAATAACCATTAAAGGAAAGATATTAGGCATCATTGAAACTATCAAAGTTAATATGACGGACAGTTTGAAGGCGATATTAAAATATGAGTTTTGGATATTTTTCAACGAGTGGCACGAGAATTTAGATAAATGTGAATAAACATTGAATGAGAATAATTATTTAAGCATCTATTGTTAAATACAATTTGTTTTTCATTCCATCACTCGCTGGACTTTTGGATAACACCTAGTATTTAATATCTAGTTTTATTTAATACATTTTAATGATTGGTTAATGTGTGCCTCTTTTACCCAAACACAAAATATTTTGCTCGTTTTTATTACTCTGAAATTTTTAAAACTTTATATTGTATCAAAAATTTAAAGATTCTTAATACAAAATGCAGATCAATTCAGTGTTTTCTAGTATTGATTCAGTTGAATCTCCCAAAGAAATCTACTGTCCTCTAATATTACACTTATTATAATTTCAAACAATATTTATGATTTTTTTTTTTAAACAGCAACAACGATATTAGAGTGTAGATTAGGAAAATAATACTTTCGGAAAATGCATACTATTACTCAGTCAGTAAGTCAATGTAAGCTCGCCTGCTTTTAAGGAATGTAAAACTCAGAATATACAAAACCATAATTTTAGTTCTTTATGGGTGTGAAACATGGTCACATATCTGATATGACGAAAAAATAAATAAAAATAGGGTTCGAAAACAAGGTACTTAGGAAGATAATTAGTCAATAAAGAGATGAGGCTATATAACAATGAAACATACCAAATACTCATCAAAAGACATTGTTGGATAATCAAGTATGGTAGATTACGGTGGGCAGGACATGCAGCCCGAATGGAATAAGCTAGAACCTTGTTCAGGGTACTGACTACCAAACCCAATGGGAAGAAACCATTGGGAAAACCTAGATGCAGATAACATTAGAATGGACTTCCAAGAAATAGGGTGTGATGAGGTGGATTGGTTATAAATAGCTAAAGATAGTGATAAGTGGCGTCCTTTTTGTAAGTGTGGCAAATAATTTTGGAGCTCCTAGTGCCATAAAGTAAGATAGTACATTTCTAACAAACCTTGACAAGTACGAATTTGTCTGTGATTTATTCTTTACTATGAATAAACTCATTATTTTCTGCCATTTGTATCCCTTTTGATTTCTCATCCACTGATAATGCAGTTTCCTTACTTATAATTAATAGGAAGCTTACTTTCCACTGTCTCTATTAAGGTTTATTTCCTTTATTTATTAAAACTTACTATTATTATTATTATTATTATTATTATTATTATTATTATTATTAGCACCGCGTCTTACTACCCATTCGGGTTATACGCACTTACGCTAATGTGTAATGGTATGGTGATTGTGAGATGAAATGGAGGACGTACAGTGTAACGTGGAATCCGAACCACGGTGGAGGCCTGGCATTCCCCACACTCAAAAGATGTCTTGTCAGAGGTGAAGGAAGGGTTTGGTAATCAGATAAATCTGTGCCGGGAGCGAGGATTGAACTCCGGACCCCAGCACAGAAGTCCGACACCTTACCCCTAGACCACCAGGTCACCTACTATTAAAACTTAATTCCCTTAATGATAGTCACACTGCACTATCATAGTTTAGTTTCTTATTCCATCTGGATTTTAATCCTTTTAAAATTTAGCTTTAATTGAATCCAATATGTTACGGTATGTATCTAAATCAATTATTGTGTTTAACCTAAAATTGAATAAATTTTTATTTTTATTTTGGCATGTTTTAAATCTTAGTAACAGAATAATCTCTCACATAAGAATATGCGTTCCAGCAATGGTGAGCATACAACATTAATCCAGAAGTGGCATTTAATAACTAATTACCCACCTCAGTGGCGTAGTTGGCTAACGCACTAGTTTCGTGTTGAGCTAGACTGCCGAGGACGGGAAGATTGAGGTTATAATCTCGGTTGGGTGAACTGGGGTGGTTTTTCATAAATGCTTATCCAATCTACCTCCACGCAAATGCTGGTTCACTTCCTATTAATTCAAACTTTCCAATTTCTATCACATTAGCGTATTTAGTACTTAAGCTCATAGCCCGAATGGGTAGTAAGACGTGGCGCTAAATAAAAAATCATTAAAATATTACTAATTACCGCACATATTAATATATCAAATATTCATAGCTTCCAAATTTTTACTTAATGCCAACTTATTATCTATACTTTGATTTTATTACGAATTAACAATTGGACCATCCTTTAGAAATTATAAATATTGTTTTTAGTACACGCTGATACAATTGTATTACATTATTAGTGTTACAATACTACCTATAAAAAGTGGATAGCTGCAGATCACATACAATGAAGATTAGTTACAAAAAAGTAAATATAGTAACTTTTTATAGCTTTCATTTAACACCATGTAATGATATTGAGGCATATGTTTACATCTGATATTTAATTTTAAATGTTGATAAATCACGTAAATTCCAAAGTAATTAAGTTTAAGTAATTTGATTCAAACTTTTAATTCCGACATAAAAATGGTTGTTTCTGTCTAGTAATATACGAAATAACCCAAATTTATATAAATCAAAATATTACAACTACTTTTTTTTCTATTGTTTTAGATGTTAAAATATGGAGTGTCTGACAAAGAATGTCAACCTAAGCTTTAACCTAGATGACAGAAAAAGTAGAGCAAACAAAAACTTTTATTTTCAAAACAGATTGCTCTGTACTAGAAAATTCTAAAGACTTATTTCAAACTCGATATTTTTATTGTTTTTTTCTTCTATTTTATTAGACAAGTACAAATAAATTCATACTATCTATTTGAATGCACGTGTGTGATACCCCCTTATAGCTTTTGAAAGAAGCTGATTTTGACCAAACTTTATCCGTAGATATGTACCCACCTCCAAAACCCCCGTGTTAGTTATTGATCTCCCCTAGACCCACCATGCTGGGTTCAGGGATGTCCACACTAAAAACAATGAACGATGTCAAGAGATTTTTGGCACTCATAATCCAACATAAAGTGACTTACTACATTCTCCCATAGTAGATTTAATTTATTTGAGGTTGATAAACTAATAAACATGTTCGATATAAGCTGAACTAACATATATGTGATACAATTGTCCAAAGTTGACGATTTTTTTAAACACATCAAAGATACAGCTCCCAATCCAATAAACTTAAGAATCTGAAATTTGATATAGATTTATTTAAACGCATTGGTACTTTATTTTTAAATATTGTAAACCTTAAGCCCCCTGGACAGTGGTGTAGGTAGCTCCTAAATGAAGAATCCTATAAATATTAACCTTTGCATAAGTATTTATCGAAGCCATATTATATGATTCTCGGGCTTAATTTTAGATAAATAACTCAAGTATACTGTATATCTTTTTTACTTTACAAATATTGGTACCCTGATTCTTGAGACCCCAGGACTGCATATTTGTAAAAATAATTGAAACTTGGCTTTCAGGTAATCAATCACACACTGTGTATCTCAGGAGTATATATATTTTTTACTCTCAAACATATTTAGAGTTGTACGCCATTGACAACCACTTTGAGGAAAAAACAAACTACAACAGAGTGAAAACTTAAATTTGACATAGGCTCACGTACTAAAGCAAATCCTAGTGCTTGTACATTGGGCGTACTTTGCAGTTTTTATTTTTACATCTAGAGGCCTATAATGAGTTTGATATCATACATCGAGTGGCCAGCTGTGTAGATAACCAGATCATAAAAATACATAGAAATTTAAAAATTGGTATAGGCTTATGCACTTTACAATTTGAGAAGGTGAATCTAAAATCACGTAATTAATAGTGTCGGATAAACATTGAAAACGTAAAGTTTGCATTTTTACTTAGTCAAACCTCTGGGCAACACCTTGTGTAATGTAATTGATTTGCCCCTGAAAAGTATGTGAAAGCATTGAAAATAATATCGTCCTAATTTTATAAACGTATTTAATTTTATTTAAATTATATAGTATATTAAATGGCGCTTAAAGCACTTCTTCTTCTAAGAAGGCAAAAGCCACTGATCAGTGACGTCACGCACGTGACATTAGTCAAGTCAGGTTGACAATTTAAAATAATAACTTCCTCTTCTCGAAGGTTCGAATAGAGATTTTAAAATGTAACTTGAGTCAGTTTCCGGCTCTCGGACCTTCTAGTAAAACCAAGATGTTTTTGTCTTGTATTATGTTTTTCTAAACTAAACCTTCTCGAAGCTTCCATGAGAAATGGATATATACGAAGAATGGTGCAATTGAACTTCACTTGGGCACTTGGCGTCCAGCAACACCTGTCCGCGCTCATACAATAGGCCGCGTATATATTTCAACGACATGATCTATTTTCTCATTAAATAAACAGAGATTCAGAAATAAAAAACATGTCAAAATAATAAGTGTGTATTATTAATTATAATTCTTTAATTGGCTCTCGATCACGGGGCTATAAATACCAATTAACTCACAACATCAAAAAACCGGACCGATTTAATTAGTGCTCGACCACGGGGCAATTACCAGCTAA
>CABFVZ010000251.1:175114-212263 GCA_902151445.1 Timema monikensis | reverse complement strand
CAGGAAATCGAAAGGTTAAAGGATTTTAATATGTTTGGGGAGATGTGTTATTGAGTTTATGAGAATTTGGTTGGGTTGTTGTAGTTGTTCGTTGATGATGGATTTATTTTGGATTAAAGCAGCTTGAATAAAAAAAATGGCAGTATTTAATTTAGTCCCTTTATGTGTGAAGTGGAGGGGTGCCATGCATTGTTCAATAGGTTTAGGATGATGGTTAGAATATTTGAGTTGATCAGCAAATTTTGATTTGGTTCTTTTATGTATGAAATCTGAGAACTGCTCTTTATAACGGACTTTAAAACTGCGTTCAGTCTTGCCAATATAGATGCTATTACACTCACATGTAAGTTTGTAAACACCGGTTTGGTTAAATTTATCAGTGTTGTTTGGATTGCTGTTGTTAAGATTTTTCTTTACAGTGTTGTTAGTGGAAAAAGCGATATCAGGATAATATTTCTTAAAGATGTTTGTGATGCGATGAGTTTTGGGGCCGGTGTAAGCGAATTTGACCCATTTCCTTTTTTCATTTGAACAGTTATGGTTATTACTAATAAAGGTAGTCGAAAAATTGTGTTTTTATTTTCTTCTTTTGTTTGTTTATGATTTAGTAAACGAAAGAATGATAATAACCATTGTTGGTGGCTATTTTTTTAATGTTATTGAGCTCGGTTCTAAAGTTGGATTTATTGAGTGGTATATTTAGTTGTTGTAATTTCCATCCCAGCCTTTTGTTCTTTTCTGTATCTTTATTCCCCCCTTCACCTGTTTTAATATCGCGGTATGACTTTCTTATGTTTTTCACTCTATTCAGCTTGTTTTAACCTCACACACACCCAGTCCCTATATTCTGCTCAGGACATCAACATCGCTCTTGCAATACGACCTTGCTAAGCTTGTTTGTTTATGGTTTTTCATCTACATTATTTTCTATCTGTTATATTTTACTTTCCTCTATAACTTTATCGCATTTCATTCTGGCTTATAAAATATTTTTCCTTTAATTTCTTTTTCAGCGCCATGATTATGATACCGTGTATCGAAACATGTCGGCTATAAATTAATCGACGTAACACGCCGATGTCAGCCAAGGAGGAAGGGAACCCAATACATGTTAAGACTTCGTACCATCGTATAAATTAAATTTTAATAATTTAACTTATACCACTCTTATATTTAATAATTCTATTACTTAATACTTTCAAATGTTAACACATGCCTAATTTATTAGATGTCTGTTTTGATTTTTATACAATATTATTTTCGTAAATTTATTACTTTAAATATTGTATATGTGGTTATATAAATGTTTTTATGATGAAGGTTATTACTTGACCTGATGGTATTCTTCAATGACAATTTTAAAATTCTACATGTTATCATATACTTTTAAGCTTATAAAAGCGTAGTTGGTATGTATATTATTATTATTATTATTATTATTATTTTATCAAATGTCTCTCTTTTAACTTGCTTTATTATACAACCTACCACAAGTGTAATTTTAACTTTAAAGGGTATTGAAGTCTTAACTACAATTTTATTACTCCTTACTTACCATCTTTTAGAATGTTTTATAAAATGATCCAAAAATTTATCATTTACATACATTTTTGCAAATATACGAAACAAGGAAGTATCTTTATTAATAAACTATTTTTCCAAAAGTATTTCATTGGATGAAATTGAATCCATTATCAGGACTGATCCCGTTGTTAACAATCACATATATTTTGTAAAATATATAAACTATTTGTAATTAATTTTGATATTTGTGACATATTTTCTATGTATACATTTTAATTCATCCAATTCAATCGCAAATAGTAATTACTATACAGTTTTATTCCCTTTTGTGTTTGAAAGTTCTAAGTCGTCAGTATCGCAATTGACTGAACTGCTGAAACCGGGGAGACTGGAGTTTGAATCCCGGTCTGATGTAATGAGGGTGTATTTTCCTATATGGATTTTCATTCTAACCTCTACGAAAATGCGGATACACTTTCTCTTAGCTTAACCTGATTCATCCCTAACACGTGAGAGTAATTAGTACATATACGTTTAACCTGAACGGGTGACCAAAATTTAATATCTTCTTCTTTTATTTTGGTTCGGTCCCGGCACAGATTTATTTGATTATCAAACCCTTCCTTCACCTCTGACAAGACATCTTGTGAATGTGGGGAATGCCAGGCCTCCACAGTGGTTCGGATTCCACGTTAAACTGTCCTGGCATTCCCCACATTCACAAGATGTCTTGTCAGAGGTGAAGGAAGGGTTTGGTAATCAGATAAATCTGTGCCGGGACCGAGGAGCTTTATTATTCTACCTACAACAAGTGTATTTAACTTTAAAGGGCATCGAAGTCTTAACTATAACTAAAATTTTAGGCTTGTTTCGTTATTTAGCTCTATTTTTTAAAGCTGACACCTTAGCTCAGTCGATACTATGTCTGTCTACTGAGTCAAGGAGAACGGGTTCGATTCCTGGCGTGGCCGTAAAATTTATCACTGGTGAAATGTGCATTCACTCTTTCACAGTGATAAATTAACAGCCGGGGACTGGATGTTGAGCCTGTCCTAGTCTAAGTTAATTTATAAGGAATATGAAGGGATACGACAGACCTAGCCAGCCGGTAGTGGAAAAATATATAGATTGAATAAAAAACTGAGCCAGGCCACAGGGTGGAGACAGTAATGGATGTCAAAAAAAAAGGACCAATTTTCACAAACTAAGCTAGGGATAGTGGGAACGTGATAAAATGCCAGTATTTTTTGCAATTTTTATATAAAACTTTCTTGGCCAAAATAAAGAAAATATTTATCCAGCATAAACATAGGGTATACATTTTTTTTACGTAGTGATATCAACAGTTGTTAAATAGTTGTCAAGAGCATAGCGGCACTAGATGAAAAGAATTTTAAATGAAGAGTAAAAGGCATTAAATTTCAGGACACCTTAAAAAATATTCAACAACTGTTGATATAACTATGTGAAGAAAATTAAACTATGGTTCTACTGGAGCAAAATTTGATTTATTTTGACAAAATAAACTTTTTGTAAAAACGCTTATCTTTCCTCGCATCTGGTACATCATCACCTTAAGCCAACTCATTTAAGAAGACACGGTTAAGAAATTGAGTTTTAAAAAACAGCCGGATTGGATTGAACCTCAGCCTTTCAAGTCAGAGAGCCCTACACTATCAAAGGGGCTTGGTTTGTTTCGAATAAAAGCTAAACACTATTATAGTGGGTGACCTGGTGGTCTAGGGATAAGGTGTGATGAGGGTCCGGGGTTCAATCCTCGGTCCCAGCACAGATTTATCTGATTGCCAAATCCTTCCTTCACCTCTGATAAGACGTGTATTAATCACAACTTGTGAATCCACCGTGGTTCGGATTCCACGTTAAACTGTAGGTCCTCCATTTCATCTCGCAATCACCCTACCATTACACATTAGCGTAAGTGCATACAACCCGAACGGGTAGTAAGATGCGTTGGTAATAATAATAATAATAATAATAATAATAATAAACTAGTATAGCTACACTGACAAGGTGTGTTTCAGAAAAAAAGCATTAACATCAGATTTAGGTCCTACATCACACCCATAAAATATTTAGCAACTGATTTTGACACCCATGTTATGACATTGGTTAGACACTACTTCATTACTATTTTAGATTTACAGAGTATTTATTGAAAAATCCTATTCATAGTAATTTTCTTGTTACAATTAGAGCCTACATATTATTTTGAATTTGGAGAAAACAAGGTTTAAATTTTTTTTTAAGGGAAATGGTGTCTTTTTTAGATACAAAATAAAACTAGCGATCTGATTTATTGAGTCTTTAGTTGAGTCAATTAACCAATATGTTTTATAGTACAACTGTTAATAGCACGCTTTAACTGATTAAAATTAAGCCACTTGCGATTGTTATTATATGAATACCAAGTGCAAGTGACCGGAATTGCCTGGTTTAAGTTAATGGTCTTTTAAATATATTTGTATTTAAGGTTGAAATATGTTTCTGACTGTTAGGTTCCTTGGTTTAGGAGATATCCATCCACACAGGTGATCACGTGGTTTAATACGTCAAGCCCGTAATATGTATGTCAATTCACAAACTAGGGTTTGCCTAGATACATCTACGCCTATTCCAAGTTTTAAGATTCATTTTAATATTATCTTTTTATTTATCTGGATCAGCGTTCCCAATGGATAATCCATCAAGCGTTCAACAGATGCAAATTTCAAAGGAATATGACTAAGGTTCAAATCCTAAATGCCTTACTAAGTACTTTAGGGAATTTTCCAAATTCTCTGTTTATTAGTTTTAAAGGTGCCCGTACGGTCTATGACATCAAGAAATATGGGATTTTAAAAAATGTATCAAAGGTGTGACTAATTTTAAATGTATCCAAGGTGTGACCCAGATGTATAACTAATTACAAATGTACCCGAGGGTTAGCCCAGAGGTATAACTAAGTACAAATGTACCCGAGGTATAACCCAGAGGTATAACTAATTACAAATGTACCCGAGGTGTAGCCCAGAGGTATAATCAATTACAAATGTACCCGAGGTATAACCCAGAGGTATAATTAATTACAAATGTACCCGAGTATGATGTTCTGGAATATTACTGCACCGCGATGGGCGCCAATTGAAGTGTTCTGGTTCGTCGCGTTGAGCGTCGATTGAAGTTACACCGTTACACACACACACACACACACACACACAACAAAACAAAACACTGGAATTTAATTAAAGAGTTAAAAATTTAATTAATCTTATCGACACTGTAGTTTATATTTCTAGTACCTACTTGTGAGCCAGTTGTAGTTGTACCGTATACCTTATTTATTCCTGTGGCTCAGTAATATGACATCACCCACCTCGGTGGCCGTACAGTATAGGGTGCTACTTTTGCAGTAAACTAGACTACCATTGAAGGGGAGATCGGGGTACAAGTCTTGTTTGGGTGTACTGAGATTTATCAAAATAATTTTACACTTTTCCTCCACGCAAGTGCTGGTACACTTCTAATAAATATAGCCTTCCTCATCCCTAATATCATTAATGTAATTTGTACATAAGCGTATAACCCCACCGGGTAGTAAGACGTGGTGTTAATATATATATATTTATAAACGATAGTTTGTTACGTAAAATTATTATTATTTATTATTAGCACCACGTGTTACTATCCGTTCGGGTTATACGCACTTACGTGTAATGGTAGGGTGATTGTGAGGTGAAATGGTGTTACGTTAAAACCTTCCAAAATTGGTGGCAAGGCTCCAGTTTGAGCTTTATTAAATGTGAGGAAAGACGATTCCTTAGGGTGCTTTTATTTAAAACAAGATTTATATAAGCTACTGAAGGGTAAGCGAATCTTTTTGAGACTGCTTGCCTAATTTTTCAATATTTTCAGAAATTATTTCATGTGGTAGGAATTTTTAGATGCAAAATAGTTCATTGAAATATTTCATTATAATTATTTATTAATATTACTTCTAAGCAATAAAGGCATATTATTATTATTATTATTATTATTATTATTATTATTATTATTAAGGGAAATTGAAATTGAATATTATTATTTTATGTATTACAGAGGTAGAGCTTTTTTTTTATGTTTATGAGTCTTACTTTCTATCCAGATGATCCTTGGTAAAATAATTTTAACCGATGATTAGAAAATCTATTTTAGTGAAATTTCTGAATTCTTATAACAAATTATTGACTAAAAGAATGATTTTTTAAGTGATGGTAGTAAAAAATATTACTATACTCTCACGTGCCACAAGTTTGCCACCCTCCTCTACTGTCTTTAGTAATGAATAGATTTCAAATTAAAAACAATCAATTAATTCCTCAAGTACTTGGCTGAACTTATTATTTGTTGAGATAGAAAATATATTTTACTAAGTTTATCTCTGGAAATTTTGTCTTTCAAGCATGATAAAACATAATATTTCAACCTTTGTTTACCAGCGTTGCCAAATTTTTATTGTAGTGAGTTGGTATTAATATTGGTAAAATTAAAAAAAAAGCTAGATTTTATCAAGTGGGATATAATATGACAAAATTCAAATAAATACTAAATATAAATATATTTTCAAAATTAAAAGTAATTATGTTAAGTAAAAATTACAAAAATCGTTAGATTTTTTAATGATTTTTATAGTTTTTACCTATACCCTTCAGATTATCTCATATATGCAAGAGTTACTTTTTATTTATGTGTTTGTAAAATTTGTTAAAAGACCTGTGAAAGTTAAATTTATAAAACAAATATTGATTTTATAAGTTGAACAGAACACTCGTTTTTAATGTCATACCATTTCATATTCATTTTATAAAATACTTTCTCTACAAAGCATTTAGATAATGGTATGCTTAAAATATATTAAACTTGAATTTTTTTTTTAGATATACCATACGTCCAATTAAAAAAATCCACCAAAAATCAGGAATTTTAAGGTCCCGTTTTTTTGTTCTAATATCGTGACATCTGGCAAAACTGGTGTGTACAACTCGGGTGTATTTTTTTATAACTATGCCTATGCCATAGGCCGTTTAACTGATTTTGCAGGTACCTTAAAAACAAATAAACCAAATAGTTTAAACTTTCTATAAGTACTCAGAAAAATCTTCAGGAAATATATCGTAGGCGTATACTTTTAAAATGTACATCTATTGAAAGCCTGACGCATTATACATAATGACTACCGATTTTGGTAGCTAAAAATACAAGCACTGAAAGCCTAAACTTTGCATAGGTCTAAGTATATATTTTAGCCTTAATTTAGGATTTTACACATATTGCGTGCCTAACGTCTTAAAACCACGTTAACACTGGTGTGGATAGTTCCAAACTTATGTAACATAAAAATTGCAATATTACGATAGTTACTTAAAGATATTAGCAGAAAGGCATATTAGGCGTTTCTTTTTACTTAAATATTGCTGGTCTGAGGTCTTAGGTTCTATGACTACCGTTAACATTAACTTCAAAATAAATAAACTTATAGGCCTAAATACGAAGCTTTAAATCGGTAATATGTTAGAAGTGTGATTTAAAATCGTATATTTCTTAACTTTTACATATATTACGAGCCCGAAGACTAAAATCATTTGATGTTTAAGATAGAGGTGATTCATTTTCTAACAATATTTACAATCTAGGAGAAATTTCAACCTTTAATACGGGTCAAAGATAGAATTAACGGGTATTTATTCGTAGTACGAGAATAAGGCCAAATTATTCTAGCGCATGTATTAACTCATTTACTGTGATTACACGACTACATTCAGTCTTATTTTGAAAAGTCCTGAATGTCGTAAATTTAGATGTGATTAACAAAACACTACCTCTTTAATCTCCTTTATTCAGCTCTCCACTCTCTTCTCTCGGGTTCACGACCACTTGGCCTCACATCAAAACAGAAACCGCCCTTGTCCTTCCCGCCGCTCCCTTCGCGTCACCGCCAGTGGGACCACCACGGCTTACCCTCAATTCATCCGCCAGAAGTTCAACTAGGACGTGGAGCCAGATTCCCGGCCAGCTCTTGTCAGGGAAGAGGACAGCCACACAACTGCTTCCTTCAAAAACCGCACGCTTGGTTCATTTAGTTGCCGGAGCTAAAACCCTCCACGAATCTGGGAAACCGCTTTAACATTACATAGAAACAATTTACTGAGAGTTCTGTGAACATTTGATCTCTCTCACTACCTCCCTGTTCTTATCGTCACTACAGTATAAACATTTCTCTTTGTATTTCAAGTTGGAATATCTCCTTTAATTTCTCCTTGGATTTGAAGTTGATATTTTCCTTTAGTGATAAAGTTAGAAAGATAGCTGATTAATACGATATTCAATAGTACATTATAATCATATATAATAACCATGATTCGTGTGCTTCAAAACGTCAGTATCGTGATATATGTCAAAATCTAATTAAATTCACCAAGGTACTAGATTAATAATTACTTAGAAATATAAATTCAAATCACTTGATATGAGCTATAAAAACAAAAATATTTTGAGTGGCCACCAAATCAAAACGGATAACCATATTGAACAACTATATAAATACATTGTTTGAACTAAGCTTACAGAACATCCTTGCCAAATTTTGTTAAAACTGGTCTACTAATTTATTATTATTATTATCACCGCAACTTACTACCCGGCCGTTCGGGTTATACGCACTTACGCTAATGTGTAATGGTAGGGTGATTGTGAGATGAAATGGAGGATCTACAGTTTAACGTGGAATCCGAACCACGGTGGAGGCCTGGCATTCTACGAATTTAACAGTTATCACGGAATAAAGATCCGTACAAACAGACTAAATTCCAAATTCTCAAGTTGAAACAAAACCTCGCTTCACTTGGTCAGTTATAAAATAATCTCAAACAAGTGTTAAGTTAAAACAGTAAACGATTTTTTTAAATAGCCTACTTATAATTTAATTTCTAGCTTAATTAATTATTTAAATTTAAAAAATTTAATGAACTTTTCATCAAGAAAAAAAACAACTAAGGTATATAAATATAATTCGTCAAAAGATAATTATCCACAAATAAAAAACTACACTTTTAGAATACAAAATGAAGGGGAACGTGAATTGGGCTATTTGCATAAAATTATCCTCATAATATTAACACATATATATTCAAATTCTAGATTTAATTTTTAGTTAGCCTAATATTTGATTTTATTTAAAATATTTTACAAACCACATTGTAATTTTACACAATCTAATCTCTCAATATTTTTCGTTAGTTTTTAATCCATGATGGAGAACTATTTTATAGTAACGTATTGCTTTACTTTACTTTATATTATTTTGACTCAATTGTAGACAGATACTATTGTATAATGATGTTAGTTAATTGTATTGTGTATCCATCTTTTATTTTATTTGTGTGAGCTAACATAAATTTGTGGTTATATGTAAGAGAGGCTCCTCTCCTAATCTCACTAGTTTAAATAAATCAAATTTATACTACCCCAACCCCGGTAACTAATAAGTAACGAGATTTATGTTTCATAAATGTACTCGAAGTGAGATATACTTATTAAAGGAACGTAGCTTCGAGCACAACTATTAAACACGAATAAAATATATCTGTCATTCAAAGTAAATAGACTAACAGTAAAAGAGACCTAAACAAGTAAAATATATATCTTTAAATGTCAAATATATCCTATTAAAAACTTGATATCAAATATTAATTCAAGTAAAACGTAGCAGTATTGAAGTTTGTTTCAACTTAATTGATAAAAGTATAATTTAATCGCATGTACAGTACATTATAAATAGGAATTTGCTTACATATTGAGATACAGAGTGTTCCCGGGTTAATAAGTCATTCTCTGGAAAGTGTAAGTAAATCGAAAAACTAAATCAATGTTCTTTGGAGATTAGCTCGTTTACGATTCCTTTTCGTGTAAACAACTTTATAACAACACGTATACATTATAAAAGTTGGTTATAAAGTTGTGCAAAATTAAATAATCATTAGGATGAGCCCTCATTTGTTTCAATTTTTCCTTTGCCAAGGAGAAACCCGCCTCGGTGGCGTAGTTGGCTAACGCGCTTGTCGTGTTGAGCTCGACTGCTGAGGACGGGGAGATCGAGGTTCAAATCTTGGTCGGGTGAACTGGGGGTGGTTTTTCCTAAATGGTTTTCTACTCTCCCTCCACGCAAATGCGGGTTCACTTCCCCCAATTCAACATTCCTAATCCATTAGCGTAATTAGTACTTAAAGCGTATAACCCGAACGGGTAGTAAGACGCGGTGCTAAATATAATATTATATTGCTAAGGAGAAATCTGGTATGAAACATCCAATCAGATATGTGATAGTCACAGAAAAATCACGTTATTATTTGAATAAAAATAATAAATACCTTTTAAAAATAAATTAATTTTGTAAATTTGCTCTGAAAGTTGTAAAATGCTTGTCTCCCGACTATAGGCCATCATTTTGAACAAAATAAATACAATCTTTTATTTAACCTCTACATTTTAATTATTTCTTTGCCGTTTGATCAAAAAGGAAGCGAAAACGAGATAATCTACAAACGAAATTTCGAGAAAGTTTTTCGATCTCCTACTATTCCCAAAGTTTAGCTGTTTAATCCGTGAACGTTTTGTATATTATTTATTATTATTATTATTATTAGCACCGCGTCTTACTAACCGTTCGGGTTGTACGCACTTACGCTAATTTGTAATGGTAGGGTGATTGTGAGATGAAATGGAGGACCTACAGTAATTTAACGTGGAATCTGAACCACGGTGGAGGCCGGACATTCCCCACAGTCATTCTGTATATTAGAAATATAAATGCTTAATATTAGGTGGAAGGAATATTATCAGAGTTTTATAAGTGTGCTGATTGCTAATGATTATTTTATGAACTTAACGAGGCTTTCCTAATTAAATTGGAAAATATAATTTAAAAATACCCATAGAAATAGGTATATGAAGTGTTTTATATACATATAGTGATGGTGAAAAGTTAGAGCATTAAGTTTTCAATAAATAAATTGATTTAAATGCACAATCTATAGATATATTTTAAAATTAGTTAAAAAAATTACTGAGCAAATAAAATAATTCAAAAAAAAGACTAAAGGTATGTATCTAATATTAAAGGGGAAAAAAAAAGGTTGTTTGGTTTAATTTGGATGCACATGTCATGTGCCCTTAGTGAGTCGACCTAAATGAACTCACACACGCGTGTGAAAATGACCATTATGAACACACGCAAGTGTAAAAATGTGAGGGCTGTCAAGTAACAAATAAAGTAATGTCAAAATTGGGAGTGGTTCACGGTTGCGTGTTGCTAGCCTTGTGATAAATTATTTAATGTTAGGATGTTGGGAACGCGAATTAATGACAGGGTTTCAGCCATTTCAATAACACTTTTTTTTTTCAAAAGAAATAAACTATATAGTTTAATTTTCTTCACATGGTTACCTCAGCATTTCTTGAATATTATTAAAGAGTATCTTGGAATTTAATGATTTTTATATCTCTTAAAAGTTTCTCATCTAGGGAAAATATTTTATTTATTTTGGCAAAAAAAAAAAAGTTTTTCTATTAGACATAAAAAAAATCCCTTATCTCTAGTTCTCTACATTCCCCCTTAAGTGTTTTATTTGTGTTTTTAAAATAAAGTTTTACAGACAGGATACATCACTTGTTATATAAATAAGTAATATTATAGCTACTTTTATACTGACGGAATTACAATAATATTACAAAGAAGTAGATCTCCCAAGATAAATAATAAATTATTTCAAATTTAAGATAACCATCACATGTATGGAGGACGTCTGTCAGGCTCGTTTGGTCTGATTTGCTGGACAGGTGGTTTTTCTTAATAAGTTATTCACCCTCCCTTCACACAAATATGGGTAACTTTTCTTTAAATTAATCCTTCCTCCTCGCTTTCCACTTACACAATTAAAATAACGTGTCTAGTCTGGACGGGTTGTAACTCACGTTGAAATAAAATAATCTAATATAATTAAATTTGGTAAATACTAATTGTAATACAAACGATGGTTGTAATTTGAAAACAAACAAAAATTCAGAAAAAAATATAACCAAAGTATAACTTAATTAAAGAGTGTGTTTTGTTTTTTAAGTTTTTTTTTTATAAAGATTGTGTAAAACAAAGTAAAACTAAGAACATATGAAAACTTTAATTTTCTCGATTGTTCTCTTTGGTTGTGAAACGTGGCCTCCTTCTTTACATAACAAAAAAAAATTTAAGGTATCCAAAAACAAGATGCTTATGAATATATTTGGTTCAAAAAGAGATGAGACTACTAGGGAATGGAGGAGGTTACATATCGATGAGTTAAATACCCTCTATTCATCATAACACATTGTTATGATAGTCAAATCTCGCAGATTATGGTGGGCAGTACATACAGTGCTAATGGAAGGATCTAGAACCTTGTTCGAGGTACTGACTGGCAAACCCAATGGAAAGAGACCATTGGGAAGACTTAAACACAAATGGGGGGATAACATTAGAATGTATCTGAAAGAGATATGGTGTAATTAGGTGGATTGGATAGAACTATCACAGGATAGGGATAGGTAGTGTACTATTTTTAAGTGCGCCAATTAACTTTCAACTTCCCAATACCATAGGGTGAGTAAGTAAACATAAAGGATGATGGTGTAGGAAAAATTGGGTGAGCATCTCAAAACGTTGCAATAAAATAATATATGTAAATGCTTAGTTAAGATTTACGTTATAAAGACCTTCTCCGTATGAGTGGCTTTGATAGAATTACACTTTTCTACTCTCTCAAATATTGTAAATGTTAACAATTTAGAGCTAGAGGTTTTGATTAATATTCACGTTTTAAGTAACCCGAGCCTAAATAAATTATACGATGCACCGCACAGACTTTATAGCTCTACTACCTAAATATTGAAATATTTATTTAAAACACGTAAGATATGGAAAATGGAATGATATACATTTTTGTAGAAACACAATGGAAGAAAGAGCATTACATTTGATCAAATAGCATCAATTAAATTATATACACTACCACAGGAATATTTTGAGATTTAAGTGACATCTCTGTTCACCAAATAGCTTAACAATAAACTCTCCATTTCCTAGGCCTCAATTTAAAAAAATATATTTGCAAATAGCTCGGAAACTATTGGTTTTATAAAAATATTTTTCAAATAAAAGTGTTTTGTTTTTAATAGTCATACAACTTTTTAATGGTAACTTATTTCGTATTTCAAAGAGTTGCGAAGAAATGATCAAAACTGGAGATGTCCACTTATATAAGGTACCGTTTAAGTTATTTTCTCGAAAAAAAAGGTAGAGGATCTATTTATTTTTAATATTAATTAGTGCCTAAATACTAATTTTAATAACAATCGTTTGAGCTGATTTCGAGAAAATCGATTTTTTTAAATACTTTAGCCTTGAAGTAAACTATTATTATTATTATTATTATTATTATTATTATTATTATTAGCACCGCGTCTTACTACCCGTTCGGGTTATACGCTCTTACGCTAATGTGTAATGGTAGGGTGATTGTGAGATGAAATGAAGGACCTACAGTTTAACGTGGAATCCGAACCACGGTGGAGGCCTGGCATTCCCCACATTCACAAGATGTCTTGTCAGAGGTGAAGGAAGGGTTTGGAAATCAGATAAATCTGTGCCGAGACCGAGGATTGAACCCCGGCCGCCAGCACAGAAGTCTGACACCTTACCCCTAGACCACCAGGTCACCTACTTGAAGTAAACTACCCTAAATTTAGGGCTAGACATCTAATTCCAAAAATGGAGATGTGTGAGAATCCTAGACACAAAGTCTTAGCCCTATCAGTAAAATGGTTTCAACCCTAGGCTGAAATACGGACTTACAGACATACGTCATTGAAACAAACTTTTTCAGTTCAGTGGTCATGAAACGTTGATATCCATCATCATCTCAAATTCGATTTTATTTTACTCGATCACGATACTTAACCTACCCGAAGGGTTGTGAGAAGGTGAAAAGTGGATTTTAAACTAGCTTTAGTGGCCGCATGGTCTAAGGTGCTACTCTCACAGTAGACTAGACTGGCGATGACGGGGAGATCGAGTTTTGTTGAATCTTGATCGGGTGTACTGAGGGTGGTTTTCCTTAAATGGTTTTACACTTTGCCTCCACACAAATTCGGGTACACTTACTCTAAATATAAAATTCCTAATCCTTTAAGCCACTAGCGTAATTGGTGACTTGGTGGTCTAGGGGTAAGGTGTCAGACTTCTGTGCTGGAGTCCGGGGTTCAATCCTTGGTCCCGGCACAGATTTATCTGATTACCAAACCCTTCCTTCACCTCTGGCAAGACATCTTGTGAATGTGGTGAATGCCAGGACTCCACCGTGGTTCGGATTCCACGTTAAACTGTAGGTCCTTCATTTCATCTCACAATCACCCTACCATTACACATTATCCTACCATTACACATTAGCGTAAGTGCGTATAACCCGAACGGGTAGTAAGACGCGGTGCTAATAATAATAATAATAATAATAACACTAGCGAAATTGGTACGTAGGTCTATAACCCAAACGGGTAGTAAAACGCGGTGCTAATGTCAAGAAGGGGATTTTACAAGTCTGTCTGTCCCTATGCATAAAATAAATTTTAAACGGCCTAAGGCAAGGCAGTTAGATTGAATGTAAGAATTCTAGGACAACTAGTTGGTTGAGTATTTAAGGAAAAGCTTTTGGGGGAGTTTTAATTGAGAGGGTTGACTGAAAAAAAATTGCTGACAAGACTTAGGGTCTGTAATGTGGTTTCATGCCATATTGAGGTTGCATGGACCAGATATTTGCATTGCAATAAGTTATTGAGTATGACAATAAGGAAAAATATTTACTGGGCATTTGTTGATCTGGAAAATATGTGAGTAGGTGTATGTTATGAAATGTTCTGAGAGAGTGTGATGTGGGTACATGGTTAGTGAATGCAATTATGACTGTCTATGATGTAAGTAAAGCATGCGTTCGGGTGGATGGAACTTTGAGCGAATGTTTTGACATTGAACAGGATGTTAAACAAGGTTGTGTTATCCCTCCATGGTTGTTTAATGTATTCATGGATAAAAGTATGAGGCATACTTAAGAATATGTGATTGGTGTATAAATGGATAGTGTGAATATGAGAGTACTGTTATATGCAGATGATGCCGTATTAAAGGGTGAGTGTGAAAGTTACTTGCATAATGTATTAAATAGATTGAATGTGTTTGAAGGCAAAATACATCTTTATATAAAACTCCAAAACTATCAGCCTAATATAAACGGAAAACTGTTAGAACAAGTGAATGATTTTGTATATCTGGGAAGATTGTTCTGTAAAAATAGAGGGAGGGATGGATGTTGAAATCTACAGACGGGTGAATTCATCTCGGAGAGTAGTTGGATGTACGTAGACTATTGCAAAGAATGAACTAGTATTGAAAGATGCAAATATGGCAGTATATAAAAGTGTGTTAACGCCAAAACTATTTTATGTATGTGAAGCGTGGGTTAGTCAGGAGAAAAACCAGAGCAAGGAGAATAAAGTTGGAATGAGATATCTAACAAATGTATGTGGAGATCCCGTATGTACCAAGTCAGTAATGAATGGGTGCTGAAGGAGAGCTGTTTGAAAGGAATCCAATTGATTATCTTACGTTGGTTTGTGCATGTTGAAAGGATGAATCAAATATATGAAGGTAGAGTGTGGATGGAAATAAATAGTTAGGCCATGTAAGACGTGACTAAATATTGTAGATGAATGTGTGAAAAAGATAAAAATTAAGATTTTTAAGAATAGAGAACGTGTGTGACTTATTGTATGGATCTAGATGAAGTGACGGGAGTATGCGACTATAGGGAAGTGTGGAGAAAGTTAGTGAGGATGGCTTAGATTTGAAGATGGTTTCTTGAGCTATGTATATGTGTCTGTATAATTAATTATATATTCGAGTATATGTTTTTCTCTAAAAAATAGATTTTAATAGTAGTTTGTTTATGATTTATTTTTGGAAATTTTTAATGCTTTTGTAGATAGCATTAACGATTTTGTTCAAAATTGGTATTAGATGCCAATTTATATAACAATTAATCATGTATGTTTAATTTTATAAAATAAATTAAAAGTAGTTTATAACAAATTTGAAAATTTTCTAAAATGTATCTTTATATTTGATTAAAAATGGGTAAATTAGAATTGTTCTTATGGTAAATAATAAAATATTTTAATGTTTACAAATATAAATAATTTGACGTTTGTATACAAATAACTTATTTTGTAAAATTCTAATGTTATAACATGTGTTAAGAAATATTTTGTTTTAAATGCATATATGAAGTGTTTGTTGTGATTAAAAGGATAATATGTTTGTCTTTCAAATGAATTCTTATTTGAAGGTAGTGTACTGATTTATTTTTAAAACTCTGTTTAACCAAGTGTGAAAGTTTGCACGATTGTGTTAGACCATTTAATTTTTAAGGTTTACATACATAATCAGTCAACAGAACAAGTTTGATACAAATTTCCTTAAAATTAAAAAAAAAAAAAAGATTTAACAGGTGAAATTATTTTTGATTGACAAAGTATTAAATAGGATAACACTAGGATTCCATTTCCAGTTTATTCTACATTTTGAAGAAATTTGGATTAATATATATATATATATATATATATATATAGGAGAAAATTAAAATGGTGATAAAGTACATTTGAGACAAACGAAGTGGTTAAAGTAAATGTTCTACGTATATTAAAAAAATAAACACGAATATTAAAATGGAGAAAATTATATTTGGTTATTTTTATCAGTAAAACTAAATTGAGTAGAAGAAAGTTGATTTAAAATAATCTTCAACCGAAGGAAGGAAAAATATTTCACCATGTAGAATGAGGGTGAGGAAATTAAGAGGCGAAGAAAGGTGAAAAGAAAATGCAAATATAAAAACTTGAAATGTCTCCAAGAACAATAAAACCAATATTACGATCCGGACACATTTCGAATATGCTGAAAATGTGCGCTAAAGAGTGACATTAGTGTCAACTTTATGATGATTTATTAGCACTTAATAACAGAAATTTATATATTAAAAATGAAGATAAACTTAAAGTGGATTCATATTTGTGAAAATAATATTTTTCATGAAATTTCTATACATTTTACTTATACATTATAAAATGTGTGTGCATAACTATTCAAATAATGGATGGTGAAGCCCAATAAGTATGTGCTTACGATTAGATTAACAAACAGCGAAAACATTTTTTTTATTATTAAAGAGTTATGTGTGAAACAATCATATCTTTTTCTAGATGTTGTGAAGTCAGCTTATATATGAATAGATCATATAAATTATATTTGCACACTGTCTCTATTGTATAAACAGTCTATTATTATTTTAAGCACAAAATAATCTCCTTTACTTTAAATATATAAATCATTTTATATTTATTTTGTTACAAACCATTAAATTGAGTTTTGATAACTACTATGCTCTTTTCATACTTCGTTTTTAAATAATATATTTTATTTTCAAGGTTGCCAGGCACCTGGATGACCGGGAAATTTTGGTTTCTGTTAAAAACCAAGAAGGCTAGGACATTTTACGGAATCTAATAAAAATACTGGAATATTTGCTAATTTGAGACAATTAACTGAAATTTTAAAGTATCTGGTCTTTGAATGGACGAAAAATTGAAATAAATAACTAAACATGCTTATTAAAACATATCTTACAACCCCTTAAAAAAGAACTGTGAAGTGACGGAATATGAATTTTTCCATCAATCTTAAATAATCCTGTTTTAAACCAAAATTAAATGTCTTCACAATTATTCAGTTTGATGTAAATTGAAATGTTATTTTTTAAATCTAAGCTCCATGAAAAATAATAGTTTTTTCTGGAAAACACTAAGAATTCGCTATTAAGAAAATGGAGGTGGAATTTACGTGATTTCACTAGATTTTTAAATCTGAAAATCACAGTTAGAAAACGAATGTATTAATATATTTAATAATAATTTTGAAAATATTCTAACACTATTATTCAAGTCACTTTGATAAAATATATATTACTATAACATTATTTGAATTTATGTAAACATTGCTAATATCTTTATTTTAGACACGTGATATGAAGATGTATCAAAGATTGATAATTAATATTCTCTTGACTTGAATAAATATTCTATTTTTCTTTCTCCTAGGGAAAGTATCCTAATTGTAAAAGTTCTTGAACTCTAGGCTATGAAGAATTTTGACGTCTTATCTACCCCAGAACCCCGAAAAAGTGGGTCTTTAAACCTTGTCTCTCTCCGAGTATGTATGTACTGTACTATACATTCCCGTGGCTGCAGCCTAGACTGGTTTAATATTTATATGTAATACCTCTGGGATTTAAAAATAAATGGTAGGGTTAACCGAAGAGAATTTCTAGCTACTTTATCTAAATTTTACTTCTAACTCGTCATATATGTGAAACGAGATAGTAGTGTTATAGAAACATAATGGGGGAAAAATAACAGAGAATGTCACCAACGAGCATACATGAAATAATAGACACGGTACCAGAAACATTATTTTTTATGTGCATTTTCAACTCACAATCTCTATTTAAAAATATACATATTCGCTTAAAGCTCAGAAAACATTGATTTTATAAACTATTTCTTAAAATAAAAGTTGTTTACTTTTAGTAGTCTTACAACTTTTCAGTGATAAGCTATCTTGTATCTCAAAGGGTTGCGAAGATACTATCAAAATTAGAAATTTACGTTTATTTAAAGTACCCTCAAATTAATTTTCATGTGAAAATGATCTGTGCCATTTTTATTGAAATGTTAAATATTACCAGGAGACGAAATTTAGTTAAAATCGTTAAAGCCTATCTCGAAAAAAAATCTATCTATATTTTCTTTTCACACTTAACTGAATTACCATTAATTGTAGGGGTTGGAAAGATAGTTCCAAAAATTCCTCTGAGATACCTTATAAAAACTCTAGATTCCAAGTTTTCTCCCTATTCTTAAGAGTAGTTTCGGCTGTATTCCCGGTAAAAGACAAACGGTATTGAAAAATATCACTTCTTTGGATTCAGGTGATCATGAAACGTTGACATCTATCAAAATCTTGAATTCGATTTTTTGTCGATCAAAATATTTTATCTACCTAAGGGATCGGAGGTACAAATTGCTTCTGTCCTCAAATTATTATTATTTTACTGATTCATTTGTTTAAATTCAAAATATTTTGAAAATTGTTTAGACAATTTTGTTTAAAATGATTATCTACAAAGTTTTTGGCATAAGAAATAACACTGAATGTGTTTTGCAATAAATAATAACTCATTTATGCGTAGTTTACTGATGACCAATTAGAAAATTTGAGTTATTTCGAAATTTCTTTGATGGTTTTGTTAATGAACATAATAAATGAGGATATCTGCTTTTTTTTTTGTAAATGAAAAACTTAACTTTTGAAAAAATGTATATTTTTTAAATCTCTAAAAAATTGTAATCAAAATGTATATAAAAAGAGTGTTTGATATAATTATCAAAATAATGTGAGTTTTTCTGAGGAAAACTTTGATACATTTTAGTGACTTCGTAATGAATATATTTATTTTTATATTTTAACTAAACTGTTATTTTTAGATACGAACTCGACTTGGAATACGTTGTTTTTTGGATGTCACGCACTTTAATATTATCCAAACAAATATACAAAATTTATTCAAATTTTGAACATACCTTATAAAATAGATATACATGAGGGATACGAATGAAAACCATAAAGAAAATTGAGTATCTTACTTAATAAGTATACACCCGCTTCGGTGGCTGCGTGGTCTAACGCACTACTTTCATGTTTGATTAGATTTCCAACTTCCGGGGAGATTAGGGTTCAATCCCGGTTGAGTGCACTGAGAGTGGGTTCTTCCTAACTGGTTTTACACTCTCCATCCAAACAAATACGGGTGCATTTCCTCTAAATGAAACCTTCCTAATCCTTAACCCATTAGTGTAATTATTACATAGGCTTATAGCCTGAACAGGTAGTAAAACGCGGTGATAAAAAAACAAACAAAAAACATACAAATTACATTTGAAACCAAACATATCTATTAAGTTTGTTTGAATTTCCAATAATTATACGGGTTAGCATATAACATAATGTTTCGCCGGTTAGATGCCAATAAAAATATTGGGATACTAAGGAATGGGAATGATTGACGTGTAATTAAACCAAACAACTAAATGGAACCGCCTCGGTGGCGTAGTTGGCTAACGCGCTAGTCGTGTTGAGCTCGACCGCCGAGGACGGGTAGATTGAGGTTCGAATCTCGGTCGGGTGAACTGGGGGTGATTTTTCCTACATGGTTTTCCACTCTCCCTCCACGTAAATGCGGGTTCACTTCCTCCAATTAAACCTTCCCAATTCCCAATCCATTAGCGTAATTAGTACTTATAGCGTATAACCCGAACGGGTAGTAAGATGCGATGCTAAATAATAATAATAATAATAATAAAAAACTAAATAAAACGAAGATCAAGCACACTTCTTACGTGACAATACTAAAAAAATTAAATGTTTATGAATGATGAAACATACTAAATAATAAAAAAAGAAAATAATGAATGATATCCAAGAATTTACTTGAATAAAATAGTATAATTATTATGCTTGTATGATTGGATTTTGGTACGAGGGTAAATATCTGAAAATTACAAAAGTTTCAAGAAATTTCTACTATATTATTCATACGTCAAGTCATGTAATCTGCAGATGTCATTTTTAATATAGAGTCCAAACAACTATGTAATAATACCAATAAATAGTTGGAATGAAACAAAATGTCAAAGTTGAAGATTAAATCATATTCGCTTAGACTTTGACCCCATAAAAACTTTAGCATCTTCAAAATATTTCGAAGGAAGAAGAAAACTTAGATGTATTGCAAAAAAATATTTAAAAAAATCTCACTAAATATGACATATTTCAACATATAATCTCATTTTAGTAATTGAATAAAATCTTTAATGTAAGTACACATCAATTCAGATATATCGGCATAATGTAAAACAGGGAGTGATTTTTTTTCTTCATTTTTTTTACTACACCTGGGATGGACTTTTTAGGTATTCGGTGCGGTCTTAACGAATATTATGTCAATTATGTATCGTCATCGTTTATAAATCATACACTCTCAAACTCGAATTGTATTCCTACAATTTATTAAAATGAAATGTTTTATTAACTATTTGCACTTTCTCATATCAAGAGAAAATATTATGATCGTGAAATAATTCGATCTCGAGGTTATTACAGATTTTTACATTTTATGTGAACACGAACNAAACCAAATAAAAAAAAAAAAAAAAAGTGGATTGTACAATTCTGTCTGTCTGGCCTCGACCACGGTTTCAAAAGGGATTAGTGGATTTTGTTCCAACTTTATAATATATACAACTTTTTTTTTTACTCTAGCCCTTCAATTAAACCTGGTTTACTGATGAGTTATTTTTTTGAATTCCAAATTTTCCAAATTTAAAAATTGCCCTAACGATTTTGTTTTAAATGCATAGCTAGGATTTGTTTGACATGAAAAATAGTATTGAATAATTGATATTTAGGCAAAAATTTGATGAAGGGTTCTAATGACTGATTTTTCAACAATTTGGTTCGTTGAAGGGTAGTTAACTGATGACTAATATTTCAACAATTTCGTTCCAGCTAGATATCTTGTGAGTGTTTGACATAGAAAAAACACAGTATATACTTGTTTTTGGGTTACTTACCGATGACTGATTTTTTAAAAACAAATACTATTTTTAAAATGGCCCTAATATTTTGGTTCCAAATGAGTATCTTAGAAGTGCTTGACATGCTAAATAACCCTGTATACTTTGTTTTGGGTAAAAAATCTATAAAGAGTATTTTACTTAGACATTTTTGAAAATTCATATTATTTTGAAAATGGCTGAAACGATTTTGTTTAAAATGTATATTTGGAGAGTGATTGACATGAACTTGGCAAATAAAGCTGTAGTCTTGTTTGGATTTTTGCGGGGGGTGTTGGGAATTTTTGGCTATGGGAAATTAACTAATTACTGTGATTTTAACTTGAGTACTTAAAAAAAATTGCTTTGGTAATTTGTTAAAAATTAATGTTGGGAGACTATTTTATATATCCATAATAATGTACCTTTATTTATCTAAAATAAATTAATTTAAGGGTAGGTTACTTGTAAAAATAATAGAAAATTTGACTGTTTTGGAAATTGTTCTTCTTCTTCTTATTATTATTATTAGCACCGCGTCTTACTACCCGTTCGGGTTATACGCTCTTATGCTAATGTGTAATGATAGGGTGATTATGAGATGAAATGAAGGATCTACAGTTTAACGTGGAATTCGAACCACGGTGGAGGCCTGGCATTCCCCACATTCACAAGATAACTTGTCAGAGGTGAAGAAGGGTTTGGAAATCAAATAAATCTGTGCCGGGACCGAGGATTGAACCCCGGCCGCCAGCACAGAAGTCTGACACCTTACCCCTAGACCACCAGGTCACCGAAATTGATCTTAAACATTGACTTCTAATTTGTAATCTGTGAATAGTTTTTCATGATAAATGTAATAGGCTTACGTTTTTATTATTACAAATAACTATACATGTAGAAGTAAGGTTATTTTTAAGGGAAAAGTGGTGTTATTTTTTCTCAAAAATCAATGATATACAAGCTGAAAGCGATGTTATTATTTAAGAAATACAAGTCGAATTAGTATTTGTTAAATAAAACCTAGGATAAAACTGTCTAAATTTTTCGTTCATATTGTGTATTTAACTATTTATTAACATTTTAGGAGAAAAATCTAATATAATTACGCACAAAAATTTCATGCCTAGTAATATCAAACTCGATATATTAATATCATTACCTTCAAGTCTTACGAATAGGAATATCTAAATAATCTATTATTAAATTAAGCTTAGACCAAATATAACACCGAAACACTACTATCAAATATAGAGAAGGGAATAAAAATTAAGAAGATATAATTTTGCCAAACACGACGACCTGTAACAGGTCCATATATATATATTAAAGTCCTTACTTGGACCTAGCGTGAAATCTTTTAAAGGCTATAAACAATAATCGATCTATATAAATTTAGGTATCGTAATGTGTAAAAGTAGAAATCGTTATTTTTAATGCTAACCTCAGATAAAGAAGCTTAAATATCCTGAAAAAATTAATTTTTTTCTGTGATCTATTTTATAAAATAAGTAAAAACGGATACTATTTGTATAGACAGCAGCCTTGGTATATTGTTATCACCAGTGTTACTGCATTGAAAATTATATTTCATGATGTGGTATTTGCCAGATTACAAAGAAATAGTGTTTATTTAGTAAAAAGCTTGAATTCGTGTTATTCGTGTGAAAACAGTAGAATTTGTGTAAAAATTTATTTTATCGCCAATGCGAATGTTGCATGTCCCTACAAATAACAAATCATTTTAGGGTGGTTTAAAAATAGTTTATTTTTGAAAGTTTGAATATTATTTTAAAACATATTTAAACAAATTTATATAAAATTCATATACAAAGAGTTTTTATTGTGGATAACAAGCTGATGTGTTTGTTTTATGAATAAAACTTATTTAATAGAGGCTTCATAAAAACATATTATTTAAACATTTTCTTCGAAGCTATAATACACAATATGAGAAAGTTTGTGTGAGTGTGTCATACCATCAACAAAAAACATACTTGTATTTAACGTTGACTCTCTGAACCGAGAGATTATCTCAGCACATAAGAATGTTTATGAGACACAGCGGAACGGTCTATCCATTTTGCCGGGAAAGATATTTCCACATATCTTCCATATTTATTTTACATGCCACCATCGACACCCATGGGCCCGACTGACTTACTTCCACTCTGAAAGAAGCTGTGCTGTGGATTTTTATAGCTCAAGAACAAACCATCGACCCCGGTTGGGTTTGGACCCATCAATATTGGGCCTAAGGGGTGAAATTTACGTCAAGACTACAGATTTCGACCGTTTCATTAACAGTTTGGATGTTTAGTTTGTAGGACTCCAACCTCGAATATGTTTCTATTAACTTTTATAATACTTATTAGATGCTGATATATATTTTTAAGCTTGCTCGTACTATATACATAAAATAAATATATAACAAATATATTATATATAAAACATATATATAATATAAAATATATAATATAATATACATAACAAATGTATAATATATATGTATATAATATGTATAATATATATATAATATGTATAATATATATATAATATGTATAATATATATATAATATGTATAATATATATATAACTAGTGGACTCGACAGACGTTGTCCTGCCCGAAAGTTGGCTTTTCGTTTGGGTGGCATAATTGATTTCGATAATAAAACAAACACTATGTGATCATCACATTTACAAATTCACAATGAACTCCAATGAGTGAGTTACACAAATATTAAAAATTCAGGGTTTGTCAAAACAACATACAAATAAATCATCTTTTCTTTCCTCAAAATCAACTATATTGAGACAATAGTACATTACAAATACTTTGTTTCACAGTAATGGAAATGCTTTCCCATTCCGTCTGTCTGTTTCTGAAACTAATAAATTTTACTTAGAATAGGAACTGCTAGACACTTATACATACATGGTATCCATTATTAAAAATAATATATGGAATAGTGATCCCATAAATTTTTGGATTTTCGCCCACAACTCCACAAATATCAGCTGTATCGAAAAAAATTTCGAAGGTTGCTTACAAATTTGTATGCCGGGTACAGCTAATTGTATTTTATTGACGTACCTTCAAATATGACAAATGTCAAATTACTTTTTAATTGTTTCTATTTTCATAGTGCAAAGCATATACTTTTTTGGGCCTAGAACCTTTACGGGCTTAAGGAGAACAACTTAACTATATACGTACCATCTAAATAGTATATACTTGTTGTACGAAGTACATACTATTTCGATGATACGTACAGTCAGCTGCATAGAAACCTCACCCCCTCTTATACCTAAGGTTGTGATGTTAAAAAAACGGTCCGACAAAATCAATAAAGTTTGTTTTGTTTTTATCTTAATGCGAGTTGATGAACAATGTTTTTCGTCAATCCCTGAGGTGTATAAATGAACAGATTGATGTGTAATCTAGTTAATCAACGATATTAATTTTTGTTTGAAGACACGTGCAGTGATATCATGGCGATGCATTGCTGTTTGACCTGGCAATAACAAAATTTTAATTTCATCTCAGTTAGGATTGCACGTAAATGTAATGAACAAATCTGGTCGGCCGCACGCGCGCACGAAAGTCATGGCATCTTGAATGTATTCTTGCATATGACGCGGCTACCAATATATGATGATGAAAGAATATATGCGGTAACGATGTCATTGCTATTAGTGGTTCCATCAACGTTACCGACGTTACCGACAATAGGATCACGCAAATGAATGTACTCCTCAGAACGCAGCTTCGCTTGATTATACTTGATGTACCGTAATCGCTCGCTTTCAATTTTCGGATACATATCAACGATGTATTGATGAAACAGCTGGAGGCATCAGAGAATGTTGTTGTCTTCATTGGCACGAATCATCAACCGATATGCGTAGAAGTTCATCGCGCTCACTTTCTTGTTGGTTTCTGCACCAGAAAAGTAAAAATATAAATAAGACAAAAATAAATTAATCTTACAGAAAAAGAAAAAGTAAATAATATGTAGATTGTACCTGTCACTGGATTTATTTGTTTGATGTTAAAATGATATCCATCTTCTCCTTCCCAAAATATCAACGGATATTGCAAAGCGTCGTAAGAACGATGACTGTCTTGAATTGTGTGAACCGTGTTATCTCTGTGTTGGATCCGTATATCTCGACGTTCATATGCGTCGCCAACCATAACAACTGCAACTTCATTAACGGTGTGTGAATTGTATCGGCCCGCATGCTCTCCAAATGGTACTTTGTCTGCTTTATTGACGATCATGTAGTTGTCGTTTTGCAGTCTGTTTGAAACGGTATAAAACAACTGGACCAACTGGTTGTGATTTCGCAAAAACTGTTCCAAAGTCGCCACAATTTCTCGCTCCTCCATCTGCTCGATGTGGTTGTACTGGCAGCGTGCGTTTATTTGTTGCTCCTCATCGCCCATGAAGTAGATTTGCAAGAATTTTGGATCGGCATCAGGCATTGAGATTAAAGAACCTATTTGATGATATACTTGGCCCTGAATCTTAAACGTTGATTCAAAATTGCGACCATCCTCATTCTGAACGATTTTTGTTGCTCCAAATGATGTCATTTGGAAGCAAGAATTGAATTTGTGAATTTTACGCAAAAACAATTTTGATTGAGGTGTGGCTCCAGCCAATTGTGTTTTCAATGGTTCTGGCGGCGAATTCAATGGTGGAAGTACAACTTTTCCAGACGCGCAGCAGAAACCGGCCGATTCACCTTTGTATTTGAATGCATGGCAGATTGGCATTCTTTGTCCATAGCACCGCTGACAATTTGTGAATGTGACGAATAGTCGATGTCCGACTCATATTCGAACGCAAGACGGAGAAGTGATGCGCGTGTTAATGCGCGATGTACTTGCAGGCGCTGTGGTTCATGTGCTCTGTGTGCATCAGTGGCTCGTTGACGCGCCTGTCTTTGTCTCAATGCATTAGCTCGAAGGCATTCGTTGCATTGCTGTTGACTTTCATTTGCACGTGTGTTTGCAACCTGGACTCTTAAATTTGCATTGTCTGTCAATTGATCTTCTGCCGTTCGATTTAACCGACAGGTGTGGACTATTTGTGAATTCTGTGTACGTCGACCAATATTTCCTTCTCTTCCACGAAGACGTGGCATTGTTCTTTAATAAACACACAACACCTAAATATAAGCAACTTATATTTGAATTTTATGGATTACATTTTTTTTTTTCGATGAAACGTTTAACACTCCGTAAATTTTATAAAATCATCGACACAAATAAGCACTTAAAATAAAAATTTGCAGGTTAGATTGATTGTCATTGAATACGCATGTATATAATTTAAATTTATGGAAGATCATGTAAGATATTCACTTCAACACAGCACCTTACACATTTTTCCAATGTATGTATTTGAGTACACTTGATGAAAAATACACTCAATATTCACGCGATTGTGATACATGGATTATCGAAACACATCGTACAGAAATTGAAATGTCAAAACAACGCCAAGCCACGACGCAAGAGACTTGCGCATGTATTGATGCGTACGTCAAATACCACAGAATTCGAAATCAATGCCACCTATGTTACACAAACATAACTATGAATTATTCTCAGAAGTTCAATTATGCGTACGTCAAATACCAAAGAATTCGAAATCAATGCCACCTATGTTACACAAACATAACTATGAATTATTCTCAGAAGTTCAATTATGCGTACGTCAAATACCACAGAATTCGAAATCAATGCCACCTATGTTACACAAACATAACTATGAATTATTCTCAGAAGTTCAATTATGCGTACGTCAAATACCAAAGAATTCGAAATCAATGCCACCTATGTTACACAAACATAACTATGAATTATTCTCAGAAGTTCAATTATGCGTACGTCAAATACCAAAGAATTCGAAATCAATGCCACCTATGTTACACAAACATAACTATGAATTATTCTCAGAAGTTCAATTATGCGTACGTCAAATACCAAAGAATTCGAAATCAATGCCACCTATGTTACACAAACATAACTATGAATTATTCTCAGAAGTTCAATTATGCGTACGTCAAATACCAAAGAATTCGAAATCAATGCCACCTATGTTACACAAACATAACTATGAATTATTCTCAGAAGTTCAATTATGCGTACGTCAAATACCAAAGAATTCGAAATCAATGCCACCTATGTTACACAAACATAACTATGAATTATTCTCAGAAGTTCAATTATGCGTACGTCAAATACCAAAGAATTCGAAATCAATGCCACCTATGTTACACAAACATAACTATGAATTATTCTCAGAAGTTCAATTATGCGTACGTCAAATACCAAAGAATTCGAAATCAATGCCACCTATGTTACACAAACATAACTATGAATTATTCTCAGAAGTTCAATTATGCGTACGTCAAATACCAAAGAATTCGAAATCAATGCCACCTATGTTACACAAACATAACTATGAATTATTCTCAGAAGTTCAATTATGCGTACGTCAAATACCACAGAATTCGAAATCAATGCCACCTATGTTACACAAACATAACTATGAATTATTCTCAGAAGTTCAATTATGCGTACGTCAAATACCACAGAATTCGAAATCAATGCCACCTATTGGTACATAAACATAGCTATGAATTATTCTCATAAGTTCAATTATTCACTATTCAGAAGGTTTTAACGGTCAATTATTCATATTATATTCATTATTATATATATTGGGGGTGAGGGGGGAGTGAAATTGTGAGGTTACATGTTCTGATATGCAAAAAATCTTTTAAGAAAAATCCCCTCAAATAAATTCCCTAAAAAATAAAAATAAATTCTAGAACCTGATTGCAGCGCCACCTACCGGGTTCAATTGTGAATTAAAACCATCCATGGACCCACACAAACACACACAAAAAATTTCATCAAAATCGGTCCAGCCGTTTAGGAGGAGTTCAGTGACATACACACCTACAGAAGAATTATATATATTAAGATATATATATAATATATATGAATTTAAAAATTTACCAAAATCCATGGAGAACAAACTAGAAAAAAAGCTAAAAGAACTGTTCCATCAAATATTCCATGTTTTACTTTTTTTTAAGTGTTCTTCTATGAATAATATAATAAATATGCAAAACATTAAAATTTATGCTTGTTGAACAAAAAGGGAAAAAAAAGTAGACTAAAAAACTGTTCGCTCCTTTATGAATTACTAAAAAAAACATTAAATTATAGTTAGGTAAAGTACATCTTTATAATTTTGGGTAGAATTTACTGGACATGAAGTGTGTGGACTTAAAGAGAAACCTGTGGAGTCAGATATGGCCTTTCAATTGTCAATATGTTCTACTACCTATAAAACAAAGTGTCAGTCTCTATGTTTGTATGTCGCCTTAAGATTTCTGGGACCATTTAACTGATTGCTATGGAGTTTTACCTTTTATTATGTAGTATATTTACCCCATGGGATTTTAGCATTTGTTTCACTACGCTAATACTTTATATATATAAATATTTAGCACCTCGTCTTATAATACTTTATAGAAGTTAGTAGTTATTTCAGAAGATTTAAAAATGGGTGAATATTCTGTTGATTTGAAGGTCACCAAAGAAACATATCTAATTAAAATTTAAGCAGAAAAATTGTAGTTTTATTAATTAATCCGAAAGATAAATATTATTACTGCGATAGTGACTATTCAAATTTGTTAAAGCGTTAGTTTGTGTTTACTTACTGAATTATCAATCAGTATTTAACCAACACATTATGAATCGAGTATTTTATTTGAAAATTATTCAATACTGGATGAAATGAATACAAATGGGCACTATTTTGGGTCATACGAAGTGTTTTGTGTAAACAGTTGAGTGTCAAAAGTTTGGACTACCACAACTTTGGGAAAAAAAATCAGACCCGACATTATAGAGTTGACATGTTATTATCTTTCTAGAATTTTGATTTCCTTTTTGCCCAAACTTATGCGTTTTGATACTTTTTAGTATTTTTTTTCCATCTTATTTCATAAATACATTTATGATGAAATAGGACGTTTTGGGTCTGAGTGCCTCTCATGAATATTTAACGGTTTCGACCATTCTTGCTAAAGGCTACATATTGCTTCCCACGGGAACATTTCCGGTTAATATTTTATACATTTATCCGAGCCACTACCCGGATGCAATGGCACTAAGACTTAAAACTATCATAAATTTGGAACTCATAATTCAATATTCCATGCTACTTTCTAACTTATAGTCAGCCATAAGCCTACTTCAGCAGAATACTAAAGTATAACACTAGTGATAAATATAAATATATTATTTTGAATAATATCAACTTTGCTTGAAAATATTAATTTTTTTCATAACCTATCAAAAACTAAAAATTCACCCCTATTGGTAAGCACAGGTCAGGATCATCCATTCCTATTTGCTGGTGATCAAGATGTCTTTGTTCAAATCCCGACCGAATCTACTGAGGGGGCATTTTTTTATATATATTTTAGCACTATATCATACTACCATTCGGGTTATACACCTATGTACTTATTATTATTATTATTATTATTATCATTATTATTATTATTATTATTATTATTATTAGCACCGCGTCTTACTACACGTTCGGGATATACGCACTTACGCTAATGCGTAATGGTAGGGTGATTGTTAGATAAAATGGAGGACCTAAAGTTTAACGTGGAATCCGAACCACGGTGGAGGCCTGGCATTCCCCACATTCACAAGATGTCTTGTCAGAGGTGAAGGAAGGGTTTGGTAATCAGATAAATCTTTGCTAGTATGTACTAATTACACTGATGTGTTAAGGATTTGGAAGGTTTAATTCAGATAAAGTGTACTCGCATTTTCGTGGAAATAAAGTGAAAAACCACCCTAAGTACACCCAACAGGGATCTAACCATGATCTCCCCGTCTTGGTAATATAGTTTATTACAATAGTAGTGCCTTAGATCATGTGGTCACCGAAGTGTGTTACATAAATTATTCTTCATTTTCCTTCTTCAGAAATGCGGGCACACATTATACAGTATATACCTTCCTTATCAATACTCCATGAGCGTAAACAATATGTGTATAGCCCGAAAAAAAAAAAATATATATAGAGGGGGGGGACCCCAGCAGAGAAAATTATATTCGATTTTTAGATAGTCATCTCTTTGTCTATAGTAGTTTTATGGATTTAATTTTAAATAGGAAATAACTTCTTTTGACATTATATAAACGTTGTAAAAACCTTTTTTATTTATTCATACATTGAGTTATGTGCTTTACGATTGTCACGTTTGATAGAACATGCCAACAAATATAAAATAATACTAATAATATATTAAAATTATATTAATATTGTCCACAAAAAATAAGTTTTGATTTTCTAAAAATTCCTTCCTAACTGATTCCTAATATATGCTTATCCGCTTCGATGAACGCATGGTCTAGGGCGCTACGCTTGCAATAGACTGGGCTTCAGATGACAGGAAGATCTAAATACAATAGGACCACCGGTGTGAGTAGGAACTTAAAAAAAAAATGACTTTAGCCTTGTTTGGACCAAAATACTAGGACAATTTTGAAAATATGAAACTTAAAGGAATAATATTTTGTGTGTCTAGGTTTGCATTTTTTTCCCAGATGAATGTGGGAAAGCTATTTTTTTTCTAGCCTATTGGTTTCCCGATATTTATTTTTCAGGATAATTATGGTGTATTGAATCCACTCTATTCATATTGTTAATTTAATCCATGAAATGTCAAACTCTCTTGATCAAAGGGCAAACATTGAAAGTTTAAAATACTTAATCTGCCTCTTTTTAAAAATAAAGTGATATTGACCTCATTTTAAGTAAACTATCTCCACCTTATTTATTTTTAATGCATAGTAAAAACTAGTATTTCTGTGGACAGTAAACCTCATTCCTTCCACGTTATTTTTGTTAATACAATTTAACAATTTATCTTTGGAAAAAATTAGGTATGTCTCTCTTTGACGATCGAGTAAGCCAGATAACAAATTAATGCTACATTATATTCCTAGAGAATAACCGCTGTTCGCCTGATTTTAAACGCCATTCATGCATTAGTTGTCAATTAAAATAAATGGTACGGTGCACCGCACATAACTTCTCCAGCTTTTATCTTAAAATAGACATTTACTAAAAACTCGTAAGATTTGTGAAACGAAATACTAGATCTATACATTGTTGTATAGATAATACACCAAAATATCATACATGAAATAATATACTCTCTTACATACCTTACTCTATAAGATTAAGAACTAGAAACTTTGTTACAGAAAAATTGAGAAAAGAGAAACATCTTTGTTCACCAAAGAGCATAAGAATCAAATTAATTTTCAAAGACCTGGATTAAAAAGTATATGTATTTGGTTATAGCTCAGAAATTATTGGTTTTATAAAAATATATTTCAAATAAAATATTTTTTTATCTTCAATAGTATGTACTAACAATTTTACAATGTTAATTTATTTCGTATCTCAAATAGTTGTGGAGAAATTATACAAATTGGAAAATTTCCACTATGTAAATTACCCTCAAAATCTTTTTCGTGAGAAAATGAGAGATGTCAGGTTATTTATTATGATAAATAATATCCATATATAAAATTCAATCAAAATCGTCAGAGCGAATTTTGAGAAAATCAATTTTTTCTCTTTTTGCCCTTCATTAAACTACTCTTAATCTTAGGGTTAGTTATCTAATTCCAAAAACCCCTTTTGGGAACCTTATGTTGACCCCATATAACAAGTTCTAACCCAATTGGTAAAATTGTTTCGACACTAGCCCGAGGTATAGAGAAACAGACGGCATTGTGAAAGACACTTTTTTGGTTTCACGGGGTCATGAAACGTCGACATTTATCAAAATCTTGAGCTAGTTTTTTTTTACGATCACAATAGTCTCTTATCGAGGTGTCAAGAAAAAGTCGCTTGGATGTGACAAAGTCAGCACCAAATAGTGTATTTTTACAATTCTGATAAAAAGCGTGTCGTATTTTATCTAACACATAATCATGAGCTGGACCTCAAGTTTGCTATTCCTGATTTAGTTCGTCGATATACATTAGTGGATAGAGGTTGTCATGTGGTCAGCATAACAAATCATCAGGCCATTAATATCAGTTTTCTAGACTGGATTCGGTTCTACGATATTCAAATAACTTCTCTGTTGTCCTCACGAAGCTGAGTTAACCCCTTTCTAGACACACTGCTTCAAAGAAAAGTCTATAAGCACCTGGGATTGAACCCGAGACCTCTGGATATGTTGACAGGAACTCTTGACTACTATAAAACAGAGGTGGTCCATGTCTTTAAATAGCTAGTAAATAATAATTTAAATCACACGTGTTGTGTATTTGGTACAATTTGAATTCCTAATGTCAGTCAATAATAATAATATTTAGCACCACGTCTTACTACCCGTTCGGGTTATACGTTTAAAGTACTAATTACGCTAATGGATTAGGAATTGAGAAGGGTTGAATTAGAGGAAGTGAACCCGCATTTGCGTGGAGAGAGAGAGAGAGTGGAAAACCTTATAGGAAAAACCACCCCAGTTCACCCGACCGAGATTCGAGCCTCGATCTCCCGTCCTCAACAGTCGAGCTTAACACTACAAGCGCTTTAGCCAACTACGCCACCGAGGCGGGTATCAGTCAATAATGTTATTGTATTTATTGTCTTGTGCTCCAATCGATCTTATTACCCGTTGGGGCTTAACATATTTTAACCAAGTAAATTGGGTAGGAATCAGGAAAGTAGAGGTGAGAATGAGAAACANGGGGGGGGGGGGGGGGAGGGGAGTAACCCTCAGTACACCCGTTGGGATTCCAAACCAGACTAAATAAACTTGACATTTAGATCGCGTGCTCTCTGAAGTGGATGGCTATTACTTAAGTCATTAGCTAGGGACAACATTATCCACTTTGGTTGTGTTGAGGTTTATTAATTAAGTGGATCACCTCGGCAAGAGATTATTGAGTCACAGACCTTCAGCTATAACCAAGGGTGTAAGTAAGTAGGCAGTAATAAACACACTGGCGCTTAGAGAGTAAGAAACACACTGGCTTTTAAATCTTAAACGTATCGCTTGCACTTAAAAAATTAACCAAAACCGTGCAGAAACTTATTTCACTAATGTTTGAAATTTTGCAACTATCTTCGGAAAGATGATATAAATGAATTTGCAAAATTGTTTAGTAGATTATTCATTGGCAAACAAAAAATGCGTTTTTTCGGTTATTTTTTATATTTTGTTAAATTTTGATTTTGTAGAAAAATATTCACATATATTTTAGTATAGCATGAAATTATGCTCAATAAAGTGACTTGAGTAATTTGTGTATGAATAATGAGATATTTTATGAAACAAAAATATGCATAGAAAAAGAATCCAATTTTGGGCGTGGGTGTGAGGAATTTTGCTGCCTAAGCTACCCTGTAGTTGCGCCACTGGTGTTAGCGCGATATTTAATTTTACGATGCGTTATTTCAAAATGTAGTTCACGCCAAAACAAGTTATTTTTTAGTAGTGTGTATTACAACCCACTTGTGCTATACGCTTATGTATTAATTACGCTAATGGTTTTAGGGATTTGGATGGTTATATTTAGAGGACGTGTTTCCGCATTTGCGTGGAGGGAGAGTGAGAAACCATTTTGGGAAAAAAACCTCAGTATACCCAATCGAGATTCTAACCTTTATCTTCTCATCGGCAGTATAGTCTACTGCGAGAGTAGCGCTTTAGACTATGTGGCCATCGAAGTGGGTAAAATAAATTCAAAAGATTCTAACAGGATTCTTTGTTCATGATCAACCCTGAGTTTGATTAGTAGAAAAAAAGTAGACCTAAATTTTACATTAGATCATTTTCAACTACTTTTTAAGCATAGTGATGAAGCTAAAATACCAGGCTTGATGAAAATTTATACCTAGTCTTCCTTTAACTAATGGAGTAATTTTGAGTAGTCTAACAACAGAACATTTTAAGATATTTGAGAACTAGCTTTTAACTTTCTCTTTACCTTGAGATAAAAAGTTTGATAGTTTTCTTTGCCCTCTTACTTCTTGACATGACAAAGGATGGTTGCAGGTGAAGGATGAAAGGGAGTATAAGTTTGGACATATAATATAAGTGGTTCCAGAAAATGACACAGACCGTTGTATTTTAAGCCATATGGTCTGACAGCGAATGATATCACTGACCGAGATGGTCGCCATAAGATAGAATCTAATAAAAATCCTCAGTGAAACGGTAACATATGTCATTAAGGAGCGTTCCTTTTTGGAGTCTGGTATGATCGGACTCTCTACCGATAATAGCCTTCCAAGTTCATGGAGGAGATTTAGTTACCCAATAGAATCTCTCTCCCACTAAACCACCGGCCGTCTTGGTCTCAATTTCTTCTTTTCCTTGTGTTCTCAGGAAATTAGACCATTTCAAATCCCACTAAATACCAGCTTTGCCTCATTCTAAATGGGTGAGCTGGAGTCTCTTTCTAAAAATAATAAAAAAAATTTTTTGACTGAGTTGAACTGCTTGGACGTTAGAGAATGATTAACTTTGTGATTAAGCTCCGATAACTGTCGTTATACTCCATCTATTTGTTCTCAAACTGTTTTCGACATTCTGGAAATGGTTGTAAATTGGTCTTCATCTCATACTAGACGGTTCAATACTCTAGATACAGTTCAATTTTCAACAAGATCCTCTTTCAAATACAAACATTTTTCGTGGCCCAATTTGCTAACATTTTATTATTTTATATGCATAGATAATATGTATCTATTATTATTATTATTATTATTAGCACCGCGTCTTACTACCCGTTCGGGTTATACGCACTTACGCTAATGTGTAATGGTAGGGTTAGATAAATCTTTGCCGGGACCGAGGATTGAACCCCGGCCGCCAGCATAGAAGTCTGACACCTTACCCCTAGACCACCAGGTCACCACGATAATATGTATCAAAATTGATAGCTGTAGCCCATGACTTGTAGCACGAATACATAAAAATAGATCTAGTATCTATTTCAGTGTTCATGAAAGTATCTTCTTATAAAAAAATGTACTACAAGCTTCCTTGGCTACGCCGTGTATAGTGAACACCGAGATATGTACGTTTCTGATTTATCCTTGTCTTTCTTTCCTCTTTCGGGCACACACCAAATTCATTTCCTCGCCCATCATAGTCCTGTTTTATATATCAAACATCACAAGCTACGTTACTTCTAGAGCACTTCTCAAATACTACTTCTACATTCCATAAAAGAAAGTAAACTGAGACAGCCTTCTAGTCCCGGTGTGAATAAATAAACTCAGAAACGAGGAGAAGTGAAGTCCAATTTTCATTGGAAAGGCCTTTTAGAAACAAACAAATTTTGCGGTCAATATTAATAACAGTAAACAATATTACAAACTATTTTTTCTAGAGGTATTAATAATATATATATATATATATATAATTTACTATGAATAATTATTGGTTTTCATACTAAACTAAGTTATCTAATTTTTTTTAGCACCACATCCTACTACCCATTCAGATTATACGCCTATGTACTAATCACTTTAATGTGTTAGGGATGAGGAATGTTATATTTATATTTATTAAGTGGTACCCACATTTGCGTGAAGGGAGAGTGGAAAACCTTGTGGAAAAATAACCCTCAGTACAACCTATTGAGATTCAAAATTTGATCTCCCCGTCATCGGCAGTCTAGTCTAATACAATAGTAGCGCCTTAAACCATGCGGACACCAAAGCGGGTAATTATTGGAGACTTTTGGTTATAAGCCCCTTGCGTTTCTGCACATTAGACCTAAGTTGAAAAAGTTTATGATTAGGTCATGTACGAGATAGGGCAAGGGTGGTGTTGTTGGAGAGTAATTTTTTTTTTACAAATAATCTATCGGTTTCAATATTTTTGATTATTTTCCATGTGGGGGCGGGGGCGGGGGAAATCGCCCCCAAGGTTTCGTTTGCCAGTGATAACGATATTGAGGTTCAAATTGCGGCTATATGTACCGAGGTATCTTTTTAAAAACAGTTTTTCACCAACCTTCCTACAGGTAAAATCGGGTACATTTTATCTAAATTATATTTTCCTCATTAATGTATTTGAAGATGGATAGCTCGGACGGGTATTAAGATGTGGTGCAAAATAAAGTACTAAAATGTCTCGTTACACACCAACATAATATAAAGTCCTTATTTTATCTCTAATTCAGGTGACAGATCGAATAGCTTTTAATCAACTAGCCACGGTTTCGTGTTTTGTTGTATTTTTCAAAAAATAATTAAAGTAGGCCTACTTTTTTAACACCGCGTTTTACTATTCGTTCGGGTTTTACATATATATATATATATATATATATATATATACTGATTACACTAGGCCCATAATGGGTAAGGGTTAGAGAAGGTTGAATTTTGAGGAAGTGTTCCTGTAGTTGCGTGTAGAGAAAGTGGGAAACAATTTCGGAAAATTGACACTCGGTACACCTGACCGGGATAGATCCTTGATATCCTTGTCAATGGCAGTATAGTCTATCGCAAGAGTGATGCCTTAGACCATGTGGCCACCGAAGCTGGTAAAGTACTCTTAAGAGCATTAACTAAATTAACTAAAAACAAAAATATCCCTGTACATCAGCTGATAAATATTTACTTGAATGATAGTTATATTTACTTTTAATTTAACTGAAATTGAAAAAAAAAAAAAAAAAAA
>CABFVZ010000251.1:148989-170709 GCA_902151445.1 Timema monikensis | reverse complement strand
TTTTTATTTTTGCTCATGGTGAAGCTTATTTGTCCAAAACTTATTTCTAATGAGTAACACAAATGGAAAACTAAAGTTTATGTTAGTTTAAATAGTTAGTTATACTACTAAATTTTATAGGGTTTGTAAACTTGATATAAATTTGGCTCCAACCCAAACTATGCGCTTTATGTTTAATTGCCAACAATAATTTAGCACTCACAGTTCTATTTCGTTTTGTTGTTGGTTCTGTATCATTATGGTGGCCAAATCTAAGTTGTTGACAACTATTTATATGATATAGCTAAACAAACTAAATATTTAATAAGCGGTGATCAACTGACGTGTCACCCTCTTCTGTGGCCACATGGTAAAAGGCATCACTCTCGCAGTAGACTGGCTGCCGATGACAGGTAGATCGGAGTAGATCTCAGTCGGATGCACCAAGATCAGTTTTACCTAAATGATTTTCCAATCTAACTACACGCAAATGTGGGTGCACTTCTTCCAAACTAAACATTCTTCACCTCTATCACATTAGCGTAGTTAGTAGATATGCGGATAGACTGAGCACGTAGTAAGACGTGGTGCTAAAAAACCTGACGTGTTGAAGGTGCGAACCTAAAGCAATGTTATGGACTGTAACTTAACAATAAATACAGCACTAACGATTTTTCTGGTTAAATGAGCAGCACTAAAGAATTTTTTGTTGCCTGAGCAACACTAACGTAGCACTAACGATTTCATTAAGTTTTGTCATTAGTGCTTGACCGTCAGATGCTGGGCGGGGCCAGGTTGAAGTCAATTTAGCCCCACCAGACGGTTTTGCCTTATAGCTTCCACAAAAATGTAGCACTAACGAAATTTTTGTTTTCAATGATCAGCACTAACGTAGCACTAACGATTGCACTAGGTCCGGTCGTTAGTGTTTTCATGGTGGGGCCAATTTTATGGACCTGAATAAATATCTATTTTAAAAATGTACCGAAGCACCAAAATGGTGGTGAGTAGTTAAATAGTTCCTTGTGTCTTTATTTTGGTCTAGTTGAAACTGTAAATAAGGCAGTATTTTTTAAATTTATTTTGTGTCAACTTGAAGGGAGTTGAACCCCCGTAACCCCTCATGGCTACGGCCTTGAGTATTACCCACAACCACGTGTAACGTTACAATCGTTGTTGGAAACTTAAACATGGCAGGCAGTTGACCGGCCACGTGTATAGCGTTGAGGCTGACCTCTGAGCCTGGCGGGAGCTAGTAAATTTGCCTTGGAAAAAGTGATTGATGCCCGCCACACTACCGTTAGTTTTGTATGTGTTCTAAGATACAAAAAGGTTGGGGACCTCTGGTATAACCAAATGCGTCACATTTTCATTAGGCTGTACTGCCGGTGATTGGGTCAGTGTGACTGAGAGCGGATCTTCCTAAATTAACTCACATTTTATATCTACGCAAATGAGGGTACATTTCATGTAAATCTTACCTTGCCGATCCATATCATATTAGACTTTTTGATATGTGTGCGTAAAGTCCGACTAGGTTGTGAGAGGTGGTGGAATAAAATTGTGTTAAAAATTATATGAATTTAAAAAAAAATGTAAAACAAATAAAATAGTGAAATAAGTATAACACAAAACGTATTGTAGTTTGCAGCCAGTTGGTTACTCCCACACGTAATATGAGATTCAAGGGGGAAAGGTTAGAAGGGCGATGGCTAAAGTGTGCACATTCTTACCTGTCAGAATTATTAACGTCCTGCACGAACAAGTGGGAGTAATATATATACAGAAAAAAAACTATTTTAGTATAACCAATAGAGGGCTCTCTAAAGACATTCAGAAGAGAGTGGGATAGGAAGAGTCGCCCCAAATAGTTTGTTTGGATCTTACATTAGAGGTCGGAATGTTAAATGTTCCGGATCCCGGCGGAGGGGTTTTCCAATCCTCGTTTCAGGTGAATTAAGAAACATCCGTATTAACTATTTTTATTATTCCTTCTGATGAATAAGTCCACCTCAATGTTATCATTAGGTCATATACTAACCACACGAACTATTCACATATTAACACTAGTGGAGTAGAGAATAAGAATCTAGAATGTTGAGGAAATGTACTCGAATTTTCTTGAAAGAAGAGTAGGAAATCACAATACACACAAACGGGTCTCGTACCCTAAACTATTGGTCACTGGTAAAGCAGTATATTAAGAGTCTGAGGTTGGGGTTTAAATCTTGGCCAAATCCCCTAGGGTTGGTTTACCAAGTGTGATTTGTTAATGAGGTTTTTCACAGCTCTCTACCCTTAAATTTGGGTGCGTTTGCTATAAAATTACCTTATTTGTATTTAATACTCATATTAAGTAACTAAATAATCCTTTTGTACAAAATGTATAAACCTATTTATCTATTTTTTCAAAGCTGAGAGTATAATGCAACTCTCCCTATCCGTGGGATAACGTGTCATGAGAGCTTAGTGGTGTGGGTAGGCATTATGCAGCGACAAATAATTATGGAGTTCATTTTGAGCTTGTTTATTGAAATATATTAATTAATATAAGAGTATATTAATGTTATGTAGGTTTTAGAACTAGTTGAAAGAGTTTATAAAAAGTTCCTCGTTATATCAATGACCCTTGAACACACGGCGTTGCGCGGTTATTGTCAAACTCAAAACTTTAAAGATTGGTTGAGGTGTCCTCATCGGTACTGAACAGGCAGCCAGGCTGTAGGATATTCTCCCCACAAGTTGTTGTAACTCGGTAGTTGAGTATGTAGAGAACTTCGAAGAAGACCCTTAACAACTGACATGCTTACCCGGCCTTCCCTCTCTTCAAAAGGTCTTAAACTCGCTGGTATCTACCAAGGGGGTTTGTCACCCCTTAATTACTAGTTTTGCCAATACTCTCTATGTTGTGCTAGTCGTCAAAACAATCAGTATTTTTGAAAACATGATCTGGCACAAGTACATAGCTGGCGACTCAGAACAATTGACAGTCTGAGTTCTTAGGCTTACGTCATCCTTGCATGCTCTAGATTACATAAGGCTGCAAACTATAACAATAACTTATATAAATTAAGGGAAAGTTAGAATTTATATTATTGAGAGATCTGAATTATAAATAAATGCTTTTGCTTAAAACATCCGCAAAGTTTGTCTACAATTTGTAAGTATACACAACTCTTACAAACGGAATAAAATAAGTATTTAAAAAACTTGTTTCGACAAATAAACACATTTGATCTTTTGAATTCACACCAATAAAATTAATTTTAAATTTTGCTAATTTTATTTGCCAGAACAAATAGTTTTCATTACTATCGCAATTTAGATTAAATAATGAACTCTCAGATACAAAGCCTAATTTAAAATAGTTATATATATTTATTAATAACATTAATGAGCTAATAACAACATAACTTTGAATTGAAATAAAGTACTCGATATTGTATTTGTATGAGATGCCTACGAGTCATCATTTGCTCTACATTGGACATGTTTTGCTACTTAAATTATATTTCAAGTTTATTGTTTGAAATTAACATAATACCAGTCACCTACTTCGGTGTCCCCAGGGTCTAAGGTGCTACTTTCGGAGTAGACTGCCGATGACAGGGAGATCAAAGTTAGATTCTTGGTCGGGTCTACTGAGTGTGGTCTTACAAAATGGTTTTACACCCTCCCATAACTCAAATGCAGATACATTTCATTTAAATATATCCTTCTTATCCCTCAAAAGATTAGCGTAATTAGTACATAATCGTATAGCATTAACGGGTAGTAAGACGAAGTACTATATATATATATATATATGCCAGTCAAATACAAGAACTAAGAACTGAATAATTATTAATTCTTCAAATATTTAATGAGAGGTCTATGTTATATGATGATAGTGATGGCATTCCTTGTTCAGTGGTGGTCGTGTAAAAACTTCCCGGCTGCTCGATAGCTGTGGGTATCAAAGTTAATAAAGGATTCAATATACAATCATGGAAAAAGGAAATTTAACTTACGGCAGTGACTCTGATCAATGAGGAAAATGCAGAAGAAACGAACAGACGCAGTTTTCACAAATTGAATTATCAAAGTAAATTTCAGGAGTGTTAAAAAGTTACAGTTAATGGACGTGTCGAACGGCTGGCCATTTATTTAATATTGTTTATTATAAAAGTTACTATCTAGATTGGCTGGTATATATGTCTACTTGAGCTGTCACATAATAGCTGTGTAACCCATAGCCATGGTAGTTTGTATTCGAGTTAGTTTATATTGTTTAAAAAAAAACTAGTTATAGTGAACAATATATACGTGTGCTACGTTTTGACAAAATTGTATAGAATAAAAACCTACCTTTCTCCACATTAGCTGGAGACACATCAATCAAAGCATTAAACAACAAATTCACTATTAAAATAATATTATCAAACCATTTTACAAGAATGAATTGCAATAAGATAGCATTCGCCACTGTTATCCCATACCATTCTTGGGAATAATCGGGATTCTAAGCTAAACTTTTGTAAAAGCGTGCATCTAAGACTTGCTATTTTGGTGGAAATCTGTAATATCAAAATAAACTTTTGAAATGGAGTATATAAGAATACATGAAACATCTGTGATACGTTGTAGAATAAATCAGATGAAAAATATAAAATAAACTCTGTCAGCTAATATATTTATTAATATATTTCTTATAAGTTTTAAAATGGAGTCTTTTGTGGAAGATAAATACTACTATAATAGAAGGTATAATTTAGTTTTGATATAAAATTAAATAACCGCAGCCAGGAATTAAATATAAGGGCTATTGTAATTATATGCATGTTTATGAGTTCTATTCATATCTAATTAGGTTAGTATTAGTTCGAAAATCATTTCGAATATCACATTAATTATGAGTACAAAATAATACGTTACTTATTTAAACTCGGAAATTTTTCATTCCCATTTTAATTGCTCTTAAGATATTGCGTGAATAAAATATATTATTATAAACTTACATTATCTATTCTGTCTTCAATTAAAATAATTATTATTACTTTTTAACGTCCTATGCTTCTTTTTCATAGTCAAATTTTACATATATATATATATATACGTACACACACATATGATTTTACATATTTCTGAACAAAAATATTAAAAACCATGTCGGAACTGACACTCCCGCAGACAATAGAATTGAATAGTTCTTACCTCGACTATTATGTTAACAGGACTCGGTACAATCCAATGGATAGGAAGGCGAACACAAAGACTTCTAATTAATGACTACTCCGAGAAGAGACTGGGTGGGCACTTCAATTATCGGTGATTAGGACCCTCACAGTATAGGGTATTGTGTTCTTTCATGGTCACAGACCTTAATTACTTACAGACACTAAATATAGTGGAATTGATAAATGAAAATGTATAGTAAGAACATAATACGTAATAAGAAATATATCACACCCCACCAAACTTAATAAGAATATTTGACAGTTAGGAAAATATATCTGGTAACTTTTCTGTTTTCATACGTAAAGTCATGTGATCTGTAGTTGTAGATAATTTATATATATATATATATATATATATATAATATAAAACATTTATTTGTCATATATATACATAATCACCGCGTCTTAGTTACTACCTGTTCTTCGTTCGACTCATTTTATATTATGATAATTACTCTATTGGGGTAGGAGGGAGGAAACATTTCAGAGGTAATCTTACCATATTTGAGTGGAAGGAGAGTGAAAAAAATTGATGGAAAACCACCTTCAATAGACCCAACCAGGATTCGAAACCTTATTTCCCTGTCATCAGTAGGCTAGTCTAACACGAGACTGAGTGGGTGTTAGATATTAATGATACTTATAAAAGAATACCAAAACCCATTTCGGTGGCCGCTTAGTCTAACGCGCTACTTTCATGTTGGACTTGACAGCCGAAGACAGGGAGATCTGGCTTCGATCCCGGTCGGGTGCACTGAGGGTGGTTTTCCCTAAATGGTTTTCTAATATCCTACCACGCAAATGTGGGTGCACTTTATATCGATTAAACCTTAATAAGCCCTAAGCCATTAGTGAAATTGTACATAGGCGTACGTAGGCGTATAACCCGAACAGGTAGTAAGACGTGGTGCTGAAAAACCCCCAAAAAAAACACTAAAATATAGTGAAGGGAAATGTTGACTGCAAAAAAATAAAATAAAGGTATTATATGTGTCCATTCGTAAAAAAATCAAGCTATAATAAAGATACTCAACTTACGTGTTGATAAAATAATTTGATTCATATGTCACTATTGATAGATAGTAGCAATACTTAAAATATAGTACAACATTATACATTTCATCAACAACAAATATTCTCGTAATTTCTTAAATACTTTACAACCTACTAATGATTTACTAAAGCAGGCCTGTTTATTGGTGGCCCTTGGAAGCATATTTTGTAGCCTGCGATGTACTAGAAAAGTAAAAAATAAAATATAAAAATAAATTTATCTAGAAGTTCCTTAAACATAATCAGATTTAATTTGTGCAAAATTTATTATATGTAGGCTTATTATTTGCTGTATTATAATGTATATCAATTATTATTATAATTTACTGTAATATATTTGGTATTGGTCTATTGGTCTATCGTGTAACATTCGTCTGTTTAATTTATACAGAAATTGAAAATACCATACAGTGAAAAAATTTGGTAACAGCTTGAAGAGCATCTGTAGGAAAATTGAAAATACGCCCGCCGCCCGTCACTTGTCTCTGCTACAAACTTAAGTCTTCCGTTATAATTTGTGATTTTGTCGTATAGGCTCACCTCGGTGGCGTAGTTAGCTAACGCGCTATTTTCGTGTTGATCTAGACCACCGAGGACGGTGAGATCAAGATTCGAATCTCGCCCGGGTGAACTGGGGATGGTTTTTCCTAAAATGTTTTTCCACTCTACCTCCACGCAAATGCGGGTTCACGTCCTCTATATTCAACCTTCCCAATTCCTAACCCAATAGCGTAATTAGTACTTTTTTATTTATTCAGCACCGCGTCTTACTACCCGTTCGGGTTATACTCGTAAGTACTGATTAGGTTAATGGATTAGGAATTGGGAAGGTTGAATTTAAAAGAAGTGAGCCCGCATTTGCGTCGATGGATAGTGGAAAACCACTAAGGAAAACCCACCCCCAATTCACGCGACCTAGATTCTAACCTTGATCTCCCCATCCTCAGCAGTTTGGCTCAACATGAAACTAGCGTGTTAGCCAACTACGCCACCGAGGCGGGTAATTATTACTTAAGCGTGTAACCCAAAAGGGTAGTAAGACGTGGTGATATATAAATATTTAAAAAAAACTACAATTTAGGCCTATCTTCCACGTGTGCGGCCCACACACTGTCTAGGAATATAAAATGAGGTCCTTAGCTGACTTAAAGTTAGACAGCCTGTATTAAAGGCTTACAACGTTCCCAGAACTTACTAAATCTACTTTCATGTGATAAATACGTCAAATAATATTATTTGGAACAATCACTTTTTACAGTTCTTTGAAATCTCAACAAAATTATAATAATGATTTGATTACAGTTTTTTAATATCCACCAAAAAATAATTTCTTATAATATATCAAATTTCTAACACAATATAATTACATGTCACACACTCAAAACACTAACAAGTCTCCAAAAAACACGCACTTCTTTGGTAACTTTTAATAAGATAAGATGGACTCTGAGGGTCGAACTTTACTAGCGAAGGCTACTATTGAGTTATAGAATTCTCTCGTACTTAGTTAATTCAATTCTAGCTTGGGTTGTTAATCAGCTCGAAACCTTATAACCAGCTTTGACAGATTCGTAAAAACTCTCAACAATAAAGGTCTAGCACTCTATTTAATATTGATAAATATATCTGAAAGAGCGTCTAGCTGCTAGCTTATTTTTTAAAGTTGGGGTATAGGCCAAGTTGGTAATCTGTGGTAAAACTTACTAACACATTAAATACTTATGGTGTGGGCATAATATTATTAGGAGTTAGTTATTATAATTATAATTATAATAATAATAATATTTATTATTATTACTACTTGAACCGCATCTTACTACCCGTTCGGGTTATACGCACTTCCGCTAATGTGTAATGGTAGGGTGATTGTGAGTTGAAATGGAGGACCTACAGTTTAACGTGGAATCCGAACCAAGGCGGAGGCCTGGTATTCCCAACATTCACAAGTTGTAATTAATACACGTCTTGTCAAAAGTGAAGGAAGGATTCGGCAATCAGATAAATCAGTGCCGGGACCAGGAGTTAGTAAGTTTATAATTTACAGATATAGTTTTTATTACTTTAAGAGTGTTCGAGTGAATAAAAACGTTTTAAGCATTCTATTTTATGATGGATTAAAATATTAACTATCATATTTGGTAATTACAGTTATAGCTGTATCTAAATATCATATTATTTAAATTTAAACATGAAAACTGGACTCGAGGATCTAAATCGGGACCTTTGGAATAGCATGCTAATGTACTGACCACTGAGCTATCCAGGAATCTTCCCGTACCCAGGGTAATTCTTCACCACACATTAAGTTAGTGGACCCACTTCGGTGGGGTAGTTAGTTAACACGCTAGTCATATTGAGCTAGTCCACCGAGGACGGGGAGATCGAGGTTCAAATCTCAGTCGGGTGAACTGGGGTAGTCTTTACTAAATGGTTTTCCCCTCCCACTCCACGCAAATGCGGGCTCACTTCCTCTAAATTCAACCTTTCCAATTCCTAATCCATTAGTGTAATTAGTACATAAGCGTACAAACCGAACGGGTAGTAATACGCGGTGCTAAATTAACTAATTAATTTAAGGCAGAATCTGTAATGGACTTGTGGAAGTCGTCAGAGACAACCCGTGATATTAATTGATCACTAATATATCAGATAACACAGCCGCCATCGACTTGGGAAGGCTTTATGCTGCCAAACATACAGTGACAAATTGACAACTCATATGTAGCTGGTGACCTGGTGGTCTAGAGATAGGGTGTCAAACTTCTGTGTTGGGGGTCCGTGGCTCAATCCTCGGTCCCGGCACAGATTTGTCTGAATGCCAAATCCTTCCTTTACCTCTGACAAGACGTGTATTAATCACAACTGGTGAATGTGTGGAATGTCAGGCCTCTATTATGGTTCGGATTCCACGTTAAACTGTAGGTCCTCCATTTCATCTCGCAATCACCCTACCATTACATATTAGCGTAAGTATAACCCGAACGTGTAGTAAGACGCGGTGATGATGATGATGATAATAATACTAATAATACTAATAATACTAATAATAATAATAATAATAACAATAATAACATATGTACAGTAGCCCCATGGCTTCTTTGGTGCTGACTGGCAGATTTGAAAAGTTACCAGACCAAATTACGTATCCCTACGTCGAACCAAATGATATGAAAAAACATGTGTTTAGCAGCTTTCACTTCTGACGGTCAAAATTTAGGTATTTACCTAAATGTTGACTGTCAGTTGTCAGCTGTGAACTATCAGTCAGCACTAAAGAATCCATGGGGCTACTGTAGCTGACAATTTCGCACGTCCATCTTAGAATCTGACTTAAAATATATGTCTAGAATGGGCCTGGGCTCAGGGTGTTTCCTAGTTAGCTCAGTAGTTTGGGCAATGGCATACAAAGCCAAAGGTCTCAGCTTTGATCAAGTCCCATGTCCAGGACTCTTTTTCATCTTAAAAAATATTATATTTTTGCTGGGAAACTTTTATGTCATTATATACTTTCTTGATTTGACAATTTTGATTATAAAATAAATATGTTTTAAGACCTACCCTATCATTTTCATTGGTATGGAACCCAACTTATCATGTTTATTAAATTTTAGTGAATTCGACAGATAATTAATTAAGATTTTAATACATAAGGTAGCCTACTATTTTCTTATAAAGCAAAAATAAAATACTAAACAGGATCTAAATCAAAGCTTTTTTTGTAACACAATTTTATATTAACCTAGACTCTAAAAAGTACAAATGATTTTCCAACAACAACAAAAAAAAACACGTATTTTTGACATAATTCTAAACTAGGTTAAACCCACTAAGAAGATCTGGTCACTAATAAGATAGACAACCTTTGAGTCCAGACAGTATTTTCAAACTATAAGTTATCGCTCTTGTAGCGACACATGCACTATTCCCATTAATTATTCCTTTAACATTATAGTAACCATTAGCTTACAAACTTCCATAACGCTCTATACTCCTAATGTATGTATTTAGGTCAATCTCTAGACACTTGCGCATGCTCATTGACCCTCTTACTGTGAGTTGTCCCACAGATGCTTCCCTTATTACATATTCAACTCTTTAAGATCTAAGTTGTATCCCAATATTTAATTTGACAAAAATATATAGTTTCAGTTTACTGACAAACTTTTGCTCAACATTTTAATATTATTATTATTATTATTATTATTAGCACCGCGTCTTACTACCCGTTCGGGTTATACGCTCTTACGCTAATGTGTAATGGGTAGTAGTTTAACGTGGAATCCGAACCACGGTGGAGGCCTGGCATTCCCCACATTCACAAGATGTCTTGTCAGAGGTGAAGGAAGGGTGTGGTGTTCAGATAAATCTGTGCCGGGACCGAGGATTGAACCCCGGCCGCCAGCACGGAAGTCTGACACCTTACCCCTAGACCACCAGGTTCCACCACATTAAGAGAAGAAAAAGAAGCTGAGATGTGTGTCCTTTCTCATTGTTCGTTGATTTGGTGGCTACGCTCCTATTAATGAACAACGATAGGCATCATCTTCAGCTTTTATTATAAAATTGGTGACCTGAGTTAACAAATTTTATCAACAACAGATCAGTTCTCACGTAATATTATTTATCTCCATTAATTAATTAATTATTCTTCTTACTAATCGAATAACATGTATATAACATTGTTTTTATAACGACAAACCTTCACGACCTAGCTAACTGTCTAGCTTTATCAGACATGAGGAAGGGATGAAAGATGGAGGGGGGTTTAGGGGGTAGGGGGGTTATTTTAAAAATATTTCTTAGTATGGATTTAAAAATACATTATTATTTAATAGCACCTTGCCTTACTACAAGTTCGGTTTATACGCTTTAAGTACTAATGACGCTAATGGATTCGGAATTGGGAAGGTTGAATTAGATGAAGTGAACCCGCATTTGCGTGGAGGGAGAGTGGAAAACCATTTAGAAAAAACCACCCCCAGTTCACCCAACCGATATTCGAACCTTGATCTTCCCATCCTCGGCAGTCGAGCTCAACACTAGTGCGTTAGCCAACTACGCCACCGAGGCGGATAAAATACATTATTGATTATAATTTTAAAAACTGATATTTTTTATCATAAGGCGTATATAAAGGGTACTGATTGCTTTCGGTTTCCATTGATGTGGCCCAAATGGTTGCCCACGGGCTTACAGCGGCCCACGCTCACTTACAATTTGTCCATCACAGTATCCTGGAGTAAAATTAAAAGGAAACCTTCTGGGGCAGATAATAAATAGCTAACGATTCAAATAAAAATATGTTTGCATTCTTATTATGCTTATATTTGACTATATGTATGGATATATATTTATTATGTCGAGTTGTTTTGTGAAAGTGTGTGTGCGCACGCACTAATACATTTTTGGGAGATTAATTAACTTTTTTGCAATAAAATTTGAAAGCTTCTACCAATCAAAAATACAATTTATATATAAGTGTTGAAATAAATTGCTTATTGTAGGTCTATATTGAATTGATGGGATAACTAAATATATCATCGGCATCACGGTTGAAGCTGATGATCAGATTTTGGACTTGGGATGTAAAACTTTGGATGGCCTTGGATTTACGGATTTGACACTTGTTTAATTTTTCAAGTTTTTAAAGATTTGCATTTTCAAATAGTTACAAAATCTTCATATTTAAAAAAAAATCATGAGCCACTAAAAATTGGCTTTTGAGCCATAGTTTGTGAACCACTGCCTTAAACAATACAAATTACATAATTCTATATGGAGACTAGCTTCTAACTATGGTATTTTAGAATATTTGATAGGAACAATACTACCCACAATGTGTTAGTATTCATTTTTGTTTGTGGGAAAGACCATAATGTTTTAGAATTCTTTAATCTATCTAAGTCTACTTGTTTCTACACACTATGATTTAGTGCAGCCTTTTTTTATACTGTGCTTTACGAAGCCCTTGGTCTCTGCCATAGTTATCTCAGACTCTGTGAGGTAGTTTTATAATATTATGTATATAAAACAGCATCAGTGATTAAGATTCAAATCTGAATAAAGAATGTTTTTCAAAAGCGCAGCTATAAAATGTGTTGTATTCCATATTTTTTCTACTTCTATAAATTTACTTTTCAATTTAACTGTCATAATTGAATGTTAATAATATTAGTTTAGAAAAAATAATTTATGTGGCCTCTAGTATATAGTTTTGTTGTTGCAAGGGTCTCCTTCGGTCTAAAAAAGTTTGGAAACTCCTGGTTTAATGTATGGTTATTTAGTTTTATTAATGGATTTTATCATACTTTTTATGTTTTAAAATGAGTGTATTTTTGTTGATGAAACAAACTTATGTTTAAATTGTATTTTACTTTATTTATTACAAAGTACCAATTATACATAATATGTTATATATATATATATATATATATTAGCCCAGCCTCTACTCATGTTTGAGTATAAAGTATTGTAGAACGTTATAATAACCATTTGAGAGGCGGGTGACAGATTATCTTGGGGTATAGTTACCGAGAGAGCACTCTGAAGTGGCTCATTAATCCAAACTATGTGAGTTGTAAAGTCTTATCAGGAATTACGGAAAGTAGCTAGATCAGAGGTCATGCACTCCATTATTCTGTTCTTATGTTTTCCTGGGGATACGGAACATATTACATATTTTCTAATCAAGGCAAGCAAAGCCGATTACGGCTATGTGGTGGGTTTGTTACACCAAACAGTAAAAGTTTAAAACATCTACTTTTATGTAAAACTTGCATACAAAAAAAAACAAATACTGACACAAATGTTAAATAAGGATATTACGAACTCGCTTCGGTAGCCACGTGGTCTAACGCGCTACTCTCGCGTTAGACTAGACTGACGAAGGCAGGGAGATTGGTGTTCGAACCTTGTCGGGTACACTGAGGGTGGTTTTCCCTAAATGGGTTTCCACTCTACTTCCACGCAAATGTGGGTGCACTTCATCTCAATTCAACCTTCCTAATCCCTAGAGCATAAGTGTAATTAGTACATAGGCGTATAGCCCTGACGGTTAGTAAGACGTGGTGCTAAAAAAAAAATATATTGTTATTTCAAATGTATAAAATTAATACTTATGAATATAAATATTAACTTCACCTGATCCTGTATTGTATTCTGTGCTAAATTATATGTTTTTAAATATAGTAACACAGTAAAAATATTTCAAATCGGTGAGTGTTTATTTTACTCACCAAGGCTGGTACTCACAACTACAATATGTCAATATTTACTGTCTGGTGCTACTTTACTCACACTCACAGATAAAGCTTGAGCTACGTAAAGGTGGAAATTAAAAACTGATTTGCTTATTTGAATTATAAAAAAGAGTTTAAAAAAAAAGTTACTACTTTTTTTTTATATTCTACAAAACTCGAAATTTATTGTTAACTGACTCTTGTTAATACAACCTAGCTATGGAATCGCAAAGTATGTATACTTACACTGTAAATATAATTTTCAAATTTAAATTAATCGCTACATTCTGATGTTTTTTTTTACCACCCTACTATATACTTTTCTATTTGTTTTTCTAATTTGTACAAATATTTTACGATTTATTATTTATTTTGGGTGAATTAAATGTGTTTAAAAGTTCGTCCTCAGCACAAGAAGCTATTTTGTCATGTATGACAAATACAAGTCATGTGGATTCACAAAAATACGGGGGTAATATCGTTTAGCACTGTTTAAAATAATTAAAATAACGAACTTTGAACTATGGAAGAACTCTTATCCTTTTATTTAACACATTTATCCTTCTAAGTTAACTTTTCTTGTTTATTTTCGTGGTCAGCCAATTATTACTCGTCTCAAGACATCAGCTGGACTGGTAACAAGTGACTAGTGGGTCTAGTTCGAAATGGAAAAAATAAGTCTAAACTAGTGCGTTTTTCAATTCTGACTGATGGAAATGAAGATTTTAACTCTTTTTAACATGTTTCATATTTGTTCCTGAATATTTACAACTCTTATATTAAATTAAATATTATTTTATATTTATACCTATTTCCTGGTCAATCTTTTTGTCACTGTTATAATGGATTAGTATTCTTCTTGGACTTGAAAAAAAAAAGAACGTTTTTAAATTTGATTCTTGTAAAAATGTTTGAAGAAGATTAAGTTTTTTTTTTTCCGGCGTCTTTTAAACATAGAACCAAATCTGTGCTGTTCGTCACTAAATTTGTTTTAAAAGGGGAAGCTTAGTTAAAAATAACTAGAGACATTCAGAAAAGGTGAAATATGTGAAATTCAGAAGAGGAAATAAATTTCCTACACTTTTGCTATTTTCAGCATAGATATATTTTTCTCGGTGATATTCAGCCGAATCTTCAACGATAGATAGCTATTTTATACTCTCGCTTTCGTCATATATCGAGCAATTATTTCGAACTTTCAGAAAAGACAAACTAAATTAATGCAGCTACTTTATCTATTCCACCGCACCAATTAATATTTAATAATATGTAAAAATATTACAACAACAAACTATTGATATTTATTTTGTCAACAATACTAAAATGCTTTTGTTTGTTTTACTCACAACTTAAATAATATTATATATGTTTAATGTATACATTTTTTTCACTCTCGTATTATTTTCTTTAAATTCCCACATTCTCACAATGTTTGAGATTTTGTTTTTATTGATTTATTATTTTTTTAAGAAAACTTGCATTCTTCGAAAAAATTTATTAAATTATTCACTAATATTGGATTAATAACATTCGTAGAGAACAATCAAATATAAAACTAACGAAATAACTAATTTATCTTCAAATATTCAATTAAAATATGTTTGTACAAACTTTTGTGGGTGTCTGGTATGAGCTACAGTAGCCCCATGGTTTCTTTGGTGCTGACTGACAGCTCACAGCTGACTTCTGACAGTCAACATTTAGGTATACACCTAAATTTTGACTGTCAGAAAGGACAGTTGCTAAACACATGTTTTTTGCAGATCATATGGTTCGGCGTAGGGATACATAATTTGGTCTGGTAACTTTTCAAAGCTTTTAGTTATCAGCTGTGAGCTGTCAGTCAGCACCAAAGAAGCCATGGGGCTACTGTAACCTTGTTTAGGGGAAGCTATGAAAAATATATAACGCGTAGCTTTTTAAAGATATCTAAATGAAATGGATTAGTCGGAAGTATACCCACGGGCAGTCTGCTGGATAAGATAATCCTTTTAAAAGATTAATATTTCCTAAAATAATGTATCTTAGTAAAATATTGGTGTGTATAAATCTGTCACTGCCACACAAGGGCACTGTGTGAAGGTGGGTTGTATGGATTGTAATCCAGATCATTTATTTATATGTCAAGCATTACGAATAAATTTAAACGATAAAAAAACTCGTCTTATGCCAACAAATTTTACACGTAAGCTTTCTATTATTGGTTAAAATAAGAACAAAAATCATAATATTGGAAATTCACGAACAGAGTTTTAACCTTGCTCAAAGATTTTTTTTTTTAAAAAGCCAACTTTTCATTTTATAACTTACCAATAGCAGATAAAAAAAAATAATAGCACTACCATAAAAACCTAAATCATCTTTGATCTAAAACAAAAAACTAATTCCTGTATAAATATAGGTAATTTTAATAAAATACCATGAAATAAAAATATAGCTTTTATTTTTAGACCCACATCTTACGTACTATCCGTTCAGGTTATATGCTTATGTAATAATTACGCTAGTGAGCTAGGGATGAGTAAAGTTAATTTTAAAGAATGGTTATCCGAATTTGTGAGTAGGGAAAGTGGAAAACTATGTAGGAAAAAATCACCATTAGTACACCCATTATCGGCAATCCAGTCTATTTTTAGGGTGATACCTTAGACTATTGTAACGTTTCGTCGATTAAAACCCCGATGCTTAGGAACCATTCGTAACAGTCTGAAGCTTATTTCCCCGCGATTGAGAATCTATTGTCACGACCGGTATTTTCTTGACACGTTCCTGCGAATTGTGATATAAATATTTTCTAATTTAAACACATTTTATACATGTTGTTGTATATTGTTTTATTTATAAATTATAAACACCCCCTTGTTTTAATTATCGACAAAAGTACATGTTTGAAAGTTGCACTTATCATAGTGAAATTGCCACCCAGGCACACACACGTCTTATCCCGAAACTTTTTAGTTCAAAACAAAAAACAAACAAAAAAAGACTACTCATTTGGCTTCACTTTGAAATTGTAATCGAGAGCTTCTGATCTCTTGCGGACACAAATCGAACTGTTAATAATAATAAAAAAAAACGTTTTCAAACTAAGCATATTGCCCTTTCTCGCGCACCTACACAGCGAGGTTTTTTTCCTTAATTATTATTAGAGCTGTAAACAAGCAAACCAAAATGTTCCTGACCACAGCTGCCTTGCACGTGTTGAAAGTGCGACAATAACAGTACAGCCACGGACTAATGAAATTGACACAATATAACTTTATTTACTCCAGAAAGCAATGCAACAAAACAGGATCATTACACTATGCGGCCACCGAAGTGGGTTATTGCTACGTTATCTAAAATTGATGATGAGGTTTAAACTACAACTTTCATAATTATCTAGTTTTTAGGATATTCATAATCTCTGTCTCACTCTGTCAACACTTCTAAAGGATGATAAAGAGTGTGAACGCTGACATTTGGAAAATACTTTTGACTAAATATTTCAATCAATACTATTTACACATTTATAAGACAGCGCTATTTCCAGCCTAAATGTTATGATTTAAAAAATTCCTTGGTGCTTCTCCTAAATCCTATATTTTATACGTATATGTTGAGATATTAGAATGGTGCAATTCATAATTTGATTCAAGCTATGAGGTAAAATCAACGAAAAAAATATAGTTAAAGAAAAGAACCCTTAAATTATCCGGAAAGGTAACAATTTTATCTTCTGTGGTTCCACTATGACTATGGCACGGATAGTAAGAAACGGCCATAGTATGTAATACACCAAGGTGAGATTGCTACCTTTCAGAGTAAACGATGTGTACACTACATATTCGGCACACTAGACCTTTTTTCCCATAAAATAAAACACTGGGTTGATGATTACTTAGCAGCTTGTTAAATAAAGGAAAGATGGAACTTATCGAAATATAATAAAATAAGATTTTCAAAATGAGCCCTGGGAAAAACATACATTAGTAACTCTAAGACAATTAGAGAAATTTGTACACATATCTATATAGGACCACCTCGACATTATTTTTAATTAACAATTTAACTTGCACAAGCGTGTTTTCTTATATGTGTTTCAGCCCATTAGTGAATATTTCCATTTCATGAATTGGGAAAATTTCTCTTCAGTACGTGAACTGGCTTCTTCGATTGGCCATTTCGTGTACAGAGCAAACATTGCATTAACTCTTACCCATTTTATGAAATGGAACTTATTGTACCATCTACTACAAACTTAACTGAATTTTGTTTTAAGGTATATTAAACCAGCCCAAACTAACTTAACTAAACTTCCATTCTAAAATTATTACATGCTAACTTAAAAGTCAAAACCCGTTATTCGCTTGTACATTTTTTTTTTTGTCCAGGCAAAGACGTATTCAGTTCATGAATTGGGTAACAATTGTAGCTGCCCAGTTCATGAAATGGGCAGCACAAGCGATGCGCAATTCATGAACTAGACTATCTTTTACCCAATTCGTGAAATGGATCATTTCACGAATTTGGCAAAAAGAATAGTCCGGAGGAGAGGCAATTTCACGGAATGGGGTGTAATTTATACACTTTTTAATTTTTAAATAACAGAAAACTAATAAAAAGTAAGAAAAGAGCTTCATCATCTGGATACCATATTCATGAATATATAATTGATAGCTTCATATAAATGTGTACTGTACTTTCATGAGCACTCGTGTGCAGGCGGGTGTAATGTAAAGTTCATCTATTCTATTTGCTGTAGATGGGGAGGATACGATTCTAACCCTGGATGGGTGTACTGAGGGTGCTGTTTCTTAATGTTTTCCCAAACAAATGCAGGTATACCCCCTCCAAATTATACTCTCCCCAAACATACCACAGTTGTATAAATATGCGGACACCTCAAAATACATAAAGAATGTATTCGATAGGTATGTATAGTGTAATTCTATACATAGGGTATAAATAACAATTATTTTATATTGGTCAGTACTCATTGAGGAATTTAAACAAGACCCTTTTTTTTATCTTTAACTAGAAGGTTTATGTTCAAATAACAAAATCATATATAAAAACGGCCAGCTTACTAAGTGTAAAAATTAAACAAAACTTATATACAGAAGCAATATTATATTAATGTCGCCAAATATATTGTTTGTTATAAAGACGGACCTTAACTGGTATTCCCTTTCATTTCATCTTAAAGGGGACGAGAGAAAAGGTGTTTTTTGCAATTTTCATAAAAAAAAAACGTTTTATTTAGGAAAAAAATTCAAATATTGATCCGTTAGAAACAGTTTGATATATTTTTTACGCATAGTAATCTCAATAGTTCTTGAATGTTCGTCAAGAGCATAGCGGCATTTGATGAAACACTTTTTATACAAAGATAAAACGTTCTCATAAAATTTTAGGACACTCTTGAGATATATTCAAGAATTAGTGAGGTCATTATGTAAAGAAAATTAAATTATATGTTTTTACCAGAGAAATATTTCATTTAGTTAGCCGAATCAAATTTTGTTTTGCTATAAAAACTGATAAAATACTCACCTTTCAAATTCCTTTCCATCCCGCCTTAATGGTGACTGTTTATAAATGCTGGGAAAACATTCGACGATATTATTTTCATAAATAAGATGTTCAACCAGTATGATGAACGGCGCTATTGGTGGCTTTGGAAACTCTTCAATGAAATCACGTGACCTCGTCTGGATTCATGGAAAGTCAAAACCTACCCGTGTGTGTTGTTAACTAATGGAAACGTCCCGTGCTCTTTAATCGATTCACACATGGTCTGAGAGTAAATCTTACTCGCTTGAATGAGAAAGTTACAACTGACCTGCGGTGGCGTGTTTTATTTAGGGTGTCTTGGAATTGCATGTCATGTTTAGATGAGATTCCCAGGACTGCGAGATGATAAAGAAAAGCAATTACGTGAACAGGACGAGAGAATCCAGATGGCTGCTTCCTGGTTTACGAGACGACGCCTAAGAGACGGCGTAGCTTACTGGATCACGTGACGGTTAAAGAAAAAATTCAATTTCAATTCATCGATGCAATATTTTGGGATACACACTGTTTTTACATACTTGGGTCACATTTGGTGAATAATTTTTTATTTTAGTTGAGATTATTAAAAAAATCACCATGTCATTTAAATTTAAAAATTAAACTAAGGCCGATTTATAATGATTAAAGCACCAGTCTGAGGGAAAAAAATCAATTCTACTAAACTAAGCCTTTAATAATAATAATAATAATAATAATAATAATAATAATAATAATAAGTCTCATACTAATATTAAGTTGTTATTTTTATAAATGATAATTATTATAAATTGTTATTTTAACTAAAGACTCAATATAATATAGAGTAACAACATTTATTCTGATATAAATAAATTCCAAGTGCAAGATGACATCTAAAAGAGGATTGTTATGAGGTGTCTGAAAAAACATGTTGATGAAAATTACTAATAATACATAACAAAATAGTAAAATGTTATGAATTTTGGCAGCAAAGAAAGTTTGTTTCTTTCCCTTCCTATGAAAATTGGACTGTATAATATAGAACTAAAAATGTGTAGAATGCATTTTATAAGTTAAATTTTAAGAGTAGGACTACGACTTGATGTTCAAAAAGAATACTGTGCCACTATGCACCTTAAAAGTGCCTCTAAAATTCTCAGGTTGAAAAAATTAAGGGGGTTAAAGGAATTTACATAACATAAATAAGAGAAAACTTGATGTTAATTTTTTTTTAATTGAAGTTAAGTAGCATGTTTATATATGTTATTTTTTAGGGTCAAATTAGATTCTGAACATTTATTTAGGCCAGTTAATGAGTTAATACAGGTTTAAAACCACTTTCTCAAAAGGATTGATTTATTTATATTATGTTTATTTAAACAAATCCATCCCCACTGTGATTGTAATATTCGTTAGTATAGCAAAAGCCTTTGATCTTAAGTGAAAAATTCTAAGTAGGTTACTTAAAATATATCGAAGATCATATAAATAATGAGACTCTTAGAACTTAAATAATTATTTCAAAGTTTCTCTTCAAATAATTTGTTTTCCCTCCATACAACAATATAGCTCAACTTAAAAACCCCGCACATGAACTATTAAGACAACATTAATAAAAATTAGTAGGACTACTAATTGAGAGATAAAAACAAACATATTTATTTTTAAAATATATTCTTAGTCAAATAAAATATATTTTATAAACATAATTATTTCAAAGAACAATCTTAACTAAGTAATTAACTTAAAGTCGTCGCTGAATCATCACTTTCAATTCTTTATTAATATTATTTGTACCAGTCATACACATTGATAAGCACGTAGATAACTTGTCAATCTAGTCTTATCAAGTTTTTAATGAGGCCAAATTTGAATCCCTGTCGAATATACAGAGGATGTTTTACCTTCATAACTTCCTACTCTTACTTCACGAACATGCATATAAATTTCCTCTAAATTATACCTTCCTCATTCATATTTAATTATTATATGTTAACCTCACTTATTGTACAATCAGAACATTAGCAATATGGTGTCCACCATAAGGATGATGTCACATACATCTGTGGGCACTTGGACAAAGGCATCAATATTTTTTTATATATATTCACAAATTCATACAATATTGTTAATATCTAACGTATTGTGAATTTTCTACACAAATTTAAGAATAATTATAATATAATATATTATAATTACTAATATCTAATATGATTAAAAACTAAGTGAAAAATATAAAAATCTAAATTTGAGAGATTACGAGAAGGATATATGATAGAACCATATACATAATTTTTAGAACGTGGTTGCTTAAACATAAACATTATATTTTAGATCGTAGTTGCTTATAGATATGCTAGAAATCTCTATCCATTTTAAAAGGTTTAGTTTCACATGGTTGAATACCACTCATGTTTAAATACCACTCCTTCATAAAGATTGCAGTATGTATACAGGAATGATTCAATCTGTTGAACCATTTACTTTGTATATCGATTGTTGCACAACATATAAAACCTATAGTTTTTTATAAAATATGTTTTTAACCTTCCATTAACATAAACCAAACTGGCTTAACGTGTAAGTGTATACTCTAGAGCAGTGGTATTCAACCCGGGTAACATGAATACATCTTATGGGAGACGTAGACAATTTTTATATATATATATATATATATATATATATATATATATATATATATATATATATATATATATATA
>CABFVZ010000251.1:122709-137278 GCA_902151445.1 Timema monikensis | reverse complement strand
TCTAACAACAACTTTCCCACTCAGTCCATTGACTCTTTATGAAAATTATACTTAATTGATATTGTCAATATAATTTATATTAATAACCAATTTCTATCTTATTCATATCCTTTAATTTGATATCTATTTTTATCTAATAGGATATATATTGTTCCTAACTACAACTAATTATGTATTTTATGAATAATAATAATGATATTACGTCGACGTTGTGTGAATTGTTGTGTTTCTGTTTGGGTGGTATTATCCTCTAATGCAGCGGTCCTCAAACTTTTTTTAGATTGTACCCTTTGGCCATGACTAAAAGTTTAATATACTCCCAATATAAAAAACAAACCAAATGACAGGTTTAAAAAAAACCATACCATATGGTAAATAATTGACCTATTTAATCTATTGGGAAAGAATATCCGTAGTCAAAATCGAGATCTGACCACTAGCGCTAGCTAATGCCTGTAGGTATGCTCTGGACTGATGCCTCTCTCATTTACTCGTCGACTGGCTCAAGTGTTAGAAGTGTGACTCGTGTTGGTCTTCCTAGTCGAGTTGACCCTTTCGCTGGGGCAATTTTACTGAGAACTGGGCGTCTCCCACTTGTGATGTCGCAGTGAGTCTATATCTACCACACATTGTTAGACCATATTAGGTCTGGTAGTAATAGTGTTTACTTTTTTACAGGGTTTCATTGCTTGTACGTGTTAATGGCTAATTAACACGTTACATTCTTAACCGAGGAGAGATATTTTGTTTAGCTACTGACATACAACTATAAACAAATCATGGTTTCCATGGTGATGAGGGCAAAGAATGATTGTACAGAAGAGCTACTGCTTACACAAGAGAAAATATGGATTTTTTTTTAGTAAAATCAGGCTTTCTTTGGAAGCTACTATTTTGCCGAAAACCTGAACCCTTAGCCTTTAAAATGAGTGAAAGTCTGTCAAAATTGTTTCAACAATTTTCTTATAATTTCATTTGCCAGACATGGGCTATCAGAGAAAATGTGAGAGTGAGCGTGAGTATGTAAGTGTGGTAATGAGTATGAGAGAGTAAGTGTGCGATAGTGAGTATGAAAGAGTGAGTCTTGGAGATTGAAAGTGAGCGAGTGTTATCTAGTGAGTATGAGAAAGAATGTGTGAAAGGTATAGAGTGGGAAAGATAAGGTGTGTGTGTGTGGGGGGAGGGGGGGGACAGACAGTGTGAGATAGAGAGAGTGAGAGAGAAAGTGAGAGTTTGTATGTTAGCGAGAGAGAGTGAGAGAGAGAAAGTGAGAGATAGAAAGTGAGAGAGAGAAAGTGAGAAAGTTTGTATGTGAGTGGGAGAGAGAAAGTGAGAAAGTTTGTATGTGAGTGAGAAAGAGAGAGAGAGAGAGATGGACAAAAAGTGTGAGATAGAGAGTGTGAAAGATAAAGGGTGTGTTTGAAAGTGTGTGTGTGTGTGAATGTGAAAGAGAGTGTGAAAGAGTATTTTCACTAAATTGACTATTTAACATTCTAATTTGAAAATTAAAGTTAGTATTGTTTATTTAAATGTGACTTAACGATAACAGCATTCCAATAACCATAAATGTTTCCCGAGTCTAGGAAATTAATTCCCTCAATTAAAATATATCTAGGTAAAAGATGTGCTAGGACCAGCTTTTGTAACATAAATTTTATGATTAGAGATAAATAAGGAAGGAAAAGTATTCTTTTAAACAAAATTATAATATATTTCTAAACTATTATCAATGGTTTGGTTTGTTTGATATATATAGATTTTCCCCATAATTTTGTATTTTTTCTACCGTACAACTTAAGCAAATGTTGAGTTATTATTTTTAACCAAAGAGAAATATTTTATTTACAGAATCAGTTATTATTTTTAACTAAAAAGAAGTAATTTATGTACTGGTATAATACCATGCATAAATAAGGGTTTCCATGGCAATGCAAACAAATAATGAAAAGCTGAAAATTCTATGGGAAAATAAGATTTTCGTTAGAAACTACTATTTTTCCTGACATCCTAGACCCCTAAACATAAAAATGAGAGATTGTTTGTCAACATTATTTCAGTCTTTTTCTCTTAATTTCAAATACCGGAAATGGGCTTATCAAATTATATATTAGATTTAAGATCATGTTATCGTTTTAGAACCTATAATACATACCAAAACATATTCAAACATAATTTTATCAGGCTCGAAACAAAACGTAGACAATATTTACATGAACTTAACAACTTAACATTTTAATTTTTAAATAATTATGCTAAATGTTATTGATTTAAATTCGAATTAACGATAACAACGTTCCAATGAAAAAAATGTTTCCCCAGCTTAGGCATCTCAATTTAGATGTGTTATGACCAGCATCCAAATATTAATGTTAATCCAAAAAGAAAATTGTGATGTGCTCGGACCAATTACTAAAGATTGCGTTATTATTTTTTAGCCGAAGAGGTATATTTTATTTGAGTCGTCAAATTGCAAAACTTATCTTATCCATCATTTGTAGTTTTATGATAATCACAAAAAACTTGTAGCTTAATACCGTTTATAGTTTTTTCATCCATTTAACTTGTAAGCTTCAGTTTATTGCTTACTTACCTTAAACAGGTCAATGTAAGAAAATATGTTTCATAATAAACACGTAATTATATATTAAAATTTGGATAAGGCAAGTTTTTCTGCTAAACAAGGGATAATACGAGTTTTGCAGACATAGGATATGGATTATACAGGTTTTGATGCCAAATAATACGGTATTTAATTTTTCCAATAAACCGAATTACTATACAAAAGAAGAAAAAAACTTGATACCGACTATCAACATTGGGATTTTTTTTATTTTCGAAATTAAAAAAAAAATGTCAAAATTATTGTCTATTTGTTTAAGCTGTTATATGATAAAAGCATCAGCGTCTTCATGAAATCCGCCTTCTTCCTGGTCATTTATGTCAGCACAAACTTCTACTAGAGGCATTTCCCTTTGACCGTAAATTACATTGCTGTAATATACTAACTTTTTGAGGGTCCTCCATTCGTCCCTATAATATTTTTTTAGGAGTTTGTCCACATCTTGAAGCTTTAAGTTTTTAACTGAAACTTGACTGAAACTACATTTGGTAAAGGATTGGGGTCAATCTTATTGATCATTTTATTTTATCTTTTTGTAATATTGCTTTTGCAGCACCACTGTCAGAATTGTAGTGCACTTCCCCTGGCACCAAAATGTTTTCCTTTTTACTTCTTGATAACAATATTCGCTTGGTGGGAGACAACTGAAAATGCCACTTTCCAGGATGTTTAAGTACTTTTCCAACAGCAGTCTTCCTGTCTAGCACAGGAAAGTCTGTTCCTAGATTCTTTATATTACTATAATGATTGCATTATAGTCTTTGGGCTTTACAATAGTCAATATTGTTGCATTAAATATTGCATTGTAGTCTTTGGGCTTTACAATAGTAAATCTTGTTGCATTAAATATTGCATTGTAGTCTTTGGGCTTTACAATAGTAAATATTGTTGCATTAAATATTGCATTGTAGTCTTTGGGCTTTACAATAGTCAATATTGTTGCATTAAATATTGCATTGTAGTCTTTGGGCTTTACAATAGTAAATTTTGTTGCATTAAATATTGCATTGTAGTCTTTGAGCTTTACAATAGTAAATCTTGTTGCATTAAATATTGCATTGTAGTCTTTGGGCTTTACAATAGTAGATCTTGTTGCATTAAATATTGCATTGTAGTCTTTGGGCTTTACAATAGTCAATATTGTTGCATTAAATATTGCATTGTAGTCTTTGGGCTTTACAATAGTCAATATTGTTACATTAAAACTAAACTGCCCAAACATAGCTTACACAGTAATGTAAACAAACGTTCAACAATATTATTTACATCTATCTGATGAACATCTGGTGGAAATTAAATATTATCCAGGTATACCAATTTTGATAGAAAATTTGTACATAATTCATAAAGATTTTTTTTAAATGCATTCATTGTGCTAGTATTTACTAACAATTATTGTTGGATATTACAAGTTTTGAAACTAAACAATAAAACAACATGGCTGTCACATATGGATAAAACAGGTTTTGCTTCAACTAAACTGCTACTGTATATTGCAAGTTTTGCAGCAATTCCATGACTGGATACGACCAGTTTTGCAGAATCCGTCGATTTTCAAAGCGTTTTTATTGGATTAAAACAAGTTTTGCCAAAAAATTATATTTAATTTATATAGAGCAGTATACCCTAAATCCAAAGGCACTACCATCTCATATTTTTACATTTTTGGACATGACAAGTTTTGAATCTTAACTCCTCATTTAGAAATTTACAACCATCCAGCAAATAACGGTATCCATGGTGATTAAACAAATAACGAAAAACTGAAAATTTTCTGTGAAAATCAGGTTTTGTGGAAAACTAATATTTTTCCCGACATCCTGGACTCCTAACCATTAAAATGAGTTATCGTTTGTCAAAATATGTTCATTAATATTATAAAGAACTAATATTATAAATAATTAGTTTATTCAAAGAGAAATTATTAGATTAATAGATTAAATCAATTTAGTCAATTAAACAATATACATTTATGGATATAACAAGGAATTAATTTATTAAAGGAGAAATTGTTAAATAAAAAAAAATCAACCGCACAAACATAATCACTCACATTCCTAAAATCACCTCAGAGATTGTTAAAGGGCAAAAAATTGGTTTCATAAATGGGTAAAATTTAGATTTGTGCAATATACTACTAAGCGGTAACAGAATATTATAGAAAATTACTGAAAAACTATTAAAAAAATGTGTATTGTCAAATGATTAGAATGGGCCCGTTAATACTATGACTAAAGATAACAACAACCAATCACATGAATGATCAATTATACAACCTAATAAAAGGTTAACAAGGAATATTTACACATTTATAATAAGATTTAAAAAGGGGTGATTGATAGAAAGTTAGCTAATTGACTTGATATTTAATTTGTGAAACTTACACATATGAAAATTGCTGATAATATAATACACATGAAACATATTGATATTCAAATATAAATAATAACATAGTTCCACAAAGTTATAATAAGTGATAGAATAATATTAAGAACTTGTTATCAGAGTCCATTTGGTGGAGGCCCCAGAGCTGTAGACCCTAAGGCCCATTTATTGAGTTGGAGATGTAGGGATAACGATTTAAGGGGAGTATTTTCGCAGTTTTTATATTATTATTATTTTTGTCAAAATAAGCCAAATAATTTTCCAGTAGAATCATAGAGTTTAATTTTATTTACATGACGATCTCAACAGTTCTCGAATATCTGTCAAGAGTACCTTAAAATTTAATGACAACCTTTTCTTTTCATTTAAAAAGTTTCTCATCTAATGGCGGTATGCTTATGACAACAATTGTTGAGATCATTATGTGAAGGAAACTAAACTCTTTGTTTCTACTGAAGAAATATTTTAATTATTTTGGCAAAAATAAAAAAGTTTTACTATAAAGTCTGCCAAAATACTCCTCTTAAATTGCATTCCTTACGTCCCCAACTTAATACGGCCCCGAATATTACTAACATCATAGTAAAATAAGACTGGCGAACTCTTATTTCGGGCAGTCGTAAGGATTAGTGATGGAGGGATCGTTGAATTTACTAAAAAAAAAAAAGGAACAGTGTTAGTAGAAAAAGAAGAAAATTCCCGCTGCTAGGTTGATCGTCGTGCAATAGTGAGTAGATATTCTTCACGTCACGTCTTATGACAATGAAGTTTCCCGTTTATAGTCTTACACCTATCGTGGGACGAAGAAATTGCCTTGGGAAGAGGACATCATATTAATTGAATACGTTCAGAAACTTCTCCTCGCTAATTAAAAATCAAGCAGGTCAAAGGGGACAGGGTAAAAAGATTCAGGATAAGGGTGAAACTTTTCAAGAAACTTGTCAGGAAGTTTCTAGCTCAGTGTCATGAAAATCTTGGTCCGTGGGCCACATGTGGCTCTCGATGTTATGATGTTTCGTCCGGATGTGATGCTAATGATAATGATTGGGTGGTTTCAGTAGAAGTCTTAAATCTACTTTTAGCCTAATTAACCATACCATGGACACAATAGGAAAATTTTCCCACCCGCTTCAATGGCTGGATGGTCTAACGCGCTACTCTTGCAGTAGACTAGACTTCCGATGACAGGGAGATATAGGTTCAAATCTCGGTCGGGTGCACCGAAGATGGTTAAAAAAATATTGTTTTCGGCTATAAATCCACGCAAACCATTAGTTATTAGTACAGAAGCACAGAAGATGTGTGGGTAATATGGAATACCATTTACTTTTTCAATAATATTAAGGCGTATTTTCACATTTTGTCCTTGAGTTCCATATCAAACTTATAATTAATATGTGTTTAAGTATTTTTAGTGTTTAAAGCAAAATTAATAACTTTGAATGTTCTGTAGGAGCATTTAAAAGAGATGTGGAACAAATAAGGGCAATATGGAATAAGGAGGGGAATATGGAATACTACACATTTTATATAAAACATATATTATATGTACTAAAACTAACAAATCTTTCATATGAAAGTGTAAAAAATCATGCAAATATTATGTGTAAAACAATAAAATAATAATAATAATAACAACAACAACAACAACGAATCATTGAAATAATACATTATAATAAAAAATAACTAATTAATAAATAATTACTAATACTGAGTTATTAAAATCTGATCGACTAAAATATTGTGTCAGATTACATTGTTATCTTAATAGATTTCTTATGTGTTAGGAAAAATGCTTAAGCTTACGTTGACAAAATAAATCACTTGCCAAATACTTGAAGAATGTGCGGGCATTTTGGAAAACAATATTTTTTGTAGGGTTATAATAAAATTACATTAAAATAAAGTTTTAACACAAAGATAAGCATGAGTGAGCCTTAGCCTAATGACTTGATTAGAATTAATAAGAACAGTAGAGTAAATAAATAGAGTATGATAGATACTAGCATGCAAAAGTGTTTGTGACAGCCAAAACAAACAATCGTCTCTCACAAAACAATCAATTGATCTGTCATAGTGTCACTAGCTGTTCGAAATTATTTTTTGTATTAGTTGAAATAGTTAACAATGGATTGTGACACTTAACATATGAGAAACAATGGTATTCCGTATTGCCTGAATATTCCTTAATACCCGCATCTCCTCTATAATAAGAACGAATAGTGAGACGCGGTGCTTAAAAAAAATTGCCTTCGAGAAAAAGACCTATTTTAGCGGTGGGAAGCATACCTGTGGCCTCTAGATTTGTAGCCAAGAATGCTGACAACTAGACCACGTTTATGTGCTAGAGATAAAACAAATCTGAGATCAGAATCTAATTAAAATAATATCATATGTGTTACGTTGCATATAGTAAACTATAGATATTAGTAATAATAGTAATAATAATAATAATATTTAGTACCGAGTCTTACTACCCGTTCGGGTTATACGCTTTAAGTACTAATTACGCTAATGGATTAGGAATTGGGAAGGTTTAATTAGATGAAATGAACCCGCATTTGCGTGGAGGTAGAGTGGAAAACCATTTAGGAAAAACCACCCCCAGTTCACCCGACCGAGATTCGAACCTTGATCTCCCCGTCCTCAGCAGTCGAGCTAAACACGACAAGCGCGTTAGCCAACTACGCCACCGAGGCGGGTTATAGATATTAGTAATGGCAATTATTCATGGCATGATTGTTTGACCCATTTTTGGCGCAACGACTTTCTGCCAACCGATATCCCACCTTTTCCATCGTTTACATTAATATTGCTTGTTCCAGCTCCGTGGTGTAGTGGTCAGTGCGCCTGACTATGAACCTAGGGGGCCTGGGTGCAATTCCCGGATGGTACCTTGGGTAATTTTCTCTCAAGGGGAACTATCCCAACGGTCACCAGGGGTTGGTAAATTAGCCTTAAGTTAGTTTTAAGACTACCACTGGCCCACACCTTCATATTCACTATCATCACATCATCTCATTGCGGGTACGTGTTAACAACCTACATGGGTGTGCCCTGTGCAACTTTCTGTCCCGCAAGAGCAGCCAATATTCTATATATAAGCGACCGGACTGAAAGTCATGTTCCTTCCGGTATCTAATACCACACACTAAAAATAATTTTAAAATCAGGTTAGAATGAATCAGCTATAACGCAAATGAGCCATACTTTAGGAAGAGAAAAATATCAGTTCACTCAACTGTCATTTGATTCCCGACCTCCCCCATCGCCGGTACACTAAAATGGAGAAAAGTGATGTTATGGTCCACCTGTTCAGCGCTGCAGTTGTCTAACATATTGCAAGTAATAATATAACACCGTAGCTTTGTCATGATTTTGATTATAAGCTCATAAGTAGAAATCTGGCGTGGTTACTAAATGTAGCACTCATGAAAAAGTAAATTTACCTACCTCGGTGGCGTAGTTAGCTAACGCGCTGGCCGTCATGAGCTTGACTGACGAGGACGGAGTGATCGAGGTTCGAATCTCAGTCGGGTGAATTGGGGATGTTTTTTCCCTAAATGGTTTTCTACTCTCCCTCCACTACTCCTCTAAATTCAACCTTCCCAATTCCTAATCCGTTAACGTAATTAGTACTTAGGCGCATAAACAAAACGGGTAGTAAGAGGCGGTGTTAAATGATGATGATGATGATGATGATGGTGATGATGTGGATGATGATGTGGATGAAGATGATGAAGATGATGATAATGTGGATTATGATGATGATGATGTGGGTGATGATGTGGATGATGATGTGGATGATGTGGATGATCATTATGATGTGGATGATTATGATAGGAAGTAAATGTATTTATATGTATATATATACATATATAAAATGTATATAAATAAGTAGCATGAAGAACGAGTTTACCAACTAGTATCAAATAAAAGCACTGAACATTCATGTTCCTAGTATTTAAAACTGCTTATTTTTACATCAACTTTAAGATTCGTTTATGAAAATTTATTATATATGTATAATATAAAGAGAGGGAGTATTTATATATATATATAGTATGGACAGAGGGAGTAATGAATGGGTGCTGAAGGAGTGCGGTTTGAAAGGAATCCAATAGGTCGCTGTGAAAGAAGCGTGTTACGTTGGTTTGGGCATGTCGAGAGGATGAGTTTGGATTGAGTGACGGAGCAAATATATGTAGGTAGAGTGTGTGAATAAAAAGAAAGGTGTAGGCCATGTAAGACGTGACTAAATGCCGTAAACGAATGTGTGGAAAAAAAAGAAACATTAAGAGTTTCAAGAATAAATTATATATACTAGGTGTATGGATGTTGTTGAAGCGAATGAAGTATACATTATTTGTCAAGTGTGGATAAAACTAGTGAGGATGTTTATTGAGATATATTAAGTTTCTTGCCTACCCCGTAAGGTAATGACCTGATAATGAATCTCTGTATGTAATATATATGCACAAACAGTTTTCAACAGATTTTGAGTAAAATTTGATCATTTATGAGATTTATCAATTATTTATTAAAATTATTATTAAAATAATTTTGAATATCCACCAACACAAACGTTTATAAATTCATGAACGCCAATATTTCTTGATCGACTTAAACAAATTTAAAACTAGTGTGTCGCCAAAGAACAAGCTTCTAAATGGAAATTCTTTAGTGAAACCGAAGTGGAGATTGTAGTATGAAAAATTGGTTTACCTCAAGTATACTTTTCATAAATAAACAGTCAGTAATATGTGGTGCTAAATAAATACTACAACACAATCACACAAACTTTCCCGTACTATGTATTATAACTTATAATAAAATGTTACAAAAGTAGGTTTTCAATACAGTTTCCCTCTTAAAAATAAACACATCATCGTGTCAACCCCAATAAAAACTTTGTATATATAATTATTAAACCAAATGTCCAGATATTCTTAGCGAATTTCAAACTTCAATAATAAGTTTTTTGTAAGCCAGCCTAAAATTTTTTATTTGAAAAATATAAACTTATTCTTATTTATCATGAAAAACACCTATTTTGAACTAAATTTTCAAGGCCAAAAATGATTCAAATTGTCTATAATTTGTCGTAAATTAACCTTAAATTAATTTATTTTAGAAAAATTAACAAAATATGTTGTTAAACATGCAAAAAATCCTCTGATACTGATTATTAACAACATTGTTTGGGTGGTTTAAAAAAACTCAAATTCTACAAAAATCAGTTATCGGTAAACTACAGTACTAAATAGTAATATTTTTCAGATAGAAAGTCAAATGAATATATATATATATATATATATACTTACATATATTTAACGTTGTATAAAAAACTATTATATATATTACTCTTAATATAAAAAACAAAACAGATACCTATTATAAACCAAATCACTTGGAGCCATTTTTTTTTAAATATTCAAATTAAAAAAAATCCAGTCTTCACTAAACTACCCTTAAACGAATTTCCCCTCAAAAACAAGTATACAGCCTTATCTGTCATGTAAAACACTCTCCAGATATACTCTGAGCCTTTCTCAAGATATTTCTTATTTTCGAGAATCAAACATCATTAAACTATACTTTAATTCACTAAATATAAATTTAAACATTGTCATATTTGAAAAATGTGTATACATATAAAACATAAAAGATTCATCATAATCTCGAGAGCAAACATTCTCATATGAGAAGTTAAAACACACAAATTGATGAATTGTCCTCAAAGTGTATTCATAAATAATACTTATCAAAGATAATCTGGCATTAAATTTATCTACGTAATGGGCCCTACAAATTATTTGATCAAATGACCCAAGTAGCCGCCAATGAGACATATAACACTTTCCATATAAACCAACCTATTTGAATACCTGTCTGTAGGCCTATATACTTATAAGAAAGTTTTCAGGTTAAACACTAAATTAGATATTATTACGCGAGTCCCCGGGCATTCATTGTTCAAGGTCTACCGAGGGTAGGACGTGTTCTCGTGGGGTCACTAATGAAGGGGAAGAAAGGAGTGGGTTGAGATAAACTTGATAGAGTGTGAAGGATTAGAGAGGAAAAGAAAGGAGTGGATGAAAAAAAGTAGATTGAGATGAGAAGATATATATAATATGTAAAAGAGAGTGGTGTGATAAAGAGTGTGGAGTGTTATTGAATTCACATTAGTGGACGATGAACTGTTTGAGGCCTTAGACGTGCAATGAATTAGGTCGTCGTTGACGGAAAGGTTGAGATTATAATCCTGGCTGAATGTATAGGGAGTGGCGTTAAATATGTTGCACCACTCTACATTCCTTTAAACTAGTTTTAAATTCGTTAATACATTTTGTGTTAAATATATATAACTAGTTTCACACGAAATAAAACATAATATTATTGATGGAATTCCTATTAAATATACTATTATATTGTTCTAAAATCTACAGGAGGCCATACAAACATTAAAATCAGGTGGGGAAACTTAAATGGACGTTAGTACAATATTTTATCGTCTGAATCTAACACTCTTAATAACATAGTCACATTTGGGGAGTAGATAAATAGAATATGTGTTTGAAATACTAAGTATAACTTACCTACCTACTAAATAATTACATGATTAAGATACGGTGGTTCCAAAACTCTTTAAACGGCACACCACCCCTACAATTTCTGTAATTTGGAGTGCCGACAAGATAATTCTGAATATTTACTATTTAAGTAAAATTTTAATGGTGCCCAGAAATATAATAAGAGGGACTGCGTGGCTGTCTGGGCTATAATAAGTGCTGTCACCCCCCCTCCCCCAAAATTGTTTTACCTTGGTTAGACTAGGTCCGAATATATTTATAAGATTTGATGAGGCCCATATTTTTCCGACTTTAATTTGCTTGTTTTGTTTGGCTTCTCATGGCGTACCATCGGTAATAACTGTGGGTACCACTCACTGGTGGTACGGGTACCACAGTTTGAGAATTGTTGCTATAGATGGTTTTGAATATGCTAGCTATGGTACAGAATTTATTTTAATTGTATAATAATGAAAAAATAATATTAGAGGGAACATTTATTTAATAAAATTAGTATTTCTATTCAATTACTAAAATAATCTTTCTTTAAATAACACGATTTCCTTTTGTTATAAAAATGAATTTCTCATTCTGAAATAAAATTAAAGCAAAAAAAAATATATATATTCGAAGAATCACCAAAGTGAAGATTAATTTAATCGTTTTATTCGAGAATCGAGTTCTTATAATAATTAAACGCCAAGAAATAAGAATGTGGTTCCATAAAATTGAACTCGAAACACAATCAATTTAGTTGGAAACTTCAGGACAGATACAAATTGTTTTGGAAATGTCCGATAGTGTCATAGGATCCTTTATAACAAATTCGTCATCAAATGGAAATATTTGCAGAAGGGATGTGGTATCGAAAGAAAAGTATCGGAAGAAAAATATCGATACCGTAGTAGTATCGATAAGAGCAAGAAGCCTATCGGTATCGAAATTTTAACCTGAAAAATTAATTTTCTATATCGTAAGAATAATTTCAATTTTTTAATCATAATCATATTTATTGAAACAATGAAAATTATAGTGGCTCTAAATATTTTAAAATAAATTTTAAAGTTTTTTTTACATTTCAACTTCTTAAAAAACTTACATAATTCACTTCTGGGAGGTACAATTTTTTAAAACTAAATTCGTCGTTTTTATACTCTATCAAGATAAACAATTGACAAACAACAGAAGAATGGGAGCCTTGCCCCATTTCATCTGCTTAAACAACGCACAACATCTTTTATGCTTTTTTTTGCTTGAGGCACCCTTAAATTCAGTGAGTTAATTGAGTTTTACAAAAGCTTCTTTTGTTTAGTTTGTGATGACAGTGCTCAACCCATCAGGTATCAGGTTGTATTGATAAACAAATAAGAATAAACAACTATGAATTATGATGAACGAAAAGAGATTGAATACAAGAGTTGCTTCTTTCTTGTTATGCATAAAAAGATTTAAAATTGAGAAATGGTGTCATTTGTTCTTTCTCCACAATCCACAGTCTACCCTAGTAAATGTTTAATCCTAGAATGAGTGAAGATAACAAAAAGTTGTTTCTTTCGATACCGATCCGATACCGGAGTGTATTTTTATTTTAGCAGCGCGTCTTACTACCCGTTCGGGTTATACGCTGTAAGAACTAACTACGCTAATGGATTGGGAATTAGGAAGGTTGAATTAGAGGAAGTGAACCCGCATTTGCGTGGAGGGAGAGTGGAAAACCATTAAGGGAAAACCACCCCCAGTTCACCCGACCGAGATTCGAACCTCGATCTCCCCATCCTCAGCAGTCGAGCTCAACACGACAAGCGCGTTAACCAACTACGCCACCGAGGTGGGTCGGAGTGTATTAATATCAGTAAAATTATCGTTTGTGAATGTGGGGAATGCAAGGCCTCCACCGTGGTTCGGATTCCACGTTAAACTGTAGGTCCTTCATTTCAACTCACAATCACCCTACCATTACACATTAGCGTAAGTGCGTAAAACCCGAACGGGTAGTAAAACGCGGTGCTAATAATAATAATAATAATAATAATAATAATAATAATAATAATAATAATAATAATAATAAAATTATCGTTACTTTTTCACACTCCTGTGCAGAACATAGCCATATCTAAAGGAGTACGATGAGCTTTTAATTTGAGGGGATGGAGGAAAAGTGGGAGTAAATGTAAGGGGGGCTAGCAAAAAATTGCGAAGGAATACATAATATCACACTACCACTTAATCTTAAAAATATGGTTCAGATATCCTGTCCGCAATGAATAAATCAAGCAAGTAAACTTATGCTGTTATTGATAGTTTTCAAGTGTAAAATATCTTCATCTTGAACTTTTATCAACCAATAGAACCCCTCCTTAAGCTCCACGTTAATGTCTTCTAAGATAAGCTCTAAGCCTATTCAAGGAAGAAAAAAAGATCGTTTATGAGAAGCAGTAGGTACAGTCAATGTCGTTAATATTTTTGTAGCATTATCTAAATGTGAGAAAAAACTCAATCGACAACTGTATTAGGGCTATCAATTTTGCTCACCTTACTATGTTAGATTTATAAAGTTCTAACACAAAAGAAAATGTCACAAGTATTTGATAAAACATTCTATAAAATCTATCCTTAAATTACGTAAGGCTTTATTTAATGATTTTTGACACCCAGTCCCTCTTGTAAGGGATAGTATAATTTTCTGTAACCAGCCCAACCACCTATATCTTACGTTACGTAGTTTTTTACGACTTGGTATATAAGATAATTGTAATCGTTTGGTTATTTTTAGACATATGTGTTGATAATATAACAAGTGATATTAATTATATTTATACAAAATTAATGATTAAAGTGGAGGTAGTCAATGAATAAAAAAGAAAAATTAAAGAATTTTCTTGCAATTTTTGTTTTTTTGTTTTATCATAAACATTGACAAAAAAAATCTTTCGTAGGATGAATTCCGACTCCCCCTCCCCCTTTTCTTCGGTTCATTATAAAACGTAATAAA
>CABFVZ010000251.1:69771-122700 GCA_902151445.1 Timema monikensis | reverse complement strand
CCCCCCCCCCCAAAAAAAAAATCTCCCTTACCTAATTTTATGATTTAGAGTGGATATTTTCACTATTTAAAGGTCTCTAAAATCCTGAAATATAGCAATAAAAATAATAAAATATTCATGGATATTAGTTATCCTCAAGGTCTTGACTGACTATAAAACAACTTTAAAAAAGTGGTATGCAACCATAAACCACTGCTAACATATTTTGTCGTCAAATTAGGGTTACCATGTTTTCGCTCAGATCCTCTCATTCTTATAGAATTACACGATCTTTTTAATCGGAATTTGGAAGCGAGATGTCAAAACAGTGGTTTTAACTTATGAATGTCTGGCACCTTAGCTCAGTTGGTAGCGTGTCTGTCTACAATATAGCTAAGAATCCAGAGTTCGATGCCTGGAATGGCCGAAAAGTATCATTGGTGAATTATTGGTTTCCTCTTTCACAATAATGAATTAACGACCTACGGCTGGATGTTGTATTTATTCTAGATTTAAGCTACTTTGTAAGTCGTGTAGTGAGTTATATACTCAGTAAGTTCTGGGAGTCCACGTTAAATACCTAAAAAAAATTAATAAAAAGGAAGTATCTTATGAATATTATAAAAGATTATTGTTATTCTGTTTTTATTTTACTAAAAATATTTTAAAGATAAAGGGTATGCTTGACCTCAAGATCTCTTCCTACCCCACTTAAAACACACTTATATAAATTATAATGGAGAGATATTTCTCCTTAAAAATATTTGTCCAGAAATGTCTAAATCTTATTGGTAGTAAAAAGTTCTGACTTTTAGCCAGGGAAACAATGAATAATATTACCGTCAATCTTTTTTTTAACTTCTCACATACTTCAGACAAGCTTAGGTTATTCTTAAGAATAGCTTGTTCCTAAGTTCTACTTAAATTATTAGGAAAGTTTCTCAAATAAATGACGTTCTAACTTTACTTTTTAGATTAACAGATTAGACTTTAAAAAAAAGTATCAACTTCAAACATCTCATCTGTTAAGTTCTTGAATACTTTAGAGATCTTATTTTACACAATCCCCACATTTATATTTGTTAATCCGATGTCTATCACGAAAATACAATACATCCTTAACTTAATTAAGTTTTTTATTTATTATTGCACCACGTTTTACGTAATATAAATAAGTAAATAGGGTAGTTCGAATCGATAAGCTTCTCGGTGCTCTATATTTTGTTACAAAGCTTTTATTGGCTTAATTTGAGCCAATAAGTTGTAAGTTAGCTATTACAACGTCTATGGAATTCAGTATGTAGTTATTAAATCAAATTAAAGTAGAAATCCCACCTTTATGTTGTTGATTTTAAGACTGCTATAAAATAATCATACATGTACAATATATGATACTTGGTTCTATATAAAAAAACTAGGTATACTTTGCTCATTTTAAATAGACTTGTATTTTAACGCTATTTTTTAAGCTTCAAACTAATTAAATCTCCAAATAGGATAGTAGATTATTATTATTATTATTATTATTATTGTGGTGACCTGGTGGTCTAGGGGTAAGGTGTCAGACTTCTATGCTGGCGGCCGGGGTTCAATCCTCAGTCCCGGCACAGATTTATCTGATTACCAAACCCTTCCTTCACCTCTGACAAGACATCTTGTGAATGTGGGGAATGCCAGGCCTCCACCGTGGTTCGGATTCCACGTTAAGCTGTAGGTCCTTCATTTCATCTCACAATCACCCTACCATTACACATTAGCGTAAGTGCGTATAACCCGAATGGGTAGTAAGACGCGGTGCTAATATTATTATTATTATTATTATTATTAGCACCACGTCTTACTACCCGTTCGGATTATACTCAATTACTCTAATGTGTAATGGTAGGGTGGTTGTGAGATTAAATGGAGGACCTACATTTTAACGTGGAATCCGAACCACGGTGGAGGCCTGGCATTCCCCACATTCACAAGTTGTGATTAATACACTTCTTGTTAGAGGTGAAGGAAGGGTTTGGAAATCAGATAAATCTGTGCCGAGACCGAGGATTAAACCCCGGACCCCCAGTACAGGAGTCTGACACCTTACCCCTAGACCATCAGGTCACCAGGATAGTAGAGTCAAAACTAATTTTTAAATATTTGTATAGACTTAAACAAATGTATGGAAAAAAAACTTCAATTAACATAAAATTATGTTTAAAAAAGGCGGGTACATAAAGAACAGTCCCCTACAGCAACCCCTGGGGGTTCTCCAAGAAGGTTACTCGTAAATTAAACATACAATTTAAAATTAAAATTAAAAACCACCCTTGACTAGCTTTGGACGTGTAGTGAAGAGGGAATGGGAAGGAAAAAACTCTTCTCATATTGGCTATTCGGACCAACACACAACTGTTTATTTTTAACACCACGTCTCACTACCCTATCGGGCTATACGCCTATGTACTAATTAAGTTAATGTGTTAGGGATGAGGAGTTTAAATTTATATTAATTGTACTCACATTTGCATGGATGGAGTGTAGAAAAAAATTCAGGGAAAGCCACCTTGGGTAGACCCAACTTGGATTCTAATCCCGATATTCCCATTAATCAATATTGTAGAATGATGCCTTAGACCACTTGGACACAAAAACAGGCTCACATAATAAATAAAAAACTATTAAAACATAGGTACAGTTGTCATATAATAATTATTTACAAAAAAAAAATGCTCCATCTGATTCGTGAGGTAAAACCAGTGGAAATTGATACAGCTATTCAATAGTAAGGAAAATCCTGAAGTACTAAACCAAAATAAAATACAGACCAGGGATTAACCCCCTAGCCCAGCGTCGTACGGTGATTTCGGGCTTAGGTAAGAGCCTTCCAAATCACTCCACAATAACTTGCCGAAAAGAAGCGTTGGAATCTAAGGCAACGAATAAATTAAACAACCCTATCAAATAAAAGGAATAATATTGACACAAATCATCTCTGAGGAAAACAGGCAGTAGTTTATTTAAAAACAAATTAAATAAAAATAAAATTTGAAAGGAATCATACCCGGGTCAGTTGCGTGGTGGATTCACACCGTACCAAATATGAAAAATAGTCATTTTGAATATGTTGTGAAATTTATAACTATAAACCAGCAAATCCGAGCGTATTTATAAGTGAAACGATTGATTGCAAGTGAACGAAATTGATAATAATGCCTTGTTTTAGAAAGAGACAAATGTAAACTCATAAGTGCCATAAAACAAAAATTAAAGAACTTTAGGATATTTGTGTTGACTTTAAAATGTGCTAACTGAAAACTAGACCTCGAAAAGAACATTCGCGAGCAAGTTAGCGCTAAGTGAACATTGTAAAATTCAAATTGACCTGGTTGTCTATAGGTAAGGTGTTGGACTTCTGTGCTGGGGGTCTGGGGTTCATTCCTCGGCTCCGGCACAGATTTATCTGATTGCCAAACCCTTCCTTCACCTCTGGCAAGATGTGTATTAATCATAACTTGTGAATATGGGGAATACCAGGCCTCCACCGTGGTTCGGATCCCACGTTAAACTGTAGGTCCTCCATTTCATCTCACAATCATCCTACCATTACAAATTTGCGTAAGTGCGTGTAAACCGAACGGCTGGTAAGACGCGGTGCTAATAATAACAACAAACAACAACAAACAACAATAAACAACAATAAATAACAAAAACAATAATAACAATAATAATATAAAATGAAAAGTAGTGGTCGTTTTCACCTTTGATATTTGTCATCACTTAACGTTCTTCGGACGTACTGTGAACAATCAAACTATAAAATAACATACTTGTAAGTAAAAGGCTGAGGCTATGTGCCTTAAAGGAGGTGGAAGGTACAACTTAAGAGCTTTCATCATGGCAGGTCTAGCTAGGTATGGGAGTAGAAGGGGAAAAGAAAATACTTACACAATATGACAGAAATGTGTACAGGCCTATCGTATTTTAATGACTACTCGAAATTTTTCGCGGTCACGTTGGGGAACAAAGTGACCAAGTTTCTTATTAATAACAACAGTATGTCCCTATTATGACAGAATGAATATTTGTGCACAATGCTTATCTATTAAGCCATTCTAAAAGGGTTAAAAACGGCCTTTTCAATACAGTTTTTTATCCGAATATAATTTAATATTTTTAACAATTTTTAGCATTAGAAACTTCTCTTAACTCTTTATTTACGTTAGCCTCTTATCTTAAATGATCCACGCGCAATAATTTTGGTGTAAATTTACGAATTCTAGCCTACTGTATCAAAAAGTTATTTAGCATGGCTCTTAATACTAAATTCCGCTTTTGGATGAAATATAAACATAACTTAAATTGTGTAATACAACCTATTATCAACCCCTAAGTAGTCGACGCTTAACATACAAATAATAATTAACAGCTCAAATTGTATACGATATCGATTCGTTTCTACTGAATTTATATTATACTAGATAGCTGTTGCCCGCGGCTTTGCTCGCGTGGAAGTTGATTATATACAAATACGAAAATTTACATATGTATTTACAGATTAATTTAAAATATTACGTTACGTTGATGACCATAACTTGACCTCAGATCAAAAATAATGCAAGTCCGATACAAACTTTCACCCCCCTTTTCATCCCTTATTAAATAAAATTTCCAAAATTCCTGAAACACGTATTTATTTGTTTTACGTCAATAACCGAAATACAAAATTTTGTTTATGTAACTTTCAAAATGACGGACTTTCATACATATTATCATCCCCTATTTTGACCCCTTTGGGGTGGAATTTTCTAAAATCCTTTCTTAGTGGGTGCCTACATAACAAAATGAATATACAGTCCGAATTTCATGCTTGTAGCCTTGATAGTTTGCGCTCGGCGATGATGAGTCAGTCAGTCAGTCAGTCAGGACATGTTATTTTATAAGTATAGATTAAAACCCCGTTTGAATCCACTTATAATCTTGTGCGATAATTTATGTTGTTTTTGTATCCATTAGAAGAAGTAGAAAGGAAAGATCAAGCCATATCAATAACAATTATAGTATTTACCCTTCTTTCTTAGTATTACTAGGTTGGTAACGGATACTTTCATCTTATTACTGAGAACTATTGAAACCCTGAAGACATAACTTCTGACATTATTTAACCTAGTTTCAAATTCCGGAAAGCACTTCTAATTGAATCTCACGTCCTGTCTTTATGGATGATCCATAAGCCACGTAACGCCTTTTTTTTTTCTTACCTCTTTGACACACTACCCTACCATGTAATACCAACATGTGTGACGTAACTTTTCACACCAATACTGAAATACATTATTGTATTATTAACGTCAGGGAACTTATTATTATTTTATTATTTAGCACCGCGTCTTACTACCCGTTCGGGTTATACGCTTTTAAGTACTAATTGCGCTAATGGATTAGGAATTGGGAAGGTTGAATTAGAGGAAGTGAACCCGCATTTGCGTGGAGGGAGAGTGGAATAACCATTTAGGAAAAACCACCCCCAGTTCACCCGACCGAGATTCGAACCTCGATCTCCCCGTCCTCAGCAGACGAGCTCAACACGACTGGCGCGTTAGCCAACTACGCCACTGAGGCGGGTGTCGGGGAACTTAAAGTAAGTTCTAAACTTGACTTTTCTACACCGTACATATTCGAAAATTATCTATAACCATATATATTAACGGTAAAAATATTAACAATCTCCACTATTTTAATAACCAGTCCCACTGTCCAGCCAAAATAATCTCGAAACCCAGAAGACTTATTAAGCTAAAATTTTGCAGGCAAGTAGCTCCAAGCCCAAAAGGGTGCATAAATACACGGTGGCATTCTCATGGGGGGCCCACGAACCTGGGGAGGAGGGGACTTCCAATAAACCAAATTTAATAAAATCTCGAAGCCAAAAGATCTAAGGAGGTGAAATTTTTCAAGAATGTAGCACCTAACCATAGGATGAATACGTGGTGGCTAAAAATTAACGTGGAGGGCCATTAGATACTTTTTTTAAATTCGAAATAGTAAAGTCTAAAACATAAGTTCAAAAGATCTATGAAGCTGAAATTATCAGTCAGGTAGGTAGTCCCTAGCTAAAAAGGGTATAGGAATACCGGTGAGCGAAAATTGCCACGAGGGTCCCAATAAAATGAAGAAGTATACTCAAAAAAAGTGTTTATAATTAAATCTTCAATTGAGGAACAGTTTCACACTTACTTTGGAGTAATTATTTTATCCACTCTAGAGTCTTTGATTGAAATCCAACTCCAAGATTCTTGACGTCAATAAATATGTTATTATTATTATTATTATTATTATTATTATTATTATTATTATTATTATTATTATTATTATTATTATTAGCACCACGTCTTAGTACCCGTTCGGGTTACACGCACTTACGCTAATGTGTAATGGTAGGGTAATTTTGAGATGAAATGGAGGAACTACAGTTTAACGTGGAATCCGAACAACGGGGGAGGCCTGGCATTCCCCACATTCACAACGATAAAAATGATTACCATTCGTAATAGCTGTCAATCAAATGCCAATGGGACACACTACACGATCAGAAATTAAACCTTTTATTTTTAAACCGGTAGTATGCTAGTAATATTATATTTTAAACATTAGAATTTAAGTATAATATGGGTTACGTATCACCCTTTTAACCTTACAGCCACTTTTATTAAATAAATAACATTTTTCACTTATGATTAGTGAACAGTTAATCTTTCGTAGGAAAAACTTTATTGGACAGTTATAAAAGTTCTTAAAATAATGTTCATATGTTTACACGTTAGGTTATGATATCTGCAGTTGAAGCTTTCGGTAGATATTATCAATACTGTAGCATTACCTCACAATCCTTTACTTGATTTAATTTCAATTTTATGTATATTTTTATTTTTCATTATAAAGTTTAATTGTTGGGATGGTAAGCGGAAAGGTAAACGAGATAACGTCGATTTTACTTTCATTATTAAGGGAAAATACACTTTATTCAAGTTCATATGTTTTATAACATGTCGTAAAATATAACTAAATGCTTTATGACAATGAATCTTGAACTGTATTGTTATCTTAAGGGTACTCAACCTAGGTCCATAATGAATAATACAACTTTGTCATGAATTTAAACTATAAGCTTGGATGATAAGTACAAACTCTTGACTGGAGTATAACGTGTTAACTTCCTCTACCAACCATTGGTTAAAAGGAGGGGAAGGGTGTTCAAGGGTATCGTCAACAAACAATTTATTTTACAAAAAACTTAAACAGTTCTTCGAAATATAGAAAAGTTCCCTAGGGATATTGAATACTTGTCAATCAACCCGGTGCATTCTAGGGAAGTTTCTTATACTTAACCTGAATAAACGGATGCGAGATAAACACAATATGCAACTCCTTATGTTCTTTGAAGCTTGATCCGACGGTATTCTACCAAGACTAGATATTACCGCCATATTGAATTCATGTAGGGAGATAGGAAACTTTCTGCCATTCAAGCAATTACTTTTGAGTATTTTTTGGATTAACGTGTAACTAACTTGGTGTCGGATAATGCTAGTCAATTTATATCTCACGCTTTTCGAGATATGTGCTTCGCAAAAGGGATATGTCACTTCACCACAAGTCCTTATTATCCTAACCCATCCCACGTGGAATGTTTTCATAAAAACTTGAAAAGTGCATTGATCTCATTCCACAACATCCACCACAAGCAGTGGGACTCCAACCTTACGACCCGCGTCGGTGGCGTAGTTGGATAACGCACTAGTCGTGTTGAGCTCGACTGCTGAGGACGGGCAGATCGAGGTTCGAATCTCAGTCGGGTGAACTGGGGGTGGTTTTTACTAAATGGTTTTCCACTCTCCCTCCACGCAAATGAGGGTTCACTTCCTCTAATTCACCCTCCCCAATTCCTAATGCGTTAGCGTAATTAGTACTTAAAGCGTATAACCCGAACGGATAGTAAGACGTGGTGCTAAATATTATTATTATTATTCCAACCTTACGTGGCTTCAGTTAGCCTTCAATACAGCCCTTCACGAGAGTCACAAGAGTACGCCGTCTAAGGTGTTGCTTAGTTATGACCCTATTCAACCTATTAATCTGGAGTGGGAAATCTTTCCTACCAAGTAGGATGAGGACTCTAGTCAAACCCCCCCGAGAAAGATGGGAAAGAGCTTGGACCGAACTGAAAAGAGCCCATGAGGTGGTGGCTAAACGCTACATTATTATTATTATTAGCACCGCGTCTTACTACCCGTTCGGGTTATACGCACTTACGCTAATGTGTAATGGTAGGGTGATTGTGAGATGAAATGAAGAACCTACAGTTTAACGTGGAATCCGAACCACGGTGGCGACCTGGCATTCCACACATTCACAAGATATCTTGTCAGAGGTGTAGGAAGGGTTTGGAAATCAGATAAATCTGTGCCGGGACCGAGGATCGAACCCCAGCCGCCAGCATAGAAGTCTGACACCTTACCCCTATAAACGCTACAACCAGTCAAGATACCCTGTACCGTACAAGGTGGGAGATAAAGTAGTGTATAGACTTCATTAACTTAGCAGAGCGGCCGATGGGATAGCCGCCAAGCTCTGTTACAGGTGGTCTGAGCCGACTGTGATTGAACGTTTTCTGACCCCAGTCACGGTTCAGCTGAAGGATCCAGAGACAGGCCTTCCAACAAGGAAAGCTCACGTGAGTCAATTAAAACCTTGCCAACTCACGTAAGGCGTTCTCCTCCCCTATTCTTCTGTTACCGTGTGGTATTCCGTATTCTTCTCGTAGATACATTTCTAATGGAGGAAAAAATAATTACGAGCACTTGGAACAACCCTTTCCCTATAAGAATTAAGATGTTAAAATAGTGGTGTGCACAGTTAAGACTGTTAAAATGTTAAAATGTGTGCTTGCATAGGTTAGCTTAATGCTGCATACCCATATGTTGCGTTCAATCCTCGGTCCCAACACAGATTTATCTGATTACCAAAACCCTTCCTTCACCTCTGACAAGACTTGTATTAATCACAACTTGTGAATTTGGGGGATGCCAGGCCTCCGCCGTGGTTCGGATTCCATGTTAAACTGTATGTCCTCCATTTCATCTCACGATCACCCTACCATTACACATGAGCGTAAGTGCGTACAACCCGAATGGATATTAAGACGCGGTGCTAAAAATAATAATAACATATGTTGCGTGTTTATTGTGTGGAATCTTGTATAGTTGTTGTATAAGTATATAATTCTGATTGATCGATCGATCAATACATTGAATGTTAGAAATTAAGTAATATAATAATATGCATAAGTGAAAGTTTGTACTTAGTGAGCCTTATCAAAGTACGCTCGAACTACCTCTTCCATTTTGCTATCATATAGAGGAGGGGAGGGTGTGCCGATATTACGTCATCGGACGCCAAGTGTTTCCCACAAACCTCCGCGAGCGTACCTGGCCGGTTCGCGAAGGGTTTTCTCCCGCGGGAAGAGGTAGTTCGGGTAGTTTACGTCAGGATGTAGCATGGTGTATGTGAAGCAGTATTGTCTCGGGAAGTTAAGAGGGTGACTACCACCCCTCTTGAACTGGTGGAAAGGTTTCAGAGAAAAATTGTACATAAAAAATTGTAAAAGTGATACAGTGCAATAAAAGAATGTTTTACAATACTTTACTTTGTATGTACAGGCTTAAAAATATCTATCACTGCAATAAAACACCATAGCTACACGTTTAAGAGTAATGGTTCGACTATTTATCTAACAATTTGCACAAAATCCTTTACACAACAGTAACATCTCAAGCTCGCAAGCAGCCATCACGGTACAGCCGGTCACGTGGTACACTAGTGGGCGTAGGGAACAAATAGTTAAACCAGCGAACAAGGTATTTTCAATGTACAAATCGAGATTAAAAGTACTATCGATATTCACCGCTGCGTTTGACACTCAGTCGACCATAATCACGAGAATGACGTCACTCAGGAGGTGAGTTTACCCGATTCGTTGGCCGCATGGTCTAAGGCACAACTCTAATAGACTAGACTGCTAATTACGGGTGGATCGTGGTTCAATCCCGGCCAGCTGCAATAACGATGTGTTTTTTTACAAATGGTTTTCAACTCCCCCTGCACGAAAATATTGATACACTTCCTCTAAATTCAACCTTTTTATTCATAATTCATATGCGTAATTAATATATAAGCGTATAACCCGAATAAATAGAAAGACGCGGTACTAAAAAAAAATGGTGCGGAGCTCCACACGGACTTTCTCGCTCTATTGTTTGAAAATGGAGATATTTACTCAAAACTCGTAATATATGTGAAACGAAATAATATACACTAGCATACCCAAGCATAAATTGCACTATACTTATGTAAAACTGTTTTTAGTTCCAGTTTTAAATTTTATAATTTTATTTTTAAAGAATTAATGTCCTCATTTATTTGTTTGGACCGATAAAAAAGATCAATATTGGGTCCATAAGGGTGAATACTTCTAATTTGAAGGTACACCAAAAATTTCAAAAACTATTAGAAAAAACATTGAAGGAGTAGTCGAAATTTTAAGTACTTGCAATCAGCTAGGACGATCATCCAAAATAATAAAAAAATATTGAAAATTTAAGATTGGTTCCAAGAAATTGGGGCTCAAAATTTTCTAAACTATTAAGAAACAAAATTAAAAGTGTAGAATAAAATTGAAATTTGTCATGTAAGTAAATATACCTTCCTGGATAACATATTTGTTTGAATAAATGTAATTCAAAATTTAAAAATGTGAAATGTAAGAGCTCGAAACTGATGGAAATTATGAAATACTTTTATTTCCGATGGCTTTTAAAATTCAAATTTGAAGGCACGTAAAATAGCCATATCAGATCACCGAATAAGATTACAATTTTAAAATGGGAATAATGTATCCAAAAATGTTTGGGGGTGTTGGGAGGAGAGTTTTCTAAGTGGATATTTGTTAAATAGAGGTGGGAGGATGTTTCGAGATTTTAAAAACTTGTATATAAAAATAATTGTTCGGTTTTTCTAAGTAAGGTTTTTGAAATAGAAGGAGAGGACGAGAGAAGGGCTAAGTATAGAAATTTCTGAACCTTATATAGTAAAAACTCACTGTGGTAGAAATTGAAATTTGTGGGCCAGTTTTAAGATCTACCCCGAACAATCTAAAAACAAATTATATTTCAAAATGTAGGACCAAAAAATAGGAAGAGGTGAGTCCTCCCTAGAAATTTCCAAATCTATTATTTTATAAACCCCAAATAACCAGAATGGTTTAAAATTTTAAAACAGTCAGTGAATTGGTTTTGGAGGTAAAGTGGAGGAAGGTAAAGTTTCAAATTGTATAGAAACAAACACTTTTTGGTGTGGTATAAATTTGATATACTAGCAAGTAGCTACAAATACTACCCTCATATAATCATCAAATAATGAAAATTTGTTTCAAATTAAGGGGCTCAAATTTACACATTTTATTAAAAAATAAAGCTTTTTGTGGTATAAAATTGAAATTTGGCAGTTATTTGTGGGGATCTATATGTATCCATTATTTAATGCATGCAGTTATTTTTGAACTGTGATGCTCTTTTTACCCCATTTTTTTTAAAAGTAAAATGTATCTCCCATTGTTTTACTTCTCTTCTGATCACTTTTAGGCAAATATATTTCATTTTTAGATTTCATCCTTATTTTGATATTAAGTTTTAGTCAACATGTCTACTTTTCACGTTTAGTCACATAATTTAAACTATTATAAGATTGATATAAAATAATTTAATATATGGTTATTTTTGTTATGTTAATTTTATATTATATTTGTTGGAAAAAAAAAAAGAACAAAGCTACTTAGATAGTTCCCGTGCGAAGAACGTGCAAACTAGCTAGTACATTATTTCCTTTTATTCACAACTAAGCTAAAAGAATAATCTCAAGTTCTATTTTATTCAATGTATGGCAATAATGTTTGTACTAGAGGTGAAATTGAGTATGTGTCAGAGTAAAACACACACACACACACACACATATATATATATATATATATATATATATATATATATATATATACGTTAATTATATTAACCAAGTTAATATCCGGAGATATTTTCAATTGATATTTTAAAATGGACTATTAGATATATATACCTTTTTTTATACGTATATGGAATGGTTGAGGCTGCCAGACTATGCATTTTTATTTGGATCGTAGGAGTGGTGGGCGTTAAAATCAATTACCCTCTGGCACGAGTTATTTAAGTGCAGCTTTGTAATTGCTCCAGTGTGAGTTTTAAAAATGTAAAAAGGAAATAAAAATTGGGACGGTTGGTATAGCTTATTTAGTTTTTAGAAACTCTATTTTAAAATATTAATGTAACTATTTAACCCAACGTTCTTTATCTCTTCACATTAATGTGTTTTCCTTTCTTAACTTACAGAATTCCCTCTTAACCAAACATGTGACTTGTTGGAATTAATTTAATCTTGGATCGCACATAACCAAAAGGTTTGCAGCCAAGGATGGAGGAAGTGATTGGGTTCTGATTGTGCTTGGGTTCGTAATTGACGTTCAGCTTGTTTTTTTTTACTGTAGGCCTACTACTATGTTATATTACAAAAATGATCTGTTGATAAGAGATATTAGAGGGTATGGAAAAGCTTACTAGATTTACTTAGAAACTCGTGACAAAACGAAGTATGCAAGGAATGCTTAACGAAGGGCCTGACTAACCTCTAGGTGATCCTACACAGTTTATAAACCCCAGTACCCTGGGTTCGAAGGTAGCCCTTGAATTCAGGTACTGATAATCCGGTGTCCTAACGCTCGTAGCCCCCAAAACAGGCATAATGACCCCCTAGACTCGATGATGATTAGTCAGCCCTGTTATCCTGGATCCACTACTATTTATCCTGGATTCTAGCCTGGTTTACCGCGAGGAATGCTGACACTCTGTTATGTTGTCAGCGCTTATGTTATATTGGTTTACAAGCTAATCACAACACCTTGCAATACTAGTATTTTCATTCACAATACAAAATACACTAAATTCTAAAAGAGCACACGCCTCAATTTAGGCCATGTCGATTACAACTATTATGATACCATTAGTACACGTAATTGATATGATATCCATATGTTTAAAGCCAAAAATAAATTAAAAACATATCCTAAATTTTAATATACTTATATAAAAACTTAAATATTTTCTATGTTTGTAGCCAAAAAGTAAGGTGAAAATATAAAATAGATTTATAAATTAAAGTACACTTACATCATAAATATAATAGTGTAATATAAAAATAAAACTTGAACATCCAAATATATTATTTTTTAATTTATTAAATTGCAAACTTACATAAATATAATCAACAAAAATCACACACACAAATATACATTTACTGGATTTTATCTTGTACACTTTTCAATATATTTATTTTATTACCTTTCCTTTTAACATATCAATGCAATCTTTCTATACATCTAAAACGTATCAAAACTATAATTTGTCATATTGATTTTTGATATTTGTAAGTTTAACAGAAGGTATTTAATAACTAATTTAATTTGGGTAGTTTAGAAAAAAAAAGGGTCTTCTTTAATATTGACAAAGGTGACCTGGTGATCTAGGGGTAAGGTGTCGGACTTCTGTGATGAGGTCCGGGGTTCAATAAATACAAACAATAGTTTTAACCTTATTAACTTGCAACGTGACATGGATCAAGAATCTGTTCAACTTTATTTTTATAAAACTTATACAATTCATTGCTTTCGTCACCAAATACGTCGATCATTTCTTCAGTCACTTCTATCCGATATATAAGAGTGAAACTTTGTTATTATTCATAATCTACGTGGCAACGGATTATTTTAAAATTTGGGCTAAATCTTAGTATAACGTGGTGCAACCGTTGTAGGTTTAAACATATCCATTAGCCTGATATGATGAAGGGGAAGATTTTTTTAGCACCACGTCTTACTAACCATTCGGGTTGTACACCGATGTACTAATTACACTATTGTTTAGTTATTAGAAAAGTTTAATTGAGATGAAGTGCATCTGCATTTGCGTGGAATGAGAGTGGAATCCCGTTTAGGTTAAACTATTCTCAGTGCACCTGACCAGGATTGAACCCCGATCTACCCGTTTTCGAAAGTTCAGACCAACACGAGAGTATCGCGTTAGAGCATAAGGTATTCTAAGGAGTAAATGCCACACCTTAAATTTTATCGGCACAAGATATAATTTTGAAAATCTTCTTTTTATATATATTTTATTATATTGCAAGTTTACTTCAGTATCTTAGTGTGATGACATTTGTTTAGTACCTTTGCGATGCTGCAATCATCCCATTGGCATAATATAATATTTAATGATTAGTTTGCGAACTGACCAATTCGACAGTTCTTGGATGTGTATATATATAAATTATGTATATATGTGAATTACATGGCATTGGCTTTTTTTTTTAGAATAATAGGAACATCCCAGGTCCTGTTTTTTCACCATTTTTACAACCCATTTTTACAACCCACTGGTACTATCCACGTTTACTTATATTATTGGAATAGGTATGAGAAAGCTAACATTTAGTTGAAATTTACCTACATTTGCATAGAGGGAGAGTGAGAAACAATTTAAGAAAATCCATTCACAATTCCGCCGGAATCTGAAGTCCCTTTATTTTATTTTCATCACTGGCGCGGATCCCAGTTCTTGTTAAACAAGCAATTAAAAATTATTTGCTCAAAATATTTGGACATAAATAGGTGTAGACCTGGTGGTAAGTTCTTATTATAGTTCCTGCATACGTTGGACAAAAAACAGAACTTCTCGACATTGGAAAATTACTTTATTCAAGCTAACATTCATAGAAGAATGACACCACGGAACTACATCGTTTATTTTATTTTTTCTCTGGCTCAAGACATAATTATGAATGCATAAATTGAGTGCGAACATCCACCAAGTCTCTTGTTAAAATGAAAATCTATATTCAGTTTTAAAAGAAGAAAATATAATTATCACAAGTTTATATTCATTTATTTGGTCTTTTAAACGCAAGAGTTTTTTTTAGTATCTTCTAACCTGTTAATTAGTGTTTTTAAAAATTTAGTATTCTGGTTTCACATTCATTATATGATCTTGGTTGAATTCGATGTACGTTGAAAATATAAAGTCATGGAACATCAATGTCTTACAAACCCTTGAGTTGCTTCATTCACGAAATAAATTTAAATACATTTTGAGATTTTTATCAAGATCGTTAAAGCTTCTTTTTTTATAAAAATAAAACACACATGAACTAAAGCTGGTAGTTAAAGTCAATTTGTAATTTAAATAGGTTTTTCTATCCTAATTTTACTTTTGTATATTTGATATCTACTTTTAGATGCTACTAGGTTAAATAGCAGATTTAATTTTTCTTAAGATAATTTTATATTGTAGTTCTTGTGTGTGTTATTTGTATGTTTTGTATGTTATTTTTAAGTTAACTTCTACTTTTAGAATACAAACTTTTCTTAATTGCGTTATCGAGACTAAGAGTATATTTTCAAAAATTTGTGGCAATTTCTTCTCTTTTCCACATATATCTAAGCAAATAAAACTCCCATATATTGTCCATTCATTTTTCATTGAAATATTGCAAACCTTTTATTTACTTCTTCTTTTTATAAGAAACTCCAATATGTATTATCTTGATTATTCTTCTTATCAACCATCTAGAATATTTAGAAAATTTATATCTGGTTTCTCTCGTTATCCTCTGGAGAACAGCTTTTACTGTAATATTTTGTGGTTCAAGGGAATATATTTTACATATTAAACGTTACTGCAACCCTCGTGTAACTCCCATTCCTTTTTAGAATAATTACTTTTAAATATATTTAATAGCTATTCTTCTATTCCTTACACCCATCTATTTCCGATACATTTAAATCGATATCATAATTCTACTTTAATATTTATCACTTAATCACTTAATTCAGATGAATTATAAATTATTTTAAACTTACCCTAATAACCTGAACGTTATCATATATAACTTATATAAACTAACCAAAATTCAATATTATAACTGCTAAGAGCTTTAAAATAAAAATAAATACTGTCGATAAATCAACTTATTGGAAAGAAGTTAATAATATGTTTAAAGTATCGCATATACCACCATCTCAAATAAAGACGGATATTAATATTTATTTTGATGGGATAGTAGGAATATTTAATTAATCCTCATAGCTCCTTTTTTATGACATTATATTGTTTGGGAGCAAACAGATGGTACAAGAAAAACATAAAATGACAGAGAGCAGAATGTCTGTGTTGGCAAGCAGTAGTTTTTTAAATGGTATTTGGGATAAAAAAAAATAGCTTTCAGAAGCCCAGCCAAAATATAGGTTAAGAACAATAAACCAATAATTCAAACAGTAAAACATTAGTTCATAATATTAATTTTAGGAAAATCTTAATCGTGTTTGCTGAGTTTCTGTCTCTCATTAAATTGAACGGGGATTGTTTTTTTGTTCTAAGTGATGTTATTATTTATAAGTAGTTGAGAAATTGGTTTAATCGAATAAACAATTTTATTATTAATTAATAAATAAATATTCCAAAACGGAGTACAAACTTTATTGGCCCTAACAAAGAAAACAGGGCAATGTAAACGAAGTACCGCAGCTACATCAATTATATATGAACTTGAGTAAATTTCTAGTGAAAGTAACAAAGTAACACAAATAAAAAATAAATCTACATTTAATTGCCATATAGTTTCCTCTAATATTATAACAGAAATAAAGAATATGATTATATTCTCAAACGCATAACAATTAATAGTTCCTCATTAGTAGTTTATCAGAAGACTGCTACTATATTCCCAAACATATTTTAGCTAACTAGATTAAAACTAAATAACAAGTATTAAAGAACGGAGCTAATAGATATTTACTATTTCCTAGAAATGGAATATTGCCATTATTCTCACAAAAAGTTAAAAGTTCCATCAATTCAAATATTTCAAAGGTCCTAAAGGGACACATAACAACGATAGTGGGTTTGACACATACTCTCACATAAAATAAGTTTACAACAAAAAAGGGCTTATCCTAAATCATAAATGCATAAGTTCATATTACACACATTTCATTAATTCTTTACTAAAAAAAATGAACATGATGTAAATAATAAAGTATGAATCCAAAAACTAATTTTGACTCAAAAATTCCAACTATTAAAAAGTATTATTTAATTAATTCCAGGTCAAAACGAAATTTAATAGAACTAAAGATCTTAACATATATAAATTACATTTACATTATATTTAACGTACGAGCTAACGAATTAGCTCGTCCTCGAATGAACTCCCCGCCAAGAGTGGTTTTACAGAGACGACTGAATTGTATCCATTCTGAATGGTATCCATTCAAACATTTTCTTAAACAAGCACCACAAATTAAAAGTCTGAATTGTATCCACTATAAATATTTGCAATATACCCACAAAATCCTGAATTGTATCCATCCCGATTTGTATCCATTTAATTGCTGTACCACTAGTCTGATAGATGGCAGCAGAAGAAACTCGCCTTAACTCATTCCATGTTTACTAGAGAGCAACACTTATCCTTAACTCATTCCGTGTTTACTATAGAGCAGCACTATCTCTATATTAATATAAAGAATATAATCCTTTTACTTATTGTCTTATTACTTTAAAATATAAACACATATTTTAGGACTTATTTTTATAAACATTACAGAATATATCTGTGTTAAGATGCTTGTTTTATAAACGGAGATATATATTTATATATAAATAACCCTGGGATCATCTTGTTGTATTTAAATACAATTATTATGACAATTAACAGCAGTAGCTACTTTAACGACGCCATATTATTTGCACACAGAAAACTATCAGTTACTCTAAGCAAAGATTAAAGTAACTTAAATCTAAGACAGGGCATGGCAATAAAGAAACAATTATTTATAATTGTATGCTTTTAATCTCTATAGATTTGTTTTAAAGTGTCATATCCTATTATCTACAGATAATTTCATCAGTTTATATTGTAGGTCTATCTGGGTTGGTGTTGAAGTTGAAGTTATAGGTTATCATACTCATCTAGAACACAGGCATACATTTTATGTGCTAGTTTTGTTAAGTTTGATTGAAAAAACCTGTTAGTGTTTATATTTACCACTCCTCAACAGCTACATCTCCAGACAATATGATTTTATCCCTAGCCCTTTATCACTATGCCCACTATAAGTAGAAATGCCTAACTATTTGTACAGTTGAAGTCAAACGAGAGGGAGGGCAGTGTAAAAAAAATGAAAATTTTTCTTCTAACTGTTAAATAATAAAATTCATCTTGTGATTTGAAGGGAATTCTTGATACTATGGTTAAAAGTGATTATGTACCAGTAAAACGGAATTCATTTTTTTAATTTTTCATCGTATAAACTTGTATTATATTTTTTGCCCTCTCTACTCACATAAACAAAACAAATCTCCATTGATAACAAAATGAATATCTTCACAGCCAGGGAACACAATATTTGTTGGCTCCCAACATTAAATTAAATGTTCAATTTCCCACCTTTAAACACAGATTTTTAAAATAATATAACCCTACGTCTTCATTTCTTAGAGCATAAATTAGCAGTTTGAAATGTGTTTTAAAGAAGCCAGTCAATTTGAATAAAGAAACTACAATGATTTTTAAAGTACCCTTTTATTATTCTTTTATAAGACACATGAATAAGTATTTCTCTTTTTTTTACATATATTAACATAGTGATAGTGCTTCTCTCTATCTCTAGTAAACACAAAATGAGTTAAGAATAAGTGCTCTCTAGTAAACAAAGAATGAGTTAAGAATAGTTTCTGCTAATGCCATCTATCAGACAAGTAGTGCCGCAATTAAATGTATACAAATCAGAATGGATACAATTGAGGATTTTGTCGGTATAATGTAATGTAATCTTTCTAGTGGATACAATTCAGACTTTTTATTTGTGGTGCTCATTTAAGTAAATGTTTGAACGGAGACCATTCAGGATGGATACGATTCAGGATTTTGTGGCTATAATGCAAATAATTACAGTGGATACAAATCAGGATTTTGGTTAAAGTAGTTTATTTGAAAACTGTCTGAATGGAGACCATTCAGAATGGATACGATTCAGTATTCTGTGGATATTATGATAATGGATGCAAATCAATTTGTTTTATTTGTGGTGCTTGTTTAAGAAATGTCTGAATGGATAAAATTCAGCTCCCCCGTTTTACAGTGCCACTACCGGGGCGTTAAACGCGATAGTTTCCCAATAGAAGGATAGATGTGATCTTAGGTAAGGGGAACGAAGGGAGGTAATAAGGGGAGGAAACGTATGTCGACTGTCAGGTGGCGATTCTACACAACAGGCTGCCACGTAATCTAAATCGAACATCTGGAAGGATGTGACATCATCCCATACTTCTAGAACTTTGGGGAACTGTTGTGAAGTTGCACCTTGTTTAATTACTCTTTGGTTCATCAATCAAAAATCAACTCTTGTCGTTAGCGGTAACACTTGAATACTATTTAAGTGAAGTTTTTGTAGAAAGAGGGATTGAATGGAGTGCATGATGGGTTACAAGCTAATTTGATGTTTCCCATTTAGTCATATTTATATATTTGTTGTTTCTTGTACATTAATTAATGCTACATTTCTTTTATTTAGACAGTGATTAATGATTACTCAATGTATCCAATATTATTGAGTATAATATGATTAAATTATCTTAGTGATAAAAGCGTAATAGTTTTTAAGGAAAAAACTTATTGTGAGCTCGATGTTGGATTAAGACATTTTAGGAACGGAAGATTAAAATTTGATTTTTTATGAAGAATATAAAATTGTTATATCATATGAGCTCAGAGAAGTGTGAACCAGGTTGATTTATCTCCTGAATATATTTTCTTAGTTCTGTATGAAAGGAGCAAATTATAAAATTACATTTTCTTAATGATTAATATACTATTTTGGTAGAAATAAAATTTCATAGATTTATAATCAATTATTGTGATTATATATTACTGATTATATGTATACTGTTTATATCTGATAAAGAAAATGATTATTGGTATATCTTATGTTAGTAATCTGTGTTTTGGATGGTGTTGATTACTTAACTTTATTATAACTTTGAGTTTTAGGTTATATTCAAATTTGTAACCGGCTAAATAAAGTGGATAAAAAAAATAGTTCAGAATTTAATGATATTGTAGTACCCATTAAAAAAAATGTTCACAAACTTAGGTTCGCAAACCCGCTCACATAGAGATGCCGATAATGATGTGGCCAATAACTATATTCGTGGATTCAATTGAGACCCTTGAGCACTTTTAAGTTGGAAACCCCCGCACTAGNTTTTTTTTTTTTTTTAAAGTACAAAGGATTAATGTCATGGTTCCTGGAAGGGTGGGGTAAAGGCATTAGGGTTGGGGGCGCTTGAGACTGCACACTCCCGACGAACTATTATTGATTGTATCTTTGTGAGTGTTGGTTTGGATACCTAGGTTTAACACATTTTTACTCAATTTATTGAGTTCAACAAGAGCCATTAGTTCTAATTATTTTAAACAGCCTGTATTAGTATTCCTCAACCTTTTTCTGGGGATATTAAGTTGCTTAGTAAGAAATATAATAACTTAACGTAGTGTCACGTATATAACTTAATAATTCAAAATTTAAAAAAGGAGAAAAGTTTATTAATATATATATATTTTTTACCTCAAGTGTCCACTACCCTTATTTCTGTGTCATTGTGAGGTAGCAATGTGGCAAGCTATTTCATGGTTGTCGGTAAGCATCTTTGGACACGTGGAAAAAGGCATAGCTCTCTATTCTAGTAGGATTTACCAGTGATAAGATGTTTGGAGCTATAATCCCAGCCGGGTAACCGAATATTGTTTTTCTCTAAATGGTTTTCCACACTCTCTTGACTCAAAATGAAAATGTGCTCCTTTTCAATTTTACCTATATAATCCTTACACCATCTGTGTACACATTCGTATATTTCAGATGGGTAGAAGGACGCAGTGCTCAAAATAGGTTTAGAAAGTTTTAATCTATTCCTTTCTATAACTTCGTTTTTCAAACATTATCATAGTTATAATAATTAACATAAATCTAACACTTAATGACATAAAATTAGAACATTTCTACTTTTAATGATTATCATTATGATAGTATCATCATTATTGATTTAAACATAATTATTATTCGTTTCCAGCATTGACACAATCGTTACATGTGCAGACTATATGATTATATTATGGAGATGTTTCTAGAAATGTTTGTAACTGTCAAAAAGCTAGTATCGTATGTGCATCACACCATATGTGGAGCATGAAGTTCGTCTTCCGTATGTGATGATGGTAATAGTGTGATAAGCTGACGTAAGGATGTAAAGTAAGGAACAAAGCAAGGTAGATATATACGATGGTATGGAAATAGGAGTAAAGAGAGAGAGAGAGAGAGAGTAAGAAAGAAAGAAAGAAGTCATAAGGGGAGAAAATCGGAAGCGAAGTGGTAGTATCTTGAATTGTAAACAAATTACAAGTTTTTTCCTTCATATTCAGCCTTTAGACACTCAAATGTGTTACATTTATACACAAACTTTTGAGCCATGTATATATAAAGTCTAGAGAAAGTTTTTAAAAATATTTAAAAGCAGTTATTTTGAAAAATAGAAAAATTATTTTGTTGACATAATATATATAGGCTATAATTAAGTTAGTTAATTACCTTTTTCAAATAAGCATAAGCATACTAAAATTTCAATAAAGAAATAAAATGTTAAGGATTTATTTTTTTGCCTATTAATTGTTAATAATTAATGATTATTTGAAATATATATAATTTTTATCTTTGGTTTGAAATATATTTTATTTTGGACTTGATGCCGTTGTCAAGACTGCATCAACACGTCGACTAACGAACTATGGTATCTTTGCCAGTTCGAGTACCATACAAGTCAAGGTAGTATTTAATAATTTTCAATACATGTTGACAAAACATTATTATTATTAACACCTTGAAGTTACTTACCTTTGTCCTAACGTGCTAAACGATGTGATACAAAGGATTATAAATGATTTATAAGGCCGATCTTGGCTTGTGTTAAGAGCCTTAAAAACAAAATGTGCTTAAACATAAGAATGATGGCTTATTTTGATGCTGTTTGAACAGTATATGAAGGAGTAGTTAGGGAAAAGGGAGTTAAACCATCCCTCGACCTTATTCTAGGAGAAATTATTATAAAATAGGTAAGAACAGCTTAGTAGTAATTATCTGGTTCATTGGACTCGGTAATTTGTAACTGCCGCCTACTAGTGAAGGGAAGGTCAGCAATAAAATGAGAAGTCGAATTCGACTCACTAGCTGAGTAAAGTCAACTTTACATCAGAACTTCAGCGAACTAAGCAAGAATGACACATACATATTTTCTATAGAAAAATTACATTATTGTTTAATTTGGTCCCTCTTGTTGGGGGGGGGGAGCGGGGGGAGAAGACCAAGCCTGGGTCTAACTGTAGGCCAGGAAGGTACAAATAGTCTAAGAGAGTGTTTTAAATAAAAATTTAAAATTGCAATTTCTTTATCCTGAACCTTTTACCTTTTCTAGATTGTATTGATATATGTGTGCTAGATTACATTATAGCTATTTTAAAAACTATAATTTATTTTCATAGGCAAGGTAAAGTGTATTCATATGATTGGAATGACATTAATAAGGGGTTTCTATAGCATATTTTTATAATTTACGTAAATGTATGTATTTATTCAGGACACGAAAGGTTTATAAGCTTATCTGATACTTTTTTTTATAGAAACTTTGATAGGGAACAAGATAAGTATCAAGTTCAGTCGCCTTTTGTGTAGACATTTATTCGCTCTGGTAGCATAGAGCATTGCCCGCGTTACACATATAGAGGTTTTCTACACGTGCCCGCAATAAGATAATGAGTGATGATAGTGATTATGAAGGGATGGAACCAATAGTGATCTTAAGCCTAGCTTAAGACTAACAAAATAAATCCTAGTTAGCTTTGGGATAGTTCCTCTTTCGGGAAAACTACTCATGGTACTATTCGCGAATCGAACTCGGGACCCTTAGATTCGTAGACCGGTGCACTGACCACTATACCACTGGGCCGGTTTATCTTACACGTCTTAGTAGGTTATACAATAACTAAACATTTACAAATATTATAAGTAGGTTGGGTGACCTGGCGGTCTAGGGGGTAAGGTGTCAGACTTCTGTGCTGGCGGCCGGGGTTCAATCCTCGGTCCCGGCACAGATTTATCTGATTTCCAACCCTTCCTTCACCTCTGACAAGACATCTTGTGAATGTGGTGAATGCCAGGCCTCCACCGTGGTTCAGATTCCACGTTAAATTGTAGGTCCTTCATTTCATCTCACAATCACCCTACCATTACACATTAGCGTAAGTGCGTACAACCCGAATGGGTAGTAAGACGTGGTGCTAATAATAATAATAATAATAATAATAATAATATAAGTAGGCCTCTACAAGCACTGAATGAAAATAAATACTCCAAATTAATTAAGTAAAATCTGATTTCACAAGTATATTGCTTTAAAAATTAATGATACGACACAATCGCACTAACTTTCTCATATTGTGTATCATAGCTTCGAATAAAATGTTAAAGTATAGTGTAGGTCTCAGTAAACTACCCTTAAGTAAAACAAACACATCACGATAAACAACTTAATTAAAACTTTTGATGTTTAGACTTTAAATCAAATTGTTCAAATATTTCTAAACAAATTTTCAAAAAAAAATTATTTTTACAAGTGATTTGTAACAATAAAAACTTATTATGATTTATCATGAAACACTATTCCCAGATACCAATCTTAAACTCAATCTTTGAAGTGAATTTAACATTTCCTATGATTTGTCGTAAGTAGGCCCTAATCAACCATTACATTAATTTATTTTAGTTAAAACTAATATATATTATCATGTAAAATAGTCCTCCTATACCAATTTTGAACAAATTCACTATAAATATTGGTTTAAATATTTTGGATTTATAAAAAAAATTAATCTTCATCTATCTACTATTTTTTATCTTAGAAAAACCAATATATCAAATTATTTATTGTGTAAAATAATTAACACATTTATTTTAAACCAAATCTCTAAGACTTTTAAAAATAATATTTCAATTAAAATAAATGGTACGGAACTACACACGGGCTTTCTCGCTCAATTGTTTAAAAATGGAGATAATTACTCAAAACTTGTAATATATGTGAAACGAAATAATAACCATTAGCAAACCCAAGCATAAATTGCACTATACTTATGTAAAATTTTTTTAGTCCCGGTTTTAAATTTTCTAATTTTGTTTTTAAAGAATTAATAACCTCATTTCTATGTTTGGACCGGTAAAAAAAAGATCAATGTTGGGTCCCCAAGGGTCAACACTTCGTATTAAAATTTCAACTTAAGGTTAAAATTTTTAACATTTTATTAGGTGTTGCAAATCTTCATGCCATCGCATTGCTATTAAATTCCTCATTTATAAATTTTTACCAATAAAAAATGTAAATATTGACTATTGAATCTAAAATGGAGATAGATCATTCTTGTACAAACCTTTCTATCAAGAGGTTTAAGGAAAAACAACATAAATTTTTAGAGACTTACTTATATTTAATCACTCTATGGCATTGGAGAATTATTGCTTTAAAACTTAAGTAGTATCTCTTTATAACTAAAGCTCACAAAATTGTATTATTATATTCACCAATATCTCAGAAACTGTTGGATTCATAAAAATATATTTCATATAAAAGTTTTTAGTTTTTAATATTACTACAACTTTGCAATAAAAAGTTATTTAGTATCCCAAATAGCTGCGGAGATATTGAAGTTTCTGCTTCTTTAAAGTACCCTAAAAGTTATTTTCATGGGGACATGAAAATAGCCAATTTTATTTATAATCTTAATCAACGCCTAGATACAAATTTTAATCAAAATCGTTGAACCGATTTTCAGAAATTTTATTTTCTCTCTTTTCGCCTTTTATTAAAATAATCTTAATTTTAAGCTTAAACACACACAGACAGACATCATTACAAATACCACTTTTTAGAGTTTGTGGGGTCATGAGACGTCTACATCCATCAACATTTCAGCTTAGATTATTTTACGGACGCAATACTTTACCTTTTGTGTTCTAAAAGTTAAAAAAATTAATATATTTGCGTATAGCTTGAAAGTTATTAGTTTTATAAAAATATGCTTCAAATAAAATATTTGTATTATAAATAGATACATATTTGTGATAAGTAATTTCATATCTCTAATAGTTTAGGAGATATTATAAAAAAAAAGTAAATTTACGCATCAGATCAGAGCCCTTAAAGTCATTTTACTGAAATACTGAGAGTAGCCATTTTGATTAGAATATTTATAAATGTTTAGAAATTAAATTTAATCAAAATCGTTAGAACCGATTTTGAGAAAGCAACTTTTTCTCTTTTTGCCCTTCAGTAAACTACCCTTAATTTTATGTTTAAATATCCAATTCCAAAAACCACTTGGGGCAACCCTATGCAAACCCTAGATATCAAGTTTTAACCTGAGCGGTGAAATAGTTTAGGCTCTAGTCTGAGGTACAGACAGACAGGCAGGCAGGCAGGCGGAAATTCAAAAGCCACTTTTTCGTATTCAGATTCAGGGAGTCATGAAACTTCGACATTCATCAAAATCTCAAGTTCAATTTTTTTGACAATCACAATACTTTATCTACCTGTAAGATAACGAGAAAGTAAAAATTAATCAGTTAACTGCCCTTAAACGAATTTAACCTAAAAAAAACCAATTGAGTTACAAGCTGCAAAAGGGCATATCTAATACAACTTGAATTATTCGTATTTTTTTATATCTTCTGGTAGCTAGAGTATGTAATCCTACAAACTGAGCAGAAAGAATAAACATCTCCCCAGAACAACATGATTTCTCTTCCTAGTGCCTATTCAATTTCTTGAAAGATGGAGACTGGACATATTATCTAACACAGTTATTCCCTTACTTCAATGTATAAAATGTATCAAATTAGTGACTCCATCAACACATTTTAAGTCATGTAAACTTTATTTCGGTGCAAATCTGGATATCAAGAGGCTCCACTCTTTGTTTTCTGAAAAACATTCAGAATCTAAAGTTAGTTATGGTTTCTTTCGAATATATTTCAAAGAACATTTTGATTACACTTTTGGCTGTCCCCATTATTGTTCATGTCAAACAGTCCCAAGATACCCATTCGAACCAAATCGTTAGTCATTTTAAAAATATTTCAAATTTTTGAAAAAAAAAAAGTCACTTAATTAGCCATACAATTTTTTAACCAAAAAAACAAGTATGCTATACAACTTTATTTGTCACTCTCAAGATAGAGATTTGGAACCAAATCGTTAGAGCCATTTGTAAAATATTTCAAGATTTTGAAAAATCAGTCATCTATAAGCTAACCATAAATGAGTGTTTTTTCACACAAAAAAATATATACAATGTTATTTTTCATACCACACAGTTCCCAGATATACATTTTAAACAAAACCATTTTAACTGTTTCTAAAATATACGAGTTTTTATAATTTCCCATCAGTAAACTACCTTAATTTGAGGGCTAGCATCAGTATCAAAAGGTTTAGAGGAATATCTCTATAAAATCTAAATGTAAGGTTTTAAAATTCAACAAACCGTTTTGGTGCCGTGTCCGGGGATATACAGACATACAGGCATATAGACAGAGAAACAGACAGAATGGTAAAATCTACTTTTTGGGGCTTGGGTCACATAAAACGTAAACATTTATGATAATCTTGAGAACGACTTTATTCACGATTACAATACTTTCTCTTCATATGATGTAGAACAATATATTTTATTTTACTTTGTTTCTCTAAAAATATCTTTCAATATAAATTATTCTAAAGTGTTGACACATGAAGAATATATCCAAAAGATCTGACGTGCCTCTATTAAAGTTGTATGAAGTTTGACCCAATTTTTTTTCTCCCCCGTTATCACCGCGTCATACAACACGTCAAGGTTATACGCTTATGTACTAATTACGCTAATAGTTTTAGTGATTATGAAGGGTAAATTTAGATAAACTGTACCCGCATTTGCGTGAGATGAGAGTTGTTAGCTATTTTGAAAAAAAAACACCTTTAAACACCCGAACGAGATTCAAACAAAGACAAATGTTCCTCTTTTCACAACGTTTCGGTAACAGTATATATTATTTAATTTATTTTGATTGGTGGAGTATTTCTGCAACAATATATATTAGTTCGTTTCACAAATCTTACGAGTTTTTAGAAAGTGTCTATATTTTAAGAAAAAAGAAATGGTCTGTGGGGTTCAGCATTATATTTATTATTATTTTATTAGTGTAATTAATTTATTATTTTATTCAAATATGAACATATTCTAGTTTTAATAGTAACAAGACCAACTAAATTAAAACTTTTTACTGACTTAAGTCATTTCATATAATCACAAAAATAAAGACTATTCACCTCGTCTAGAGGATGAATAAAATCACATTAAAATATTTTTATAAAACTACTGTCTACAGTTAACATTATCTTGTATAAACTAATCTATAAGAGAAGACTAAACCAATATTTAAATAAACGCTAGTTATTTATTGTAAGTAAATTTGTATTTCTTTATTATTAATAATTGGAGGTGCTATGTCTTACGATAGGTCCATTCCTTTTTTCAATGAACTTAAACCTCCAATGCTTCCTATCCTCTGCCTCCTTCAGTTTCTAGAACTTTTTTTTTTCCCCTTGAAGTCATTCAATATTTTCATCCTTCTTCCTAAGTTCCTTTTCCTCCTCAACCTTTCCTTCTATGACGTCGTGCAGAAGACATTACCTCCTAAGGATGTGTCCGATCTAGTTTTCTTTGTACCGAAGAATCGCATCCAATTTGGCTCTCTTTTCACCCACTCTTCTTAGGACATAGACACAGTCATATAACCTTGGAAGTGACCCTTGATAATAAATTATACTTTAGAAGCTCAACTAACTGAAACTGAACTACTAACAGATTATTTATTCATTTATATGATCCAAGCAAGAAGATTAACAATTTTACAAGACTTCTTTTTATAAAATATCTTATTTACTTATTTATATAGATCAACAGTCTCGTTTAGAATGAAATAGTTTTACTTGTAAATAAGATTATATTCCATGGCTTAATACGATAGAAAGATTGGTTACATTCCCGTGTATATTATTATTACTACTACTACAACTACTACACAGGTGTGGATTCAAAGTCAAAGGGTCGTCCCCCCCCTCCCTGTGGAAGTTAGAAAATTAATATAAAAAACATAATTAAAGTTCAAATTTTAGAAATAAAATACAACACAGATAAGGTTTATACACTTTTCAATCCTTTTACGCGCAGACACCTCTTAGACCGGGGCCACACGTGCGTTATTAATTCACGTTTTTTTTTCAATGTTTGATATGTCTCACGCAAGTGTGAAAAAAATATTCGTTTTCATATAAGAATATTTGTCATGTGTACTGAGTAAAGAATATTTTTCTGCAATGAGACGGCAGACTACCACACATAAAAGAAGACTAATAATCGCGTGAGAGCAGTTCATCCACGAATACAAAATATCGAGTATGTGTGGACAGTAGGAGTGGTGCAACTGTGGGGGTCTCTGCCTCCCTGGAAATAATCTTACCCTCCCTGGAATAAATTCCCCCCTAGATGTATTTCAAATTCTCTGATAAATTAAACTCCAAATGACTTCTAGATGCATTATATTGTCAAAAATTTGCCGAATAAGACCACTTCAAAAAACTACTAGGCTAGAGGCATCTAACCAGTATAAAATGTCAGTGGAGAAAAGCTCTAAATAGCTTCCAAGGTCATCCAAATTTCAAAAATGTATTGGGGAAGACAATTCCAAATTTTGGATTTTCTGAAAGAATTCAATTTTCAAAATTTTATCGGTGGAAGGCCACTTTAAAGATTATCATCTAGATGCATTTTATTATCATAAAAATTTAAGGTGAGTATCACCCTTCAACGGGCATCTATATTTCAAAAATTTATAAGTGAGGGACACTTTAAATGGCTTATAAAAGAATATAATTTAAAATAATCAAGTCAAAGACTATTCATTGCTTCTAGAGTGAACCATTTTTAAAAATTTTTTTGAAGGAGGTCCACTCCAAATATTTTATAAACACTATCTAATCTTTAAAAAAATTGGAGAGAATGATGACCATGCTTTAAGACATATATAAGATCAAGTATGAATGAGAAACTATTATATGGCTTTAAACATAAATCCAACATTGTAAGTAACTATGTTATTTATAATTATGACTCCCTTATGAAAATGATCTGGACCTGCCCCTGCTACACCACTACTATTACTAATAATACCAACACTTTTTAACATGATACCAGATACCCTTTTGGGAATAGATAAAATATCAAACGTGAAAAGAGAAATAAAAAATGGCTACTTGGCCCACAGACTTAATTAAATAATTTTACTATAGTGACTTATGACAGATAAGCTAAGAAATGGACTCGAGACTTGTTTTTAGAATATTAAATAAAATATAAAAGTAATAGATTGAAGGAACTTAATTAAGTATTAGAATTATGAAGAATAGACTTAATAAAGGCATGAAATGTATTTATTCTATATTTATATTTATTGCATGTATGTATGCCATTTATGATGAGGCACCAGTTGAGGAGTACATTGTGCTTAGCTAGACCATGTTTAATGATTAAAAATGTGTACTCCTGATCATATAAAAAATACTACTACTACTACTACTAATAATAATAATTATTATTATTATTATTCTTAAGTCCCTTATTTGACTGGTAAAGCCGAAGTGTTAAATTTTTCTCCCGCATTTCTCCTCACCGGATCATCCTTGTTGGTTATATCCGCATTTATTTGCGCTAGGAGAAAAGGAATTAGGAAAGTTTAAATTAAACTGAATATGCATGACTGATGAGTGGGAGAACTCTTATTAAAGGACACCCTACGTACACCCAGCTAGAATTTGAGCTCTGAATTTTCTGTCACCGACAAACCTAAATATAGGTCTAATATTTGTTCTACAGACAACATTGACTCATGTTGTTTGTTAAGCAGGATTTGATTAACTTTAAAGTTAAAAAACACCGTTCACTTTCTAAAGTATTCATAGAAATAGTTACAAGAATTTATAATACTTTTGTGATTTATTTAAATGTATCGCCTATTCCGAAATAAGTTATAAAATGTAATGCTTTCAAACATCCAGACATATTTTATTCTGTTATTTCTGACCTCGAGTAAAATACTTAAAGCTCTGTCATGAAATATTTTTTATTAATCATTGGAAATGCACTGCTAAACTGGTTAATAGCCACTACGGGTACACACTTTTTTTTTATGTTGGTTGAGCTGTCAGGACTGGAATGTTATATACTGGGATGTTATACACCCGGGCCAGACACACTATTAGGATTGGTAGAAATAGTAAGGATAAATAGGACAAACTTAGATTAGGTGTTTTTTCCGACTATTATTGTGTGTAAATAAAACTGGAGTAGCTAAAAGATGTGAACAAAAGTAAAGAAGCAGTTTTTTTTAAAAAAAATAAGAAGCAAAGATTGAATTTGAAGACGAACCAGGTTCACACAGTGATAAAGCATTGGCTTACATAACCAAAGTTTCAGGGTTACATTTCTGTATCCATTTTGTCATTTGATTTAATTCGAGCCTAGAATTAAGGTTGAACATTAGTAAAAACACCTTTGTAACAGTTTGACATCTGTCAAACATTTGTTTCAATAATCCCTGTTTAAAATATCAATAATAATAATAATCAAGCGTGATATTTTTGTTATGAAGTGGTTGCAGGTAAAAATAAATGATATAATACAATGAGTAACTTTGTAAGATTATATCATAACATGAAACGAAGTTTTGATAAACATTTTTCAGTTAACTACGATTAAAAAAGTTTTCCTTTGGAAAACAAACATATAATCTTGTTGAGCTAAAAAAAAACACTCTTCAATTAAACTAAATTGTTTACACCATTTAAAAAAAATTAAAACAAAATCAGTGGTATTTAAATGTATATTTTTAGGAGTATAAAAAAATATTCTTATTTACTATGAAACACAACTCACAGTCAACCATTTTGAACTGAACCTTAAATGCCATTTTAGTAAAATTACAAATTTTCTAAGATTTGTCAAATGTAAACTACCCTTAAATTAACTTATTTTAGAAAAATAAACATATATTATTATTATTATCTATGATGTAAAATAGTCGATGAATACCAATTTAAAGTTATATGATTAAAGCTATTAAAAACATTATTTTCCACTCTCTTCACGAAAATGGGAGTAGACTACCTCTAAAAGCTTCCTTCCTCGCCTCTACCCCATTAGAATAATTATCATATATGCGAAATAGCTGAACAGACAGTAAGTAGTAAGTGGGTGTAGAAAAATGATTTTATGGTTTTCTAGTCCATCTATCCATCTTCTGTAAGCTCAATCAGCATACATCTGTGCTCGTTAAGTCACGTATTGTCACAGTTACGTGAATAATATGTAACTTTATCTCTAGGAGGCAGACGGCAGATATCAAAGTGCTGCGGAGATATGACAAAGAAAGCCGTGGATGGATGGATGGATGGATGGATATATGATGACAGACGAAAACGGTCGAGTGACAATAAATAGTGAGATCGACCCGTTACGGTGGCCGCGTGCTTTAACGCTCCGATGACGGGGAGATTGAGGTTCAAATCTCAGTCGAGTGTACTAAGGGTGTTTTTTCCAAATTGGATTTTCACTATTCCTCCATGCAAATGCGAGTACATTTCCTATAAATATAAGCTCCCTAATCCCTTAAACCATTAGCGTAATTAGTGCGTAAGCGTATAACCCTAACGGGTAGTAAGAAGCAATGCTAAAAAAAAGTAGTGACATAGATTTGGGATCGTCGGGGAAATAAGGGGGAGGTGTAATTCGGGGTGGGGGGAGATTAAGGGCTTAACGTTACCTATTAGCGCCGAGTTTTGCTACAACCCCCGAACATGCAGGGGATCTGGTTTTGTAGGATGGATTAAGCATATGAAAAAGTTTATGGTAACCTCAAACCCTATTATAATATTATAAGTTACACACCCTTTCTGTAACCCTTCCCCTACATTTATCCTAGTTTAAAAAACTTGTTTATGGAAGCCGCGAACCCCTTGGAGCTTTTATAAAAACAATATCCGCCAAACACGTGCCAAGTGTACAATCAGTCAGGGATAGTCATCCGTGATAGTAATTGAGTTAGAGGAACAAATAAATACACTCCAATTTTTCATAGGAAGGCCATTTCTTAGAAAATACAAACATAATTTTTGCGACCAAAGTTGATACCACGTCTTACTAACCGTTCGGGTTATACGCTTAAGTACTAATTACTCCAATGTTCTAGGAATTGGAAAGGTTGAATATAGAGGAAGTAAACCCCGCATTTGCGTGGAGAGAGTGGAAAACCACAATAGCACAATTTTTCATAATGATTTCCCACCCACAGTGACTTCCAACAAGAGATCGGGGNGGGGGGGGGGGATGTACCCATGTACCTATGTACCCACCTCCCTAGTTCCGGTGCCTATGAAGTAGATCTCTAGTAGCGTGTCTATATGTTAGATAAGGCACTTTCTATGAAATAAGGATTATAGGTACCGTACTTAGAAACTAGAACAGACTGTTAGAGAATCTCCGGATCATGGAGGAGAAATTTCTTCGCGGAATACCAGGCAAGGCTTACGGGACAATTTTACGTATGAAGAGAGTACAGACTGGGAGTAACGAGGTGGAGTCAAGTAGAACTTCGCAACAAGGCTTAGAGTAACACATGATTGTTAGTTAAATTTTGCTTCTCTACCTCTTTATTTCCAAGGAGCGGGAGATCATCTTCTTGGAAGGGAGGATTATTCATCGCTGTGTATTATTAAAACCGATGTTCTTACCATGAACACACACATCACAACACAGTCCTTTATTATGGAGAACCTTATCTCACAGCAACTCTAAAGGTAGACTCCCACTGCAGAGTGGTACTGTACCGCGCAGTTGCATGTTTTATTCTTTACATGTATATAAATGGTGCTGCGTTTCCTCCAACTGGGATTCGGTGGAGGAGATGAAACGCGTGGAGGCGCGCAGAATGGTTGAGCGGTTTGCCCCTGTTGAAGAGGGTCTTGCATCGCCAGCAGATCATAGATATCCAGACTCATTGATTCATAATTGTATCTGACATCCCAGTGATTCCCGCCTTCAATAATTTGATGGAATTACATCATTGTGTTGATACTTAGACTATATTATTATTAATAATAATAATAATAATATCACCACGTCTTACTACCCGTTCGGGTTATACGCACTCACGCTAATGTGTGATGGTAGGGTGATTGTGAGATGAAATGGAGGACCTACAGTTTATATGTGGAATCCGAACCACGGTGGAGGCCTGGCATTCCACACATTCACAAGATGTCTTGTCAGAGGTGAAGGAAGGGTTTGGTAATCAGATAAATCTGTGCCGGAACCGAGGATTGAACTCTGGACCCCAGCACAGAGGTCCGAAACCTTACCCCTAGACCACCAGGTCACCCTCCCTAATGGATAGTGATGAATGAACAGGGCTAGATTCTGAATTACGGGTAAAAGTTGTAAATTAACCTTCCTTTTATCTAGTCTTATGATACAGGATTAAATACGAATTCAAGTGTCATTTGGAGATTAGCTGGGTTTAGCTTCCTTTTCGAGCAAACAATAACAAACTGAATAAAAACATAGTTATCTACTTATAAAGTGAAATAACACTAAAAAATAATGTTTTTATAAGAAAATCACCTCGGTATAAACGTTGTGCAGCATTAAGCTATCATTAATATTAGATTAATTTGTTAAGATATTTTGCTTGGTTTAAGAGCAATCCGGTTTGAAACATCCAATGGGATATGTGAGTGTCATTGAAAAAAAAAATTAGCTAGAAAAACGAAATAAATAAGTTGAAAATGGCTTCGAAAGTTGAGCACTAGTAAATTTCCTTTCAGTTGACATTTTAACAATAACTATTTGTTTAATACTTTGGGAGTCATTCACAGTCCAATACTTTAATTAAAAGGCCTTCCTATATTTTGATTTCGTTTAGTTTAGTTTGTTGTTTAGTTTGTTGTTTAGTTTGTTGTTTTGTTGTTGTCTAGGTAATTTAGTTAGTTCTTTGCTCCGCTACGAGTTACCCAAAGTTTGGCCGTTCAATCCAGAAAAATCCCATTATATTCAGAAAAAAAAAGCCAGTTTTCAGGAATGTTTCTCTTGTTTTTAACTTCTTCAAAAAATAAAAATACAATAAAATATACCCACCTCGGTGACCGTGTAGTCTGACGCGCAACTCTCGCCAATAGGCTAGACTGCTGATGACGGGGATATAAAGGTTTGAATCTCGGTTGAGTGTACTGAAGGTGGTTTTTTAAAAATAGTTTTCCACTCCCCCACTCCCCCTCCATCTAAATGTGGATACACTTCCTTAAAATATAGACTTCCTAATCCCTAAAACTATTAGCGTAGTTGGTACATAAACGTGTAACCTAAGATATAACATTTATGAGAAAACTAGGGTTGCACTAGGGGTAAGGTGTTGGATTTATGTGCTGGGGGTCCGGGGTTCAATCCTCGGTCCCGGCACAGATTTATCTGATTACCAAACCCTTCCTTCACCTCTGACAAGACGTGTATTAATCACAACTTGTGAATGTGTCGAATACCAGGCCTCCACCGTGGTTCGGATTCCACGNGGAATGCCAGGCCTCCACCGTGGTTCGGATTCCACGTTAAACTGTAGGTCCTTCATTTCATCTCACAATCACCCTACCATTAGACATTAGCGTAAGTGCGTGTAACCCGAACGGGTAGTAAGACGCGGTGCTAATAATAATAATAATATAATAAACATATTAAAATGTGCATATCCCAGTTTCACAAGGTTTAAATATATCACGTCATAGGACTCAGTTCCGTAGTGTGAAATAAAAGAATAACTTTATGGTGATTATAGTAGAGGTTATCAATAACGCCTTAAAACCAGCCTAGGTGGTGGGGCTAGCTAACGAGCTAGTTTCGTGTTGAGCTAGACTGTCGAGGGTGGGGAGATCGGGGTTAAAATTTAGGTCGGGTGAACTGGGGTGGTTCTTCCTAAATGGTTTTCCACTCTCCCTCTACGCAAATGGGAGCTCACTCCCTCTAAATTTAACCTTCCCAATTCCTAACCCATTAGCTTAATTAGTAGCATATAACCCGAATGGGTAGTAAGACGTGGTACTAAAGAAATAACGCCTTAAAAATCTGAATCCTTATACGAAGTAAAAAAAAAAAATAAACTATCAGTTGAATAATCAAAAGTACAACATGGAATAATTTAATGTTAGAGAAATGATCAGAATATCTTTATATTTTTTTTAAGGATTACGGGCAGATATAATGCATCAAATAAATAGCTTAAATACACGTTTTTTGGACCAGGTTGTTAATAGGACGTTTGAAAAAGTCGTGAAAACACCTGTTTTGTGTTTGTTTACTTTTGAGTCATATCTCTCTAACCAATCTCTCTCTGTTCACTCGCTTGTTTCGTTGGATGTGAATGTTGACTAAGTTAAACCGAAGCACGGCAACATGTGTGTTGCGGATGGTTTCACACTTGTTAGTAAGTGCGGCAGCTCTTAAGGTTGTAATGTGAGGAACATGGTCTAAGGGCAGTGTTTTTTTTTCTTTCATTTATTATATAAAACACATTTTGTTTGCCAAAATATATAAAACATTGCTCCAGTAGAAATATAGAGGTTAATTTTCTTCACATGATGATATTAATGGTTGTTAAATAGTCATGAGCATAGCGGCATTAAATGAAAAAGTTGTTATTAAATTTCAGGACAACCTTGTCAAGTAGTCCTATTTAAAAACTACTGAGATCACCATGAGAAGAAAATTAAACTATATTATGTTTGTACTGAAAAAAAATTGATTTCTTTTGACCAAAAAAATAAGTTTTGATATAAAAACTGCTAAAAACACTTAGCTTTTCTCGCGTCCCCTACACTTCCACCTTAAGAAAAGGTGAATGAAGTCAAGTTTATCTGTACTATCCGTAAGTGTTGCTTTCATATTTATTGTAAAGCTTCACTCAAAATCGTTACTAATGTCGAGTGTTAGGTTAGAAATGAAAATGATGTCTCTCTTTGGTACGAACGTCCTATCTCAGTTGGGCCAAACAACCTTCCATTTACTACCAAGGACCAGTTTCATAGTACGCCCTAAAGTACGTTGATATACTAAATAAAAGACACTCACCTAAACTCAAATGGAATAAGATAGCTCACATATAAAACTGGCCCATTCCATTGACTGCAGCAAACGTCCAGTCAAGGTTAGTACAAACGAGTAGTTTTTCGGAGGGATTGTTCCAAACGTCCTACGGCCTCCAAATGACGTGTTGTGCTGTTTTTAAATGGCATATTGTATATCGCGACTTGCTATTGTTTTGTTCTTGTTGTTTTTTGCACCGCGTCTTACTAACTGTTCAGGTTATACGTTTATATGATAACTACGCAAATGGTTTTAGGGATGGAGAAGCCTATATTTATATGCAGTGTACCCGCATTTGCGTGGAGGGAGAGTGGAAAAACCTTTTGAAAAACCACCCTTAGCACACCCAACCAAGATTCAAACCTCGATCTCCCAGTCATCGGCAGTCGAGCCTACTGAAAGAATAGTGCGTAAGACCATGCGGCCATCGAAGCGGGTGTATAAAAGTTTGTTAAATTTTTTAATTCATATGAAAACTAATACACTGATTAGTCTGGATAGTTAAGTATTCTAGATTATGTTGTATATGCCGTAACAAATTTGCTATCTGCAATAATTTATTTGTGCACTAAACAAACTTTTGGATTAAAAAAACTAATTCCACGCAACGGTGTTCGGGTGGTCTTAGGTATTACATTTAGTCACCATTTGTAATCATGCCGGGGCTCTAATAACAGCCAAGCTTATAAAGAAAGACCGACACTTAAGCGAGGTCGGTAGTACGTATGTCTATTTACTTTGGAGCCTTGGGTTACTATTCCAATCATGGTCAAAGATCTATAAACGTTATCGACTGGTGGATTATGTGTTGTGTTTGCTCTGATAGTCCAAATAACAACTTCAGTCCTAAGTCTTAGAGTTAAACATTCGTGATCTAAATTAACACATGAAGAATCCTGCTAGTGATAACAGCTGGGTATATGAAATGTGCTCTGAAATCCGAGAAATACTCATCTTTTTGAAACTAACTCAACAAAATCTACATTAGTGATATATTAGTGATTGTCATAGTCACATTTTAATTTATTGTTCTTTATTTTATATCATTTATTAATTTTATTCTTGACTTAGGGTATGTTCATGGTTTGTGGTTTTAATTTGCCAAACTATTTACAATTTATCCAGTGCTACTATAAATATGGCATAGAATAATTAAAATAGGCCTATTTATAATGAAAATTATTTCAATAATATTGACGTAAACAACAGTTTAGAATAATTATAAAGTATACGTATTTTATATACAACAGCAAACACGATAAATACCCATTTCATTTGGTAAGTTTCAAATGTGAAAACCTTAGACCTGTATTTTTTATAGCGGGTAAAATCTGGCAACTCCACGCTTCTTAAGGCCTTTATAACAACCCAAGAGTGGGTGCCTGTGAGATTTGTTTTAACGTATTAACACGTCAAGTCAAATAGCTTTTGATATTAAATTATTAATAGGTACTTATAAAATAACTTTAATAATATGGTAAAATGCTATAGTTGTTTAACGCAAATAAATATGTTTGTATTCTCAAAAAACTTCTTCCTATAAAAACCCTATTATAAAAGGGGATCATATTATTATTATAAGGAACTTTATTCACATACTATCTATCACAAGGGTTGGCAACCTGTAGCTTACGAGCTTGAACATGTAACTGAGGATCTTTAACTTTGAAGGACAGGGTGGTATTATAATTTTTTTAGTTAAACCTCTTTAAGAGAGAACTTAAAATACTCCCCTTCTCCCAATACCAGCATAATATCTTGAACTTATATACAGGCTCTTTGGATTAATCTTTTTTTTAACCAGATCAAAATTGGCTGTTTATCTAAAAAGGGTTACCGACCCCTGCAGAACATTAGGTTTATACACAAGACCAATACACCGATTCAGCAGCGCAACTGTGTCTAGTATCCACCTCGGTGGCGTAGTTAGCTAACGTGCTAATCATGTTGAGCTCGACAGCCGAGGACGGGGAGATCGAGGTTCGAATCTCGGTCGGGTGAACTGGGGGCGGCTTTTCCTGAATGGTTTCCACTCTTCCTCCATGTAAATGCGAGTTCACTTCCTATAAATTATATCTACCCAATTTCTAATCCATTAGCGTAATTAGTACTTAAGCTAAATAATAATAAAAAAAACAGTGTCTAGTGAGTGGTTGGGTTCTCCACTTTGAACGTCTCCATTTAGTTGGACTTATGCTTTCCACTTTGGCTTTTCCACGTGGAATACTTGTGTAAATACTCTTAACTTCCGCCACCCAACCGAGCGAGCACTCTGCTGGAGGGAGCACTCTGCTATAGGGAACGGGTCGTATAAGACTGTCCCTAGGTCCGCATCTAAGGGACGGAGGGCGCAGGGGAAGAAAGAAGAGTGATGTCGTGATGGGCTGATGGTCGTTGATATACTCTACGTACACACTAGAACGATAAATACGTGTACGAAAAGATGAGCGTGTACACGTAAAAAGTTTGCTGTTTAATGACCGTGGTGAGTGTATATTCTGTACAATTAAATCACTTAATAGTGGACACTTCTTGGGATTAAAAGAATGTCCGTTATAAAGAAGTGTCCGCTATTTGGAAAAATACTGTAAAATAAAGAAAAAATATGCTTGAACACAAATTTGTGGCTATTAACTTTCTGATTTCTTTAGTGTGCAGTATTAGCTGCAGGATAATTACTAATTAATTACATAACTTACTGTACATATCACATTATATATATAACAATACGCAGTTAAAATGAAGTGTGAACAGAAAGCCTTGTGTAATGCAGGCCTATATTTTGTACGCAAAAGCACAGATTAAACTACTGGGACAACGCCCACTGATGGCTCTGAAGGGTGAGAGGTGCCATCTAGAAGTACCATAGTTATTACTACGCTAACTATTTTAGAAATTTTCACTCGAGTAGGAAGACGGGACTATTCAAACTTCCAAGTGACAGTTGAATTACTGATATCCATACAGTTAGATGTAAGAATGAGTGTTTTTCAATTTTTCACCGCTGTCTAGAGATTGCTATACATTGCTATAGCAGTTTCCGTGTCTCTTATTGAGAAGTTGTTTCAGCGTAAGAGCCAACGTTATTTTGTCGGGTAAATTTAAACTGCCCTCTCTAAAGAATGATCCGCCATTAATAGGTGTCTGCTAAGGGAAATTTCACTGTATATATTGTGACAGCAAACCACTACGATTTGAAAAGTGTCAACAGTAAAAAATATATATAACCGTTGATTCTAGGAACCTTGGTGTATAGATAATATAAGATAAACTACAGTAGCCCCGTGGCTTCTTTGGTGCTGACTGACAGCTCACAACTGACTTCTGACAGTCAACATTTAGGTATATACATAAAGTTTGTCAGAAGTGACAGCTAGCTGCTAAACAAATGTTTTTGCAGATCATTTGGAACGTTAATTTAACTGAAATTTGAAATTTTTATCTACAGTAACAGTTATGAATTAGCTCTCATTATATTGGCAATATTTTCGGTATATCGTATACCCGTCATTGGCAGTCTAGTCTATTACGGGAGCGGAACCTTAGACCACACGACCACCGAAGTGAGTGTTTGAATACAAACCACCCTCTGTAGAATTTATGTTACTGTAAAAATGGCATCATAAATGCCGATCACGAGTCACCATGCCCGAGTTCCTGTTGTGACTAGGAGCCGTAAGTTTAAACCGATATATTTCCTCCTTCCACTCCCAACCCCTAACATCTCTTCCGTGCATCAGAATGCGCTAAAGAAATTGAAGGGGAGAGCGAACATCTAAATTTACGGATCTGGGTAGCAGACACTCTAACACGTTCATCATAAGCTTGGATTTAAATAATTATTGATATATATGTATTATATACATATGTACATATGTATGATATATATATGTATGATATACATATATATATATTATATACATATACATATTATATATATATATATATATATATATATATATATAATATCCTTAGGCACAAATAGGTCCTAGATTGCTTAGTGACAAAAGCACAACGCACGAGATCAAAGGTTTCTGGTTTTATTCGCTTATCCAGATGCAATTTGAAGAACGTATATTTACCGGTTTCAGTGGGCGAACGGTATAAAGCGTCACTCTCGTATTGGACTGGTGTACTGATGACAGGGAGGACGAGGTTCTAATACTGTTCGGGTCTACTGAGGATTAATTTTTCTAAATGGTTTTCCACTCTCTTTACACTTTTATGCGAGTACATTACTTCTAAAATGCTTTCTTCCACCATACCTACCTTATTTGAGTAATTATTTTATAAGCGTATGACCTGAGAAGGCAGTAAGACGTGTTGATAACAAAAAATCAGCATCTCGTCTTACTACCCTTTAGGGTTATACGTTTACGTACTAATTATGTTAATGGTTTTAGGGATTAATACGGTTATATTTATAGGAACTGTACCGACATTTGCGTGGAAAGAGATTGAAAAATCATTTTGGGAAAACCACCCGAGAAAGATTCGAACCTTAAATCTCCCCGTAATCGGCAGTCTAGTCTGCCATGCGACCACCGAATCGAATGGTAGCTTACCTATTCAACCACAATCTTTTTAATAGTCAGTCAATACCTTAACGACATATAATATGGACGAATATTTTATTTATTTTATTGATAGATTTACGAATTTTATAGACGTTTAAATAGTGCATGTATCCCATCTTACTCTGTGAAGGTCATTTGGGTTTGGACCCTACCTCCTTATATGGATGAGTGTGTCATACTATTAATTAGAAACTCTATTATTATTATTGTTGTTGTTTTTAATATATTAAGTAGAAAAATTTATTGAAAATTTGCCCTTGATCATATAGGCATTCATATCCCTTCTCGGGCTTCTCGTAATCCAATTTTTTTTTCAATAGCTCTTATAAGAGAAGCCCTATAGGTCGTTGTATCCATAGCGCCAATTCTAGATTTGTCGAATTCGACTTCTATCATAAAAGAAAAGCTAAACTCGGAGAGTTATTTAAGGAAATCCCATATCAATAATTTATCATGTAGAGGTTCTGCTTATGATATTTAAATTTACAATATTCTGATTTATTTTTTGCATATTGTTACTGCTTTTAACTACTCTTTAGTTTTTTGTTATTATTGCTATTTTTTATTATCATTATTCATTACTTTTTTTGTAACTATTAATCATTATATAACATTATTTAGCCATTTTTGTTTATCTTATTTTCTCGTGTAAATATATGTATTTGTAAGGTACTTGTGTACTTTTCAGTGCTGGCCTGTTATAGGCCTTACGACTGTCGGCCAGGACTATAACAAAGGAAATTGAAATTATTATTATCATACTACCATAAAGCCACATGGCTGACTCATTCACTGACATTGTTTACCCACTTCCAGATGAGCTAGAAACATGAAATTTAGCAAACTTATAGCCTGTAACCGATGGAGAAATTCCAAAAAGTTAAAAAATTGTAATATTTAACCCCCGAAAAAAAAATGCAAAATGGTGGAACAACTTTAAAGTCGGTGTGGACCTTTCTTTGACTGTCTCTTGTGGCTAAACGGTAGGTCCTATTAAAAAATGGCTCTGGAATTACATTAGTTTACTTCCACTTGCAAAGAAAACTCACAGGAGATTTGGGGGCGGAGCCCCCAACGAGCAAAGTGAGTATATATATATTATTAATAATAATAATAAAAGGAAGTGTTTGTCTGTGTGTATGCGATGCCCAGCCAGATCTACGTCACGTAAAGATAAGAAATTTTTAACATAGGTGGACGCAAGGGGGTCCAAATGCACTTTGAAGCCGGATTTATAAAATTTGAATTAGGTTATTTTGAAAAAATTTTCGAATAAAAAATTGTTAATCTGATAGTTAATTTATCAATGCAAATTGGGCACCATTGGGAGGGGGAGTTAATTTTGTCGTTACAGTATTGCGACCTGTTATCCAAAAAGAGACGGAAACTTTATCCCTTGGACATAGAAATGTTGAAGACCCCTCCCTACCTTAAATTATTCGACCACTGAAACAGATATTGCTGGGCGTGGGTGCTACGTATACTATTTACTCAGCATAGATTAAAAAGAGTAGAATCACGGATCTCCTTGATCTACGGATTTTTTGGTTGCTGCTAGAGAGGTCATATAACAAATAGCGGAAAGACTAGAAATTTAGTGTTCAACGTCTATTTTACACTGATATAGTAAATAATATTGACGTTAATAATAATTGAAAAAACCCACATCAATGTTTAGTTTCTATTCAATAAAATATATATATTTAATAATAAATCCCATAAAAAGAACTCGCATAGAAACAAAATAAGATATCACACAAATGTACAAAAACAAAACAAAATTTATCTCAAGATAGTCCTTCATTATGGTTCCCCGCCCTCGATTTAGTTCTAAATTCATTACTCTGGGTTTAACGCACTTATGATAAAACTAATGAACAAATAGCATAACAATCCATTTCAATTTTAAAGTAAGTCATAAAAATACATTTAGGTCTACATATGTTAATAGCTCAGAAACTATTAGTTTTATAAAAATATGTTCAAACTTGTTAATTATATTTTATTATGAATATGAAATATTTGCGTGGATATGATCAAAACTGGAGTTTTCCGTCTATATAAAGTAATACCCTTAATATCATTTTCATGGGAAAACCAGAGCTGTAATTAGGTTTGTAATGTTAAATAGTGGCTAGATACAAATTATAGTCTAAATCGCTAGAGCTGATAGTTATAAATGCGATTTTTTTTCTCTGTTTACCCTTTAGTAAACTACCCTTAATTATGGGGTTAGATATCAAATTCCAAAAAACTCCCTTGCGTAACCTTATGAAAATCCTAGGTACCAAGTTCTAGGCCAAGAGGTATAACGGTTTCAGCTCTAGTCCGACATACAGGCATACAGACAAACGGCATTGCGTAAACAGTTTCACGGGGGTCATTTATCAAAATCTGAAGTTAGATTTTTTTGACAATCACAATATTTCTTTCTTTGTTGGGATCAAGAGAAAGTAAAACTTTATATTCATTTTAGAAATATATTTTAAATTGCTTCATACGACGACTAGTAACATATTTTATAATGCAATATTTTAGGTTTATCAAATTATTAAATGGCAGAAATTATATTCCTTGTATGTAACTAAAACATTCTACAATAAGCTAACACATATATAATTGCAAACTTGATAAATATAAATATATATATATATATATATACAATATATTTGGTGCCAAGTCATACTACCCGTTAGCTTGATATGCCTACGTACTAATTACGCAAATTGATTAGGAAGTTTGTATTTAGCTGAAGTGTACACAAAATTGCGTTAATGGAGACTGGAAAACTATTTAAGAAAATACACTCTAACTATGCCCAACCGGGATTCGAGCCCCGTTGTCCTCGTCATTGGTATTCTAGTTCAATGCTATAGTGACGCCTCAGACTATCTGGCCACCGAAGTAGGTCATAGCTACTATAACCATGTTGCGTCAAGCTTTGTTTCTTTTCTTTTTTAATATCACCCAAGTGGAGGAAAGGCCAGATTTCAGTGTGAATCTGAATTAAAATTGCCTCTTTTTAAGTTTCTATCCTCAGTTATAAATAACCTCTCTATCTCTTTCTTATCATGTAATTGGTGTCATCCAATTTAAGAGCGAATTTACAAAACAAGTTAGCGTCGATTCGACCAACTGTTGAATGGGATCTCAAGAATTGGGATTGGAAAATGGCGGGAGATTATTTGAATGCTTCCCCCTTCCACTTTACATTCAGCCTTCCTAGTCCCTTTCTTCGCGTAGAAACCCAGACATCTCTCTTTCTACTCCCCCTCACTCCTCTCTATCCGTTCTTTCACAACCCCCGCATTAAGTTCCTGGCTGATTCAACCCTTGTACATTCTTTGCATACTCTCCGATCTCGGGTGGAAATTTATATCGTCAGAGAGTTTATTGCAGTAAGGTTCTTAATCCTTTACATGTACTTTAAATTCAACAGATTTACCATCAGGATACGTCACATATTTCATGTTTCTTTAAGTTTTTATTGAGTTAAATTTTATAATATATGGATATAATTTGGTTAGGTGACCTGGTGGTCTAGGGGTAAGGTGTCAGACTTCTATGCTGGCGGCCGAGGTTCAATCCTCGGTCCCGGCAAAGATTTATCTGATTACCAAACCCTTCCTTCACCTCTGACAAGACATCTTGTGAATGTGGGGAATGCCAGGCCTCCACCGTGGTTCGGATTCCACGTTAAACTGTAGGTCCTTCATTTCATCTCACAATCACCCTACCACTACACATTAGCGTAAGTGCGTATAACCCGAATGGGTAGTAAGACGCGGTGCTAATAATAATAATGATATAATTTGTATTACTTTTTTTTTAAGTCTGGTAAATATCATATAGTAATAAAATTATTTGAAAAATAATGAAAAATATTTTACAATATAAGCATCCACTGTACTAGCTGGGAACTATTTAAAATATTTCAGTGGCCACATGGTCTAAGGTGCTAATCTCCCGATATACTAGACTTCTGTCGATAAGGGGGGGGGGGATCGTGGTTCGATCCCGGTTGGGTGTACCGAGGGTTGTTTTTCACTCACTCTCAATGCAAATGTGGCTACAATTCATCATAACTAATATAGCGTATTTAATACATAAGCATACAACCAAGTGTGTAGTGAGACGCTATGGTAATAAAAAGTGTTTATTACGAATAGTAAGTATCATGCAGTTGGGAGGAAGAGGAGTTAACTAAAAAAAAAGAATGTGATGGTGAAGTAACTGAAAAAATGGGGATAAAAAAGATTGAAAGAGGAGGTACGAGAAACCACTTGAATCATTTCCCGCCATTTTCAATACTAACCTCACATTCTTCCTAGCACTCTAATTCAACCACTGGTCGACTCGACGCCATCTTATATTTGTTATTCCTTTATTCTTTTTCAATCAGATGTCACACACCAAATGGAGGAAGATAAAGAGGGATTGTTAGAACTAGTCCTAGCTATTAGGGAAAAGAATGAAAGGACATGAAGTAGCCTTAAAAGCCATGTCTTCCCCTTAACTCGTTCAGTCCCAATCATGTATGGCAGTGGCCTTTTTTCGTCTCTTTGATATATATATATATATATATATATATATTTTTGGATGGGTATTACAAAATGTGTGTATGTATACATATACACACATTTTGTAATACCCATATGCATATATATATGGATGGGTATATATACATATATACACACATCCATACATATATATAGTAACTAGATAAACTAAGGTCGTGAATGTATTATACCTCTGCTCTCTTGGCGTATGGAGGAATTCATTTCTGAATTGGGGACTCTGTTAAGGTGAATTTCATTATCCCCAGATGGTAGGATGATACGTGAGAATAACGATGGTGGAAAGCAGAGGGGACCTACAGTTTAACGTGGGCTCCGAACCACGGTGAGAGTCTGCCATTCCACACATTCACCAAACGTGAATGCACACACTTTGATAGAGGTGAAGGAAGGGTTTGGTAATCAGATAAAACCGTGCCGGGACCGAGATTTGAACCCCGAGCCTCTAACACAGATGTCTGACACCTTACCCTCAGAGCGTCAGGTCCCCACTTTTAGTAATATTATAATTATCGTTTAACAAAGCATATTCTCGTCAGATTCTCACCAATGAGCAAGCGCCAAAAGGCTAAAGTTTCATGTTGCTTAACTTTCTATTGTCATTAAAGTTGAATATTTGAATCCCATCCAGATATATTGAAGTGAACTTTCTTTCATTTTAAATTAGGGTACACTTTATTTAAACTCTACATTATTCATCCCTCTCTTCCCACACATAATTGTAAATACGTAGATAGCGTGGACGGATGGTAAGGAATAAGAGATTCTAGTTGATTGTAGACTCTTTAAGAGGTAGGGTTATGAATTGTCTGTTGAAATAAGTCGGAGGCGTAGTAAGAAAGATGGGCATAAATCTATACTTATAAAATATCATGTCCTGACTGACTGACTGACTGACTGATTCATCATCGCCGAGCGCAAACTATCAAGGCTACAAGCATGAAATTCGGACTGTATATTCATTTTGTTATGTAGGCACCCACTAAGAAAGGATTTTAGAAAATTCCACCCCAAAGGGGTCAAAATAGGGGATGATAATATGTATGATAATATGTATGAAAGTCCGTCATTTTGAAAGTTACATAAACAAAATTTTGTATTTCGGTTATTGACGTAAAACAAATAAATACGTGTTTCAGGAATTTTGGAAATTTTATTTAATAAGGGATGAAAAAGGGGGTGAAAGTTTGTATCGGACTTGCATTATTTTTGATCTGAGGTCAAGTTATGGTCATCAACGTAACGTAATATTTTAAATTAATCTGTAAATACATATGTATATTTTCGTATTTGTATATAATCAACTTCCACGCGAGCAAAGCCGCGGGCAACAGCTATCTAGTCTAAGTATAAATCAGTGGTGGAGAACTCCCAAAGTGTCTTTCTCTAGGAGGTATTGAGGGATAATCTTTGTCATGCCCTAGCAATTCTCTCGTTGTAATGCTGTTTGAATGTCATGGTGCAATCGATAGTACCTTCCAGGCAACGCACAGTTTCCTTACAATCCACGGGCGTGTCCTGGACCACAATATAGGGAAGGGGGAGTGGTAAGATATCTTCTACAGGGGGATTTTAAGAGGATAAGTTGGCTCATATCTAGATTTATAGTAATCCTCCACTTTGTCGTATAGTTGGTCAAAGTGTTGCAGTATTCCTGAATTCGTCTGGAGGTGGGGGCTGGTGGTCTAGAATGTGGTATCCTCTTCGAACTGGGTGAGCCTTGTGCACTGCTCCTAGGGTTGAGGGATGCCCTCACAGAAGATGTTGTAAAGCATAGGGAGAGGGCGCTCCCCTGAGGGACGCCGGTTTCGAGAGGGAAGGGTTGGGACAGAGAGGAGTAGACTCTAGTTAAGGAATTATCACATTTTCATTAGTTTACTGGTGTGCCACCCCTAATGCAATTAACCTTTTCCCGTAACAAAATTTCATTCTATTATCAAGAATAGAAGGAACCAATAACAAAAATAAAATATATATATACACCTTAGAGTACGTTGAGAAATGTGTCAGTCTCGTATGGTTTGGTCTTACTGATGCTCAGGTTTAAATCCTCAGTGTACTAAGGTTTCCAACTCTTCCTCCACGCGATTACGGGTAAACTTTCTATAAATTATACCTTACTCCTCGATACCCTTTAAGTGTAATCTAAATATGCAGATGGATGACAATAAAACGTGAATCACGAAAACAAAGGAATTGTATTGTTTTCAGATATTTTTTCAAGTACCTAAAGTTCGCTACAAAAACTTTTCTCAGTACAAATTTGCGTAGAGGCATGGAAACTAATATTTTAAGGAGTCCATATAATATCTAACGCTTATATTATGCTAAAAAGGTTTTCATTATTCATTATGAGCAAAACATACTTACGGACCACAGTCCTCACACAGTTATTAAGGTGACCCCCTTAATATTACAGGTAATTTTATCTATTCTAGAGGAACTAACTACTAAATATATTAGTTAATATACTAGTAAAAGTAGCCCGAGCAACGCTTTTCTTTACTTCAACGAGATAGAAAAAAAAAACCGCTTCATTTTAGATCTCTTTACCCAGTTTTTAAAAAATGAAAGAAAAAAAAAATGTAAAAAATGTATTATTCCAGCTTCGAGGTGCACATGTTTGTACACTGGGTCTATTAATTTTTAAATTTCAGACTTCTGACTGTGGTAGATATCGCGCAATGCTCATGACAGACAGACAAACACACTATTCATTTTATTAATATAGTTTATTTCATGTATATGACCTGAAATGTATTTTTAAGTCTTAAGGGTTAGTTTATAGAACTATATTGGTATTTTCATGGAGAGATTATGGGAAATCACAATGATATGGGCTATTATTAGGCTACTGGTTTCTCGGGTTAAAGCTCGCTAGATGCTTAACTTTACTAATAAAATAATTTTGTCCGTTATTTCTATTAATGACACACATTTTTTAAGTCTAAAGAACACCAGATACAAATTTGTATTATTTAAAATTACACTTGAACGCATCCTTTGTCAGAATTGTATTTTACCACTTATAACTTTTCCTAGAGTTGAAACTATGTAGTTTAGATAAAGCTAGACTGTAAATTTATTCAAATAAATCTTAGTAATGTTTGGAAAGTAAAGGTTTTTTTTATCATGTTAATTTAAAACAAGGCAAATGTGGCATTCAGAATAATTTATTCTTAAAGTTTTATGCGAAACAAAATCAGTTTCCTCTACTAAGAGATTCATAACAAGTTTTGGTTTAAATTTTATACTCTATACTTTCTTTGACCACCCTCAGAATGTAGTGAAATATAATGAAGGATTGGAGAGAGAATTATTGGACACTGGTTTATTTTCTCATATAAAGAGATTATTGTAATATAAATTATTTTATATTTTTTTATCTCCAAGTTAAGTTCCCCCAAACTAATTTATTCTTCTGTTTGAAAAGCCAAGGTTTAAGCAGATTTAATTCAAACTTGACATAGTCTATATATGTTGTATGGACATACTTTAAGGCAAAATCATGATTTTAATTTCTTTTCTCTGAAACAAAGATTTGTTTTATTTTAATAAATGTGTTATTTTAGAAAATTATATTTAAAAAATGACTCTTGTATTAATTTAATTTAAAACTTTTATTTTGGAAGGATTGTACATTATAAACAGCCCTGTATACTTGATTTTCAGAGAGAAACTTATTTAAAGGCTTAGGGATCTGTTTATAATCGATTTTTAAACATTTTATATCTAACTTTAAAAGTTTTAATGAGGAAGTATATATAATTGTGTCGTGTCGTTATATATATATATAAAATGTATTTTATATCTAGGATGTAAAGAGTAGACCTAAATACTTTCAAGTAGTACGGCAGCACGCGGTGACCTAGTCATTACTGTCCATCTCTCATGCTCTACAACAGCTGCCAAACCCCATGTTCACTTATCGAACATGCTAATTTGTGCAAGGACGAGTTGACATGTAGACAAAGCGCGAACGGAATAGAGGGAGAGGAATCCTGGAGGTCTAGATGAAATTATATATATTTTGGGGAGGAGCATCACATCTAACACCTTGTCCAGGCCATACGGCTACTTACACTAATTGGGTAGAGGCTGTGTAATATATTATAATTTAGACTTTAAAGAAAGTATAGCTGAGTTTCTAGGATATTGTTAGAGTAATCAAGTCTCGTAGATTACAATGGGCAGGACATTAAGTGCGCATGGAAGAATCTAGGACCTTGTTCGGGGTATTGACTGGAAATCCCGATGGTAAGCGACCATTGGGAATACCTCGACGCAGATGGGAGGATAACATTAGATTGGACCTGAAATAGATAGGGTGTAATGAGTTGGACTGGATAGAACTAGCTCAAGATAGGGGTAGGATGTAATGAGGTCGACTGGATATAACTAGCTAAAGATAGGGGTAGGGTGTAATGAGGTGGACTGGATAGAACTAGCTCAAGATAGGGGTAGGATGTAATGAGGTGGACTGGATAGAACTAGCCCGAGATAGGGTTAGGTGACGTACTTCTGTAAGTGTGGCAATGAACATTGGAGTTCTTAGTGGCGTAGGGTAAGTAAAGTTTACAGAGTAGTAAATCATCCAAGGGAAAAAAAATCTTAAGTAGGCCTACACCTGGTTCAAAGAATAGCCTCCCCATCACCGGCAAACAAGATCATATGAAATTTATACCCTACCCCGTGTGCCCATTGAATTATTTTTAATGAAAGATAAATATATGCTAAAATTGAGTCAATACTCTAATATTATCTATGACTTATTGTAACATAACGCTACCAGTAGTTAGAGGTCTTAAGGTCTTTCGACCACAAACCTTTTTTTTTCACAATTTTAACAAATAAGCAATAAATAGTGATTCAATTGTTTTAAACCATTAAAGTTTACGAATCGTTAGGGGTCAGACTAGTATTTTATGCTTTACGTGTAGTATTGTTAGGGGGTAGTAATTAATTTATGGGGCTGAAATTTAGTATAACTAGACATTCATATGAGGTGTATAGAATGAAATATTTATAATATGTTAAAGAAAAATAGTTTTTAATACATAGGCAATATAAAAGGATAAAATTACATCATTTTTAATTGGATAAAAATACTCTTCTTTTTATACCCCGATAATTTGTTTTTATCTCATTTTGTAGATCACGATATAATTATTTAGAATTAGTTTTTTAATCTAATTCTACTAGTTAATTTTATTAATATGTCCAAATTGATCATTGCAAATTTAAATTTGTAATGTCTATTTAATTAATTTTTTTGTTTTGATTTTACCGATTATAGTGACAACATTCACTAATAGAGCATAATATACCCATACGATGCTGAGGGTCAGATAATCCCAGATAATGACAAACACAGGTAGAGTAGATGTAGGCTTTCTTATCTTTTCTGCGCTGCTGGAATGGGCAGAGGCATTGCTATTGGCTATCTTTTCCCAGATAACCTCCCTACCTCCATCTATGTTAAATTCCCTGCCAAATTGTCATAGATTCAAGAAATCTTAGTAATTCTCAGTTTAGAATGACCTTAAGTCATAAAGTCACCCAAGACATCGCGTGTCGACTACAGCTATTATCGTCGTCTTTTGACGTCACGAGTCAAAGGGCATGGGCTTGATAATTTAAGACCCACCAAACATTGTGTTTTATACTACGTTATTAAATAAGATTACGGTAGTATGGAAAGGGACGCGAGAAAAGGTCAGCGTTTTTTTTGCATTTTTTTATGGCTAAACAATATTTTTTCGTGCTAAAATAAATATAATATTGCTCCAGTACAAACATATAGTATAATTTTCTCCACATGTTGCTATCAACAGTTCCTAAATATCTATCATGAACATAGTGGCGTTAGACGAGAAACTTTTTAAATGAAAAGTAAAAGCTGTCATTAAATTCTAGGACACTCTTGACATATATTCAAGAAATTTTGAGGTCACCATGTAAAGAAAATTAAATTTTCTTTTTGTACTGGAGAAATATTTTATTTATTTTGGCCAAAAAAAAAAAATATTTTGCCTAGCTTTTCCTCACATCTCCGTCCATCGCAACTTAAATATTTGTGGTAGTGGTCTGATCTATTACACGTCCCTCTCGTGCCCAAAAATATATAGCCCTAGAATGTCCATCACATTGCTAAGGGTATTGAGTTTCTTTGGTTTCCTCTCTCTTTCTCCATGAACTGAATTGCTAAAAACTATAATTGAATGCTTTGGTTTTTCTCCTTTCCCTCAAAAATGTAGTGGCTAGATATGTGATTGAAAGCTTTGGCTTCCTGTCAATCTCTTCAAATTTTGAATTGCTAAAGGTATGATTAAGAGCTTTTGCTTATTCTCCATCCTCTCCAAAAATTGAATTATATTGCTATGATTGAGTGCCTTTGTTTCCTCTCACTTCTTGCAGAAATTGAATTATATTGGTATGATTGAGGGCTTTGATTTATTCTCACTCCCTCCAGAAATTGAATTATATTGGTATTATTGAGTGCTTTGGTTTCCTCTCCCTCCCTCCAGAAATTGAATTATATTGCTATGATTGAGTGCCTTGGTTTCCTCTCACCCCCTCCAAAAATTGAATTGCTAAATGTTTGATTGAGTGACTTGGTTTACTCTCACGCCCTCCAGAAATTAAATTATGTTGGTATGATTGAGTGCCTTGGTTTCCTCTCACTCCTTCTAGAAATTGAATTGCTAAAGGTTTGATTGAGTGATTTAGTTAACTCTACTCCCCCCAGAAATTGAATTTTGTTGGTATAATTGAGTGCTTTGATTTATTCTCACTCCCTCCAGAAAATGAATTATGTTGGTATGATTGAGTGATTTGGTGTCTTCTCACTTCCCTTCAGAAATTGGATGTCTAAATGTATGATAAAGGGTTTTATCTTTCACAACTTCATCTCCAAAATTGAATCCTAGATATGAGCCTGTTCATATTGGTAAAGGTATGATTGAGGGCTTTATTTTCTTCCCTGACACAAAATCTTATATGCTTTACCAAGCCCTACATCTAACCAAGATGATTCCTAGTCGGATAAGACGTCCGTGAAGTTGGCCCCCCCACTTTTAAAAATTCAATTTTTTATTATTGCAATCGTTTGTTCTTCGTTTGTTCCGGATTGTTCCGCAAAAATTTTCGTTTGTTCCGTTTTGATAGGCCCACAAATGATATGTTTACATTGGGGGGGCCAACTTCACGGTAGCCCCCCCACTTGTAAAAATTCAAGTTTT
>CABFVZ010000251.1:36203-58241 GCA_902151445.1 Timema monikensis | reverse complement strand
TATATATATATATATACGAAATCATGTATTATATCTAACTATAGCTCCTAAAATAATGGCTAGGTACCATAATCTATTAATAACATTTAGATTGTATTTACAGTAAATGACGTCAAATTTAAAAAAAAGTAATGTAAGGTCTGAATAGCCCCACTGTATCTTACTAAACGTCCAAGACATAAGCGTATTAATTACACACCTGTTGTAGAGATTCGGAAGATAGTGTTTTAAAGGAAATGTACCTGCATTTACTTGGAGGGAAAGTGGTGATACATTGAGTAATAAGTAACCTTGGTACACCCTGCCAGGATTCGAACCTTGCCTTCCCGCTATTAGAAAAATTAACCATATAAGCCTGACACATAAATAAGCATCAAACTATACCTATTTAAAATTAGTAAAATCTAATGAGGATAGCCCGAATAGGTAGTAAGACGCCTGATTAGTCTTTATTTCTGTATATTTGATTATTTTAAGGTGACCTGGTGGTCTAGGGGTAAAGTGTCGGTCTTCTGTACTGGAGTCCGGGGTTCAATCCTCGGTCCTGGCACAGATTTATCTGACTAACAAACTCTTCCTTCACCTCTGACAAGACATCTTGTGAATGTGGTGAATGCCAGGCCTCCACCGTGGTTCGAATTCCACGTTAAACTGCAGGTCCTCCATTTCATCTCACAATCACTCCTACCATTACACATTAGCGTAAGTGCGTATAACCCGAACGGGTAGTAAGACGTGGTGCTAATAATAATAATAATAATAATAATATTGTTAATATTTTAATATAAATTGAATTATTGTTTACATAATTAAATATTTCTTATATTAATTAATTATTATAATATAAAATTACCTCATTTATCTGTCAACCGCCTTTTTTAATTAATTTGTTTTTGTAAAGGTGGAACATTTTGCTCTCTTATGTTTTGGTATTTTCTTTAGTCCGCAAAGTAGTTTCTCTAAATGGTTGACGTGCGTCACCACCGCGGCTCATAGCTCTCGTCACTACAATTCATTATCACTTATTTTAATAACCCATATTTCTCTGACATAATTATGTGTATGTGAAGTGAACACCAAATAAAGACGTGTGGTTGGTTCTTCAAGCTTATCATTCCAACCCCAGGTAAGCCTACTTGGGTGACTGTCATCGAATCTTCAGCAGCATATAGGATCCCATCATATCTACTTACGCAAACATTTAAGTAATTATCTCTCAATCAACTTTAAATCAACAAGTAACCCTTTAATAACACCCACATGGTCAATCAACAGATAGAAATGGTCTAGAAAACATATATATATATATATATACAGTAGCTCCATGGCTTTTTTTGGTGCTGACTGACAGCTGACAATTGGCAGCTAAAAGCTTCGAAAAATTACCAGACCAAATTATGTATCCCTACACCGAACCATATGATCTGCAAAAAAAAAAGTGTTTAGCAGCTGTCCCTTATGACGGTCAAAATATAGGTATATACCTAAATTTTTACTGTCAGAAGTCAGCTGTGAGCTGTCAATCATCACCAAAGAAGCCACATAAATACTCTTAATATTAATATATTTATTGAGTTTTAAATTATTTTAAGGAAAATCTATTGCTTACATTATGGCATTAGGGACTCGAAAGCCCATTGCCACACCTATAAAAGTACGCCACCTATCCATATCGAGCTAGTTCTATCCATTCCACCTCATTATAGCTTTAAGGTATTTTCAAATGTTAGCCTCCCATCTGCGTCTAGGTCTTCCCAATAGTCTCTTCCCATTGGGTTTGCCAGTCAACGCCCTAAACAAAGTTCTAGAATCTCCCATTCACGCTGCATATCTTACTAATGTCTTGTGATTAGTACAGGGTATGTAACTCACCATTATTTAACCTCCTCTACTCCACAGTAACCCTAATTCCATTTTGAACCAAATATTTTCCTAAGCACCGTGATTCTAACAACCTAAATTTGTTTTTGTTATTATTACTTTTAATTTAAATAAATATTGAGTTTGAAAGGTTTGAAATATTTTAATAATACTTACAACGTTTTGGTCATTTGGATATGCTATCAGTTGCGCTATAATTTCTGCAACATACATCAATAGCACATTACATACATAACTGTAATATTTTATTTTAAACTTTTCTCATCCCTCCCCTAACTCATTAAGAATTTAGCATTTTTTTCATATATCAATTTTATTATATCTTCTTTGGTGGCCACATGGTCTAAGGCGTTACTTTCTCAATAAATTAAACTGTCAAAGACAGGGAGATCAGGGTTCGATCTCATTAGGTTATACTGAGTGAAGTCTTTCTTAGATGGTTTTACACTCTCCCTCCTTGCAAATGCTGATACACTTAAACTAAATTCAACCTTCCTAAGCCCTAGAACATTAGTATATAGGTGTATAACTTAAATGGAGGGTAAGAAGTGGTTCTAAAAAAAATACTATATTTAATTCTTGTTTGTTTGCTTCAATATGGACGATAATGGGAGTCACCCGCCCCGGTGGCGTAGTTGGCTAACGCACTTGTCGTGTTGAGTTTGACTGCTGAGGACGGGGAGATCGAGGTTCGAATCTCGGTCGGGTGAACTGGGGGTGGTTTTTCCTAAATGGTTTTCCACTCTCCCTCCACGCAAATGCGGGTTTACTTCCTCTAATTCAACCTTCCAAATTCCTAATTCAATAGCGTAATTAGTACTTAAAGCGTATAACTCGAACGGGTAGTAAGACGCGGTGCTAAATATAAATAAATAAAATAAATAAATAGATAATGTGAGTCATATTGGTTGAAATTGCGATTATCGACATTTTATTGTAGACAGTTTTTGTTTAGGCAGAAAACACTACATGTCTTGCGATTTAGCTATAAGGTACGATTCCCTTGGTGTGCCTCGCATCTTTGACCAGCGACCGGACTGGTTTCCATAGTTTGTCATGTGGCCAGTTCCTTAAGAGGTGACTGCGACCAGCGACCGGATTGGTTTCCATAGTTTGTCATGTGGCCAGTTTCTAAGAGGTGACTGCGACCAGCGACCGGACTGGTTTCCATAGTTTGTCATGTGGCCAGTTTCTTAGAGGCGACTGCGACCAGTGACCGTACTAGTTTCCATAGTTTGTCATGTGGCCAGTTTCTTAGAGGCGACTGCGACCAGCGACCAGAGTGTGCGTCTAGCGTCTCTACATTGCATCTGCGTCCATCGAGCAAACGTTGTTTTATTAGAGTTGTATTTGGTTTTGTGTTTGATTGGACTGGTTTTGAAAATGGTCTAAAATTTCCTCGTAGAAGAGGACGAAAATTTAATTGAAAAGGTGGAAAAGCACCCATCAATTTTTGACATATCTTCACCAGTGTATCGGGACCAAAATGTGAGGGATAACACATGGCAATAGATATCAGATGTATCTTCTTGATCAAGTTAGTATTTTTTATCCACACTATTCCAAAATAACATGGAACATTAAATAAAAAACAAATGAAAAACACTGATAACTGTGGAACGTTCTGTACTGCACATAAAATTAACCACGACTGGCGATCAAGAGACTCATCAAGGGAAACACTGTATCCCACGTCTGTGACTCATCACCCTACGTTTGCGGTCGCAGACGTGAGACGCGTGACACGCCGAGGGAATCCTACCATTAGGAGTGCACGTCCGAAAAGCGGGTGCGACTGATTGTAGACGAGCCATAAGTGAACGTTACGTTACATGAACGTTAAGTTAATCGTGAACTCAGTATTAATCTTACTATAAAAACACAATTAGAACATCTTTGTTAATTTTGTTGCTGATGTTTCAATCCTCTAATTCAGTTAAGGTTGAGATATAGTTAACGAGAGAAAAGGGCAGTGTTTTTGAAGTTTTTAAAGAAAAACGTATTTTTTGGGGCAAAATAAAAAAAATAGTGCTTCACTACAAACATAGTTAAATTTTCTTCAAATGGTGATGTCAACAGTAGTTGTTGAATATATGTCGTGAGCATAGTGGCATTATCTAACAAACTTTTTAAATGAAGAGGAAAAGTTTTCATTAAAATTCAGGACACCCTTGACAGATATTAAATAAATGTTGAGGTCACCGTGTGAAGATTTATTTTGACCAAAAATATATTTTGATATAAAACTGACATTTTCCCTAGTCCTCTACATTCCCAACTTACTATTTAATTGGTGACCTGGTGGTCTAGAGGTAAGGTCTTGGATTTCTGTGCTGGTGTTCCGGGTTCAATCCTCAGTCCCGCCACAAATTTATCTGATTGCCAAACCCTTCCTTCACCTCTGACAAGACTTGTATTAGTCACAACTTGTGAATGTGTGGAATACCAGGTCTCCACCGTGGTTTGGATCCCACGTTAAACTGTAGGTCCTTCATTTCATCTCACTATCACCCTACCATTACACATTAGCGTAAGTGCGTATAATCCGAACGGGTAGTAAGACGCGGTGCTAATAATAATAATATTTAATATAGTCTCTTAGCCTGTAATTTAACAAACGTCTAACTTATAACAAGAGTTTGAGAATCATCATGTTCAAACATTTAACTCCGTCAGCCTCTCTCTCTCTTCAAGTACTTTACTGGGTTCGACTCTCTGTTGTAGTGAAGCTCTGGTATGCTGGCCGGGTAATTTTATATCTCCAGTAATCAATATAAATTTATATTTTGAATGTCCTCAAGGAGGATGAAAATTAAAAGTCGATTGTCCATATCAGCGCTGTTAATTTACAGGTGTCCCAAATAAAACCAGCCACAAACGCAAAATATTTCAGAATTTGTGATTGAAATCCGCACCACAAGCCGCTATGCAGAGTTTCAATAAATAAACGTATAATAGTCGGCGAGATGGACTATACATATCAAATGGTGGCGCACTTTTGGAACAAGTATTTTGAAATGTTTTACACAGTTAAGAGTGCTTTTCTTTCGGGACAGTTTGTACAAACGAGAGGGCTTGCATTTACTGAAACATGTATCAAACTATTTTAAAATGTGGTCATGACCATATAGAATTAATAGTTGAGTCAACCTTAATGGGAGTGAGTACGGTGCTGTAGCTTAAATAACGTAACAGACCAATATCTATTTAGGTTGACCCCAGTGCAGCGGCAAGGCCTAGGCATTCATGGTTTAGGAATAATAGACCCACCTAGATTTATTGTACGTAAAGTTGGTGTGTATTTTTTAATTTAATTAAATCTACTACATTTTTTTGCATCCATTACTGTGTTTAGCTTGTGGCCTGGGTCAGTTTTTTATTCAAACTTAAGACTAAGACAGGCACAACATAGAGTCCCCGGCCGTTAATTTAGCAATGTTAAAGGGGAAACCTACATTTCACCAATAATAATTTCTTCCGCCATTCCGGGAATTGAATCTGGGACCCTTATCTCAGTAGACAGACAGGCTATTAATTGAGCTAGGGTGTTGTATTATGTTTACTACTATTCTTATAGTAAATCCAGTATTGAATATAGTCTTACAAAAAAAACCTGATATATATCTTAAAATGAGGAATGTGCGACGTGTGCACTTTTTTCTGGTTAATGATGATTACGGAATTCTCCCCCACGCCACATGTACGGACATGCAATCCGATTCTCGTATCAGTGTATTCATTATGTAGACCTACCTTAGTTTTTCACTTTAATCCTTTTTTATTCTTCTCTTTTTAACTTTCCCACATTTTTTCTTTCGTAATTTTCTGTTTTTAAATAATTACAAAATTTTCACATTTCATAAATTATTCCCGTCCCACGAAAATCAGTTTTAGACCATTAGTTTGAGAATTAACAGTCTCCACTGGAGCAAGTTGTTACTTTAATTGATATCTCTCAGTCTCACGTATAGCTCTAACTAATATTATGAAAGTAGCAGAGAAATGAACGATAGTCGTAATAAGATTCAATACACAGCCACTCCCTGCTATGAATGGAGTGGAGGTATTGCGTGTAGTAAGGGTTGGGTTGGTGTATGCATTTCGATGAAACTGGCAGATTGATGTGTTATATTACTTTCTGGCTCAGTGACAACCTCCTAATTTCCTTAGTACCCCTCTTCAGTTCGGCATAGGCCACAGATCAGGTATACACCAGACTCACAGCCACCAGGTTAAAATGGTTGCGCTTCGTGGGAGAGAGTTTGAGTCCTTTAACACGGGTATCGCAAGGTGCTATCAATGACTTGTTTTTTTAATTTCATTTTAAACAATGGTTTCACTAGAGATAATTATAAAAATATTCTTCTCAAGTCTATCGTCTGGCTTACTCAGACAGTACATTACGATTAAAATTGCACCCTCTATGACGAACATGTCAAAAGTGAGTCGTCTAACATCTGCACATTTGGAAGTGCATATAACACAAAGAATTGCCACTAGCGAACCCCAGTGTTGAGGAACTCAACCTGGCTCAAGGAGCGGAGCGAAACTTCCAAAGGATGAGGATCTGGCGTATCCTTGTTTGTAGCGGTACCCTAAATATCATAAAATATTTTTGCATCCTCCTAGTTTTTACTAACATATTAATCATTAAGATTTATTCTAAAATAATTGCTTTATTTATTGATAATTACGAACAAATAAAAAAAAGAGAAATTAGCTTACCTAATATATAAGTATTGGGGACCTCTGCTTATGAACACTTTAAACTAATTTTTCTATTCTTTTTTAAATTGTATTGCTTGGTGCTATTCGTATGCAGAAGTCAATTCGGAGTCGATTTCAATGCTCCGTTTTAATATTTACCATTGTGGAAAAATCCCTTTTCACATATATAAGTAAAAACAAAGGGCATCAAGTTTTGAATGGTGATGGTAAACAGATGAGGATTATTTGTACTATCCGTGATTTATATTATCCGTGCTTCCCCTCCTCCTCATTAGCCCGGAAAATCGAGAATCTACTGTACTTACATGCTTACAATCATCAAATTATTTCTTCCAAAACGTCAAAATTAAAATAATTGACTTCAGTAATAAGCAAATAACATTTTAAATTATTTTTTCAAGGGCCCCCCAAAAAATCTTTCATGCCATCCCAGTGGGCCGTGGACCCCGGGTTAATAATCACTGGCCTAGGCCTTACAGCTTACCGTGAAACTATTGAGGAACCAACCAGCCTTCGGGGTAGAGTACTTACTATACATATAACCTGATTTTGTTTGGAGGAACAATAAAGAAAATTAAAACAAATTTCTTTGCGGCCAACATTGATAACATTTTATTATATTATTTGTGTTATTTTATAGGTATTAAAAACATATATCAAACGTGACAGTGTAAGATAACCATGACTTAACGTATGGACATATTAAAATTGTTTTAGTAACTTTAGTTCTTCCTACCAAAATCATACTGTACATACAAATTATATTCCTCTTCACCTCTACGCAAATATATTAGATCTAAATTCTACCTTCCTCATTCCTAACCCATTAGTGAAATGCTTTAACGTTTAGTGAAAACAAACTATTTCATTCATCCCACTCATGCGGTTGTCAAGTGAATAACGCTTGGTTCAAGTATAATCGTCCCTGGTTAATCGGCCGTGAGATGGGCTCTCTAACTGACGTATTTGAAGTCACGAGCTTTCGTCGGCTATTATCGATTTAAGCTTCGTTACACGCCCACGTGACTCCTGATACAACTCAGACGTCGAGCTTTGAGATCGATGAAGAGTACGGGTAATACTCAAGGAAATCTTGCGCGAATGTGTGTTTTTTATGTGTTTTTTTTGTTGCATTCGTTCGGGCTATCATAGTCATTAGGTCCAAATTCAAGTTTTCTCGGGAGTGGCCAGTGAGCGTCCTATCTCATCCTGTCTTTTTACAGTTCACTCTCATGCAGGGTTGTTATAATTGTACCCAATAAAAAAATTGGGTTTTATAAAAAAAACACCTGGGTTTTATAAAAAAAACACCTGGGTTTTATAAAAAAAAACACCTGGGTTTTATAAAAAAAAAACACCTGGGTTTTATAAAAAAAACACACCTGGGTTTTATAAAAAAAAAACACACCTGGGTTTTATAAAAAAACTTATTATATTTTGCATACAAAGGAATCGTCTAATAAATTTTTGAAAATGGTTAGTCATTCTGGTGAAAACCTTCTGGTTCAAACCCAATAATAATAGATTGATTTATATTATGGTGTTTTACACGAGTTTTGAAATAACGGACTGTATACAATAGACTAAGCTATCAAATATGTTTTAATTAGATAAACAAAATCATATGTTCAACTAGCAACTCACTTGGGATAATATAATTTTAAGGTACTTACACTGTATTAATGCTAGACTCTTGGAATAATATTTTGTTAAAAAAGCAACCTTTTATTTTTAACTAAAGAAAGCATCAAATCAATTCTGAAGCTGGCTTGCCAGTAATTTGATGCATGATCTCCCCTCCCCCTTGCCCCTCCCTCCCTTTTCTATTCCTTCTACAAAAAAGTTCTATTTTTTTCAGACTGCTAGCTTATACAGTATTGTTTCCAATAATTACATTGTTGCATATTGTTTTCTTTTATTATGTCTCTTAATACTCCTTTCCTAACTATATTAAAATTAAATATGTTTCTCTGGATCTTGAATAATATTAATATATTTGAATTATTGGTTTAAACAAATAACATACATAATATCTATAAACAAACTACAAAAAATCCGTAACCTCCCTTTCCCCCCTCCCCAATTAAACCCCAATATAAATCAACTAGGTTGAGGATATTTTTATTTCTTTAAATAACCCGGATATTTTCCAACCCTGCTCTCAAGGATTTTCTCTCAATCTTGTCCTCTTATATTTTTCTTCACTTGCTCTATCCATCACATCGTTGCTCTTCCATTATTGGTCTCGTACATCCAACTCGGAGTATTGTCTTGCCTTTCTTCTGTTGTTCATTCGTTATAGATGTCCCCACTACTTCAGTCGAGCTCTGCTTATTATTTCTAGCACACTCTTATTCGTTCCAGCATCCTTACTATTGGTCGTTTGGGCCATACACATTTTAATTACAGTAATAAAGTGGGGACAAGGGAAGTAGTATTGATAGAAAATGCACCCGCACTCGCGGAGGAAGCCATTTATAAAACCAACCTTCTGTAGAACCGGTCGGGATTCGAACCTTGACTTCTCGGCTACTGGCAAAATGGCCTAGATGAGCTTAACATTTAATCTGCGTTCCCATTGGTGTGGGCTGCGTGAGTTTTAAGATGGACTCAAATCCCTTCTTTTATACTTAACTAGTCCCCTTCCCCGTAAAAAAATATTGTAAAGAATCCTGTTAAACAAAGCTTCAAATCATCCATCATGTCAATATAAAAACAAAACTTTTTTTTTACTTTTTTTTTTTAAATACAGTCCTACCATCATTGTATAGCCCCCTCCCTCTTTTTATCCTCCCTCCTATTTCTATCTCATTNCCTTTCTTAGTGGGTGCCTACATAACAAAATGAATATACAGTCCGAATTTCATGCTTGTAGCCTTGATAGTTTGCGCTCGGCGATGATGAATCAGTCAGTCAGTCAGGACATGTTATTTTATAAGTATAGATTATACCTTGTGTCAAACCCTCGACATTTTTATAAGGAATAAATTAAATTTTCAAAATAAAATATAGCCTTTGTTACTTGCTGATAATGTAGCTTTATATTGGTGAAAGAATTTTTAAAATCAGTCCAGTAGTTTTTGAGTTTATCCATTACAAACAAAAAAACAACAAAAACAAAAAAAACTAATTTTTCCTCTTTATAATATTAGTATAGATCAAGCTATAATTTTAATATCTATTAGGCCCATGTTTCAGTACTAGAGAGATCAGGACATTAAAAAATTACCCTTATCTTACTTCGAATGATAGCGAGCTTACCTTGCAGTATTCTACCTTGATGAGGTTTATATTATTATTATTATTATTATTATTATTAGCACCGCGTCTTACTACCCGTTCGGGTTATACGCACTTACGCTAATGTGCAATGGTAGGGTGAGTGTAAGATGGAATGGAGAACCTACAGTTCAACGTGGAATCCGAACCACGGTGGAGACCTGGCATTACTCACATTCACAAGTTGTGATTAATACACGTCTTGTCAGAGGTGAAGGAAGGGTTTGGTAATCAGATAAATCTGTGCCGGGACCGAGGATTGAACCCCGGACCCTCAGCAGAGAAGTTCGACACCTTACCCCTAACCACTAGGTCACCTGACGCGCCTTATAAAATGATAGGGCCATAATGTAGCCCGTCAAGTAGAATCTGCTACCTTTCAGGATAAATGGAGTGTACAAAAGTATTTATAATATTTTTACGTCAACACGTGAAACAAAAGCCTTAGCTCAGTTGGTAGCGTGTCTGTCTATTGAGCTAATGGTCCCGGGTTCAATTCCCAGTATGAACGAAAAATTTGTTATTGGTGAAATGTGTGTTTGGACTTTCAAATTGATAAATCAATGGCTGGGGACTGTATGTTGTACCTGTCCTAATCTTAAGTTATATTATAAGGAATATGAAGCTACAATACATTCCGATAGTAGAAAATACTCGTATATGGCCTGAATAAAAAATAGTGACCCATACCACAGTTTGGAAACTGTAATTTATGTAAAGAAAAGAGATACATTTAAAAAAAAATATTTTTTTTTGTCGTAAAATAGGAAATAATTAATGAAAGCTCAAAAATAAGAATAAAATTAGTGTAACTCAATGAATAACTTGAGAAAGTATAAACTAACAAGAAATATCTCACAACAGTGAGCACGTGAACTAGATAGATGTCAGGAGTATACAGAATGGTTTGCCGTCAACGGGGATGTTGGGGCTCAAATCCCGCCCAGGTGTAACGAGTGTGCCATTTTCTTAAATAAACTCTTTCTTCACCCATATGCGGAAACCATTGATCTAACTTATACCTTTTTTATGTGTACACCATAATGGTATATTTATGTGGAAAGCCCTAATGTGATGGTATATGTATGTGGACAGCCCTAATGCGTAGTAAGACGTCATGTGCATACCAAATTTATGAATCAATGACAGTATTTTATATTAATAGTAAGCCAGGTTTTTAAAAGAAGAAAGGGATATATTTTTGTAAACGAGTGTGAGCTATAAACAAATAACATTACATGACTTTTTTTTAGCAGCGCGTTTTACTACCAGTTAATGCAGTATATGCACTAATTAGGCTAATGTGCTAGAAATGAGGCTAGGTTGAATTTAGAGGAGGTGTGCAAGCATTTGCGTGGAGTGGTAGTGGAATACCATTTTGGAAAAATCGCCCACGTACACCCGAACGGGATTCGAGCCCCGTTATCACCGTAATCGGCAGTTTAGTCTAACACAAGAGTGACGCCTTATACCATGTGGCCACTGTAGCAGGCTATATGTCATGTTAATATTCTTATTTAAAATTTGTCGGCTAGATGAATTTTAAAAACAAATGTGGGGCCTATGTTATTAGTAACCTATTTTATATTTAGTTTATTTTTGCTAAATGTTTGTTACATTTATGCTGACCTAAAGGACAAATAAAGCCTACATTTAAATTAATCTCTCCAGATATTTATTTGTATATGATATGTTTTGGACCTGTAGACAATTATTTTAATATTCAGTAATAATAAAATAGAACTCAGTATTTTAATTGAATTGCTAACGCTTGGCACCAATTTTTATTAATAATTTTTGTTCAGTAATTTAAAAGTTTCTGGAATTCTATTTGTTTCTTGTTTCAATAGAAAGTTCAATCCCTTCCAGAAGTTTGGGATTAGACTTGACTACAGTCCTGGAGGGATGTTCTGAGTATGTTTTTTATTGACAAACCCTTCTTAGAATTTCAATTATAATACTTTAAAAAGTGCCTTAAGGTGACATTGATGAGTTTCTGATTCGCCATTTTTGAGCCTTGAAGCTAGAGGAATGTAATGATGAATTCCTGGAATGAAAGAATATTTCCGGAAACGTTTCCTTCTCTTTGAAAATGGGAACTTAGCCAACTAATAAAATTACACTCTTTTACCGTTAATAATATAGTTGGGAGAGTTAATAATGTCATCTTGTCATTACTGTAATCATTAACAGTACTTGAAAAATAAAAGGAACTACAAAAAAAACCTTTAAACGCTTACATATCTCAATAGTATTTTTGTTCGCATATGAGCACACAGAACGAAACTAATACACACCCGCTTCGGTGGCTGAATGGGATAAGACAGTATATATAACTGGTGGCTTGTGGGCCAAACGCGGCCCGCGCTCACTGAAAATGTGACCCTCACAGTTTTCTAGGCGAAAATTAAAGGGAAACCCCCGGTGGCAGATGTTAAATAACTAATGATTTAAATATAAATATTTATTTTAAACTGTCATGATTGCACTTTATTCTACATTTATTTGATTAATAAAAAAATATGTTTACATATATATTACTAGATAGCTGTTGCCCGCGGCTTTGCTCGCGTGGAAGTTGATTATATACAAATACGAAAATATACATATGTATTTACAGATTAATTTAAAATATTACGTTACGTTGATGACCATAACTTGACCTCAGATCAAAAATAATGCAAGTCCGATACAAACTTTCACCCCCTTTTTCATCCCTTATTAAATAAAATTTCCAAAATTCCTGAAACACGTATTTATTTGTTTTACGTCAATAACCGAAATACAAAATTTTGTTTATGTAACTTTCAAAATGACGGACTTTCATACATATTATCATACATATTATCATCCCCTATTTTGACCCCTTTGGGGTGGAATTTTCTAAAATCCTTTCTTAGTGGGTGCCTACATAACAAAATGAATATACAGTCCGAATTTCATGCTTGTAGCCTTGATAGTTTGCGCTCGGCGATGATGAATCAGTCAGTCAGTCAGTCAGTCAGTCAGGACATGTTATTTTAAAAGTATAGATTAATGGTGTTGTTTTGTGAAAGGGTGTGCGCGTGCATATTGCAATGAATAAAATTTGGGAGATTGGCTGTAAAATTTGAAAGATTCTACCAACCAAAAATACAATTTATATAAACGTAATGAAAGTATTTGTTTACTAAATTTTGTTTGTAGGCCTATATTAAGTTGATTGGATTAATAAATATTTATTTGTCCCGTGGTGCAAACTGATAATCAAATTTGACCCTTGGGGTGAAAAACGTTGGAGAAGCCTTGTCTAAGACGTCACTCTTGATCTAGACTGGTCTGCTGATGATGAGTAGATCGGGGCACGAACCCCCATCGGGCCTACAAAGTGTTTTTCCCAAATTGTTTACCACCTTTCTTCCACGCAAATGCGGGTTGCTTACCTTTAAAACGCTTCTTTCCCCTCTCTATTCCATTTTAGTAATTACCATTGCCTTAACCTTCAGGTATATATGCACTTGCATAGTTTATTTGTCTATACGTGAAAGAAAAAGACAACAGAAATATGAAAAGAGATTAATAAGAACAACCCTGTCTATTCCTTGCCAGCCTCGTCCTCAAAAACAAAGTCAACAGTGAAATGTTAGCTACGTTTATAAAATGGCTCGCTAAGCACGATAATTTATGTTCCAAAAGAAAGCAATAATATGAAATATCTTTAGTTAAATTAATCACGATTGTTTAATTTAAATTTGTCTAAAAAAGCGCGTTACAAATCGTATTTTCAATTTTTAAAATAAACAAACAGAATATGGAGAGATTTAATAAAAAAAAGTAGTTAATGCTCGTAATTAACTAATCAAATTAGTACAATAAACGTATACAAACGTAGTTAAAACAAAGCTAGTAAAGACTTGAAACTCCTTCAAAGTAACTTGGCCACGTTTACAAACCATCTTCGATGGCCCCACGGTATAAGGCGTCGCTATCTTGTTAGACTGCCAGTGACAGGGAAATTGGAGTTCGAATCCTGGTCGGGTGTATTGAAGATGGTTTTCCCAAAATTGTTTAACTCTCTCCCTTCGCGAAAATGTCGGTACATTTCCTCTAAATTCAACCTTCCTCATCCCTAGCTAATTAGCCTAATTAGTACGTATTAGTGAAACCTGAACAGGTAGTAAGCTGTGGTGTTAAAAACAGTTTTTGGAAAATGTTAAATTGGAAACTTATCAAACTCAATTCCGTGATATTACCTAATGCTATCATATCATCCCTTTTTATCATATTATCCCTTTTTATCATATATTTTTTTTGTATCGGTTAATATAGAAACATGACTTTATACCACTTTGAATCAGGATTGCAAATGTTTAATTTTGTTATTTATTTAGCACCGCGTCCTGCTACCCGTTTGGGCTATACGCTTAAGTACTAATTACGCTACTGAGATAGGAATTGGGATGGTTGAATTTAGATGAAAATTACCCGCATTTGCGTGGAATGAGAGTGGAAAAACATCTAGGAAATAACCACGTCCAATTCACCCGACCGAGATTCCAACTTCGAATGATGAATTAACAGACAAGGGCTGAGTCTTGTGTCTTATTCTAGATTTAAGTTAGTTTGTAAGTATTGTGTTGATATAATCAGTCAATTTAAAAAGTGCACGTTAAATACCTCAAATATATAAATAAAATAATATACTAGACTAAGATGAATTTCAAGGAAATGCACCCACATATACATAAATTACAGTACCAGGGGATCGATTAAGGTATGTAGGTATTTACGCCCTACCACTGTTTCCCATTCTCCTACTTCTTTTTATATAAAAAAACACACCGTAACCTTATTCTAGGTGGGAATGGCGTGGATACTATCCATGCCTTACGAATCACCAAAGAGTATTCTTAATAAAGATTTATTGAACAATATTTTCCCCAAGGGAGCCTTCCTATGTTACGTGTGTGCTTTTATTAGTAAATCATATAAATGGTAAATACTTTTTCTCTCTCACACACACACACACACACACACACACACACACATAAATACACACACATACTATCTCCCTCGTTTTATAGATGAAGTACATTTCCTTTCATTAATAAATTTGTTAGGAAATTAAATTGCTCACCTAGACTAACATTAATTTTGTGTATTTTTCCCCCCTAGCCTAAACACACCATTCCAGTTCTCATGTGGTCATTAGATGTCTCTGTTAAAAAACATGTTTTTTCTGTGTTTTTTTTTTAATAATGCATATTACATTATTGAATGCTTCTCTAAATTCATATTATATCGAGATTTAATTAATTAATATTGGAAATTTCAGGATTTTTATTTTCTATGATTTTAACTATGGATTTTGTCCTTAGCGTTAGGGCCGTAGGAACCTTAGAGCAATCCTTCCTAAAAGTGATCCGTTTATACCAATCTATAGGCCTACAGGTTGTTTGGCGTAGTCTTAGTAAGAAAATTAAGAGGTCGTTTGGACCAACCGAGATAGGACCTCTGGGTTAAGAAGAAAATGTATATTCCTCATATTTATATAGAGACCAAATCTAACCTAGCCTAACCATTGGGAATTTCTAGTTTAGTTTTACAAACCTAATTTAACCTAACCTAATAATGATTTAATTTTCGAACATTTAACCTAACCTAACTATCAGGTGATTGTACAGATACTGGTTGGAGTCATAAGTAAAGAGAGGCACAGGGTGGGATTAACAGGTGTTTTCACAACGGAGGCAAACATCCTGTGACCGACACTGTCCAAACGACCCGTGTATTTCAGCTAGGATAATCCCAGATTGCGTAAAACGCCCTACACGCGGATTAAGTATGTAACAACCAACCAATCTCTGACGTATTTGAAAGTATCCAAAATGTTATATACAAAGGACTAAGGGGATTAGTATTGAGAGCAAAATAATATACTACACCAAATATACTACATTGATAGTGAAGGGTTTAACGCGGATTACATCTTTATTATATGAACTGAGGGTGGTTGTGAACATAAGAGAAAATTTAAATATAATAGAATGATATAAAATACAAAGTAACTAAATGGTAACATGCTTTCTTATAAGCCATCAATTACAACATGCATACATTCAGTTAGGTGTTAAATTACTCTTATAATAATTGTTTCTAAACCACCAATTATTAGTGTTACAGCTCTAAAACTAATTTCACTTGGAAAATTGAAACAAATAAAATATATAAGGAGGTAAGTCTTGATTCTCTTATATCTTTAGGATTCAAGGAATTCAAGGATTTATGGTGTAACGTACTAAACTAGTCCATCTCCTAATACCTCACATTAAAAAAAAGTTTATTTATTTATTTATTTATCTATCATGTTAAAATGTATTTGAAAAAAAAAATGTAAAATAAATAAAAAGTGTAAATGGTAAAAGAAATATCAAAATAATCATAATTTCTCAATGCAAGATCACTAGAACAAAAAATTCTTGTTGGATACGTATACTATATGTATGTCCTAAAATAAAAAGACAAATCAACTTATAAAGTAAATAAGAATTGGAGTATCGATAATTGTGATATTAGGATCGATTCTTTAGGTATTCTTTTTTACCCTTTAAGAAGGAAGTGTAGGGGACGCGGGACAAGTTCAGGGTTTTTGCATTTTTTATACCATAACATTTGTTGACCAAAATAAATCACATATTTCCCCAAAAGAAGCATACACTTTAATTTAACTCAACACTTATTGACTGTCAAGTGTCCTAGATAATTTAATGACAAGTTTTTCTCTTCATTTGAAAAGTTTCTCGTCTCAAATTTCTATGCTCATGACAGATATTAAAGAAATGTTGAGCTCACCATTTTAATAAAATTTAATTATAGGTTTCTACCAGAACAATATTGTTTTGTTGTGTTTTTTTTTACCAAAAAAATTGTATTGCTATTAAAACTGCAAAATAACTTACCCTTTCTCGCCTTCGCTACACCACACCTTGATTTACTTCCTTACCGACAGATTTATCTGATTACCAAACCCTTCCTTCACCTCTGACAAGACATCTTGTGAATGTGGGGAATGACAGGCCTCCACCGTGGTTCTGATTCCACGTTAAACTGTAGGTCCTTCAGTTCATCTCACAATCACCCTTCCATTACACATTAGCGTCAGTGCGTATAACCCGAACGGGTAGTAAGATGCGGTGCTAATAATAATAATAATTTCTTGAAGTCCTTAATAATAATGAATAATAAACTTCCTTATTCCATGAGATTAACATACGGCTAACTAGAATGGTTAATGAGATGCAATACACCAAAAAGTATATATCATATTGTTCCTATGTCACATTAAATGACAAAAAAAAACAACCAATGACATCTACGTTTTGTGTATATGATAAAACTACGTATGAAAAATATAATTGTCATTCCCAGCTCTACTTACCAACATTCGTGTTTAGTTTGGCATTGCAGTCATTGATGTATTTAGGCATCCTGGTAAATATATTTCCTTGCTGAAATAATAAGCATAAATGTACTGTAAACACATAAATACAGTCATACATTATGTATGTTTTTAGGTAAAATATTCTAAAACATTTAGCAAAATAACCGGAATACTAAGAAGCATTTTTCAGTATGATAACTAAATAATTCTATTAGTCAAAAGTTGAATTAAATTATAGTAATGTTAATTATTTCTTTACCTTGTTTTTTTAAATGTTAAATGATTTAAGTAACTTAAACAATTATAAATAAATATTAAAAGAATACTTGTAAAAAGGTTAACCCATAAACTATACATTCGAGTGAGTTAATTTTTTGATGTAAAATTTTATTTAATAGCCAAAAATAGGAATATTTGGGCACAACCGCTCTTCATTTTTGAGGTTACACTTTTTTTTTCTGGAACGTTTTATATTATATTAAAATATTATGTTACTTAAAAGAAAAGAAATAGTTTTTTTTTCAAGGGTTATGACATTTACTTCCTTTACGTAATTTTCTCTAGTATTTTCTATCGTTGTTGGCCTTTCCGTTTTATGTGCTCGTATTTACGTGTTCTGTCATTATTAACCATTTTCCCTTTAATTCTTTTTTTGTTTGTTACCTATTTCAGGAAGTTACATATCACGTTTCACGTTCCCCCATAAAGAGTTCCGATAAAACAAAATTCAAGTCAAGTGATAGTGGTAAAAACAGATTTTCTTTAAGAGGGCCGTGTCTGTAAACGAGATATCGGCATGCAGGCGTTCATCTTTAAGGCAATGTTTAATTCTTCTATGCGTTATTTCACACAATATGGTTCAAACCAAAAACATTAGAAAGATTCCAACAAGGCTCTTTTTCCTTGACAAATTTATATTTAGATTTTCTATTAATAGGAAAAGTAATGTGTGAAAATGTAACATTAACTCATTTTCAACTACTCTTTAAGCATATTTGTGCATCTATGAGACTGGGCTTGATGAAAAAGGACTATAGATTTAGCCGTCCTCTAACAAATACAGTTTATTTTATAGGCTCATAAAAGGAAAATTTTAAGATATTGGTGACCTGGTGGTCTAGGGGTAAGGTGTCAGACTTCTGTGCTGGCGGCCACGGTTCAATCCTCGGTCCCGGCACAGATTTATCTGATTTACAAACCCTTCCTTCACCTCTGACAAGACATCTTGTGAATGTGGGGAATGCCAGGCCTCCACCGTGGTTCGGATTCCACGTTAAACTGTAGGTCCTCCATTTCATCTCACAATCACCCTACCATTACACATTAGCGTAAGTGCGTATAACCCGAACGGTTAGTAAGACGCAGTGCTAATAATAATAATAATAATAATAATAATAATAAATCATGTTGATCTTGTTTTCAATAATTAATTACTTTTCTAGACGTAGTATATATATTTTTGCTTTGCTTAGATTTCTAATTTTTATTTTATTATATTTCATTCAATATATAAAATATAGAAATTCACTCATCTTATAAACAATAAAATGCAACTCGAGTTTTTACAGGATTGTTGTGTATTCAGCCATAGTGTAAGATTGTTGGCCCTTATTTTTGAAATTCATTAGTTGAGGCTAGCAATAGCAGGGTAGAGCACAATTTAAAAGATACATTATGTATTTTTGTAAACTAGCTTTCCCTTTTTTATCTTAATACAACCCAGTTTTCTAATCTAGGTTAATCCACCTTATTTCTTAATAACATTAATAAATAATGCAAATAATTTTATTTTTTCAACGAAAAATCTATTTAAAAGAATACTAAAATATATTACTATACTACGAAGTAGCCACTATGTAGTTTTGTCACGTGCTACAAATCTACTTTAACATTCCACACAAAATCACTAAACTTATTGAGCATGGACAAAACTAAGACGTTCGGTTAACATAGGATATCTAAATTTACTTATAACACTTAAAAATAAAACATCCCTTCCCCCTTTTCACCCCCAAACTTACCTCTTGAACCGCTTGGGGCTAGGGAGTCACCCTTCAGGCGGGGGATATCCACAGGTGATAGACTTCAAACCCCCCACCCCTCTCGCCCTCCCCAGAAGAATTTCCGTAACTGAAAAAACCCTATACAATCCATACAAGCCGAAATTTCGCATGGGCAAAACTCAGATGTTCGGTTAACATATTGGCTAATTAAAATTACTAATACTGCTAAACCTGAGGGGCTCAACTAAATTTTACAATACAATTTCAATATCTAACTACCTATAAATTTTTTTTATTCATTTGTAGATCGATAAACTTATACATAATATAGTTACTGACACACAACAAATCAGACTTCTTTGGAGTCTTGATAAACCACTATTATAAGAATCCTAAAACAATAATTTAACATCCGCCTGGGTGGCGTAGTTAGCTAACGCGCCAGTCATGTTGAGCTAGACCACCAAGGACGGGGAGATCAAGGTTCGAATCTCTGTCGAGTGCACTGGGGATGGTTTTTCCTAAATGGTTTTCCTTTCTCCCTCCACGAAAATGCCGGTTCACTTCCTCTAAATTCAACCTTTTTGATTTCTAATCCATTAGCGTAATTAGTACTTAAGCGTACAATCCGAATGGGTAGTAAGACACGGTGCTAAATAAATAAATAAATAAAAATAATGTAATACTACAAACTCACCGAACTATGTATTGCCACTATGATGATAAAAACAATCAGTGTAGTCTTCATCTTGATATTAGCTGCAATTAGTCCGCCAATACTTCTACCTAAGCACACGTATTTGAAGCTTATTCAACAGTACAATAAAAAAATAACGAAATATAATATCACTTTTACTATCTTAGCATTTTTACTTTGATAACTTTATATTAAAATAAATAAATTGATAATTATTCTTCAAATAAATGTAATTCGTGAGTATTTTATGTTTTTTTTTAAATTGTTTACAACCGATAATATTTTGGTGATTCACTTATAAAAATATTCCTTGAAGAATGTAACTGGAGGCAAATGTCAAAAAACTAGTATATTTATTTTAATAGCAAAAGAAAAATTCTGTTGGGACAAACCGTACTAGACAAATTGGGGAAGGAAAATTGAAGATAGTTTGTCTTGAGGTGCCCATTCTAACCCCAAAATATTAAGTAAAAACAAAAATGTAAGATTTGGTACAATTGACTCAAGTCAATTCTAGGTGACATTTTATTATTAACAATAAATGCTTACATAAAAGAATATAATCAATTATTTCTGGTTTATTTTTAAAATAGTTTAAAAGTAGATATGTAAAAACATAAGAATTGAAGGTTTTACTAAATCAAAAGGTTTAATTATGGAATATATCTTACTCCAAAATTGGAACGTACACTCCAATTTTCGTAGGAATAGCCATATCTGACAAGTGCCAAAGTATATATTTCTATCTTCACGTATTTATACAAGTCAGATGTCCTGCAAATGTCATTTTTTATAGATATTATTAAAACCTTTCCAATAACAAATTAATTTATTAAAATGTTATTGATGTTGACAGCAAAAAAAAAATTTTTTTAACTATCTCAAGTTTGGTGTATAGGGGACGCGAGAAAATTCAGTGTTTTTGCAGTTTTTGAATCAAAACTATTTTAGTTCAAAATAAAGAAAATATTTCTCAAGTCGAAACCTCAAGTTTAATTTTCTTCACATGATTATATCAACAGTTGTTGAATATCTGTCATGAGCATAGCGGCATTAGTTGACAAACTTTTGAATTAATAAAACAAATTGTCATTAAATTACAGGACATTCTTGACAGATATTCAAGAACTGTTGCTGTCACCATACGTGAAGAAAATTAAACTTTATATTTCTACTGGAAAAATGTTTGATTTCTATTGAGCAAAAAAAAAACCCTGTTAAAAAAATTACCTGTACTCACGTTCCTTATATACTTAAAAATTATTCCTATCAAATTCAACTAAACGTAATATCACAAAACTTGAGAAATGCTACTTTTGACAGACATTTTGATTTTAAATGTTTTCGAAGTTGAATACTGATCACAGATAACTTACCTTTTGTTTTTAGGTTGTTTCTAGGCTTTTTGTAGGGCTTTTAATAGTTGACCAAACAGGCTTGAGATCGTTGATTAAATAAATAATATCAATTGTCGGATATACATTTGATGTTAATATGTATTTAGTTATTGGTTGTGTTCCTGTATATTCTTCAGTTTAAAGCTCGTATAATGTGTGAGCTTTATGCTTTGTCGATATTGTGAAAGAAACTTTCGTATCGTTAGTGTTTCACATAAAATATTTAAGATATACATAGGTATGACCTACATTACGTTAAAAACTAGTTTATTTTACCTATCTTAATGAAAATGTCAAGGCTATAATACTTATTTCCGAATATATTAATAATTTCAAGAGTACAGTTATCTCACTAATTAAATTATTTTTTGCGATTATACCATAAAGTAATAATTATTCTAATTTTTCGAAATGAGCCTGAGAAATTTAGCAATTTTTCAGATAATTGACAATTTTATTTATTCGTTATGAGATAAAATTATATAAAAAATAAAATAAGTAGCTAGTAAATACACTTTTTATACTTGTGAAACCACTTTAATTCCTTTCATAAAGTTGTTGTAACTCGGTATCTAGAGAACTTCGAAGAAGACCCTTAACAACTGACATGCTTATCCGGCCCTCTCCGCCCCC
>CABFVZ010000251.1:24868-36143 GCA_902151445.1 Timema monikensis | reverse complement strand
GCCGCCCCGGTGGCCGGACCCCCCCCCCCCTTCCCTCTTCTTCAAAAGGTCTTAAACTCGCTGTTATATACCAAAGAAGGAGGTTTGTTTCCCCTGAATTACTGGTTTTGCCAATACTCTCTATGTTGTGCTAATCGTCAAAACAATCAGTGTTTTTGAAAACATGATCTGGCACAAGTACATAGCTGGCGACTCAGAACAATTGACAGTCTGAGTTCTTAGGCTTACGTCATCCTTGCATGCTCTAGATTACATAAGGCTGCAAACTATAATAGTATGTTTTGAAAGAGTTATCCTATGAAAATCATATTCGGTTCAACTTCCGACTTAAATTTGTAACATATATTCCAATCTGGTCGTTTGGGAAGTCCTCTCAGACGTTTTCTTTCAAACAAGATGAGACTTTTCTATTACACACTCAACAGATAAAAGATGGTGAAATCATACCCCTCCACCATTATGCAGTTTACACCAACTAGAGCACAAACGATGACGAATATTAAATTGATAACAAATTAAAAGTATATCTGAATTCGCTTGTAGAAATAATGGGAAACCACATCATGCATGGCGTGATGGTGCACATTTTCTTCTTGGTGAACACGTCAGGTCAAGGTCACCAGTATTTATTTTATGGTCATTATTATTTTATTTCTTCATTTTAGCATGTTTTTCGCATAAAATAGTGTTTCATTTAGTTTTTGTTTGTTTTAGTTTTAAATACATTGCACCTATCGGCTAAACTTAATTTGATCTTAACAAGTTTAGGTAGGATTTTAAAACCATTATATGAGTGAGTTTAAATAAGTACAATTAACAGTTATTATTATTATTATTTATTATTAGCACCGCGTCTTACTACCCGTTCGGGTTATACGCACTTACGCTAATGTGTAATGGTAGGTTGATTGTGAGATGAAATGAAGGACCTACAATTTAACGTGGAATCAGAACCACGGTGGAGGCCTGGCATTCCCCACATTCACAAGATGTCTTGTCAGAGGTGAAGGAAGGGTTTGGTAATCGGATAAATCTTTACCGGGACCGAGGATTGAACCCCGGCCGCCAGCACAGAAGTCTGACACCTTACCCCTAGACCGCCAGGTCACCTAATTAACAGTTAATTTAGACGCAAATACTATTAAATAGTATCTACACAGCAGACTTTTTTTTTAAGATCCCTAATGCTCTTTAAATAATGGTAAGCCTTAAAGGTAATCCTAATTTTAACACTAACATAGCACTAGAAGTAGCTATATTTTGTTGGGTTTTTTAATTCCTAAATACGTATGTGAATATTAATATGTTAATTTAATGGAATTTATGTTATTTCGATATTAATATCTGATTATTACGAAATTTAGTGTCACAATACTATTATTTTATTATTGCAATTATTCACAAGTATCAAACATGCATGGATATTCAAAGCTAAATGCCAAAGCAAGGCCAGCAGGTTTTTTTACCGTTGAGCGCTAAAAACAAACACCTCTAACAATGGCGCTCGCAACAGAATACACATAAATTAGTATGAATTTTGTTAAATATTCCCATATTGTCATGTTAATTCTCAGCAACCCATTTACTGGTGAAAGAATCGATTCACTACAATTAACAGGTAATTTGTATATGTTATGTAAGCTATGCTGTACACATTATTTTAATCATCCTAAATACAAAGTGTTGACTGTGATGGAACTTTTGTTCTTTGTTGGGGTTTTTCTGGGTTTTACCGAGTTTATCTTGATTTACATAGTTAGCGTGTAAAACATAAGCTAATATTCTTGATTTAAATTGCTAACCCGCTTCAGTGGTCGAATGGTCTAAGGCATCACTCTTGGTGTTAGACTGGCCTGCTGATGACTGGGAGTTCGAGGATCTAATACCGGTTGGGTTTAATTAGGGTGTTTTTCTTAAGGCCCTTGGCCCTGGCGAGTGCAAGTTTAAAAACTATTTTGTGGGATTGGGGGTAGGGTAAAAGGCATGGCTTGGCTTCACAACCGACCAAAGTATCCTTCCACACCAACAAGAACAGATGGATCACGGAAACCGTACATGCGCTAGCTACCGGACAGGTCTTACGGAAAAATCACACGTTTGGAAATATCCGTTTTCTCGAGAACGAGTGAAATTTTTATGGTAATACTTTCAACACCTCTTTTAAGATAATTTATCAATGTTTATTGAATGTTACAGTTTCTTATTTTTTGTTATGCACCCAGCAGTTTTCTATTGAAAAATGTCAAAATTATTGTTAGTTGATCACTGTAAAAATAGGGGAAGTGTGTATGTAAAAAGTATAACTGTTTAAGTCAACATGCTTCTATTCCTGAACAAACCATTTCCGAAAGTAAAATTGCAAAACAATAAAAATTTCTTGAACATTTTGTTCTCATGGCTCTGCATTTCCACGCCAAATGAAAAGTGCCAATCGCCTTAAATTAATTATCACTCTCTTCCCACGCAAATGTGGGTAAATTACCTCTAAAATGCATCCTTACTACTCTAACGGGATAGTGATGAGTATCATATATGAATATAATCTGAATAGTTAGTAAGACGCGGGGGTAAAAAAAAAGAAAAAAAAGAACGCAAGTTCATGGCCTTCAAAACGTGAGCTCGGCATTCAACCCTATCCTGAGACTTCCATCCGATCCTAAAACTTGACTCTTCCCACCCCCTTCTTAAAATAGAGTTTAACATTATCATTCAATCTATCTACCAAGGGATCTCATTTCTCCAGGTTTCCCAACTAAGAGTATGTAGACACTATACATGTCACCCGAAGGTGCCATATGACCGCCCTGCCCGAGAAAGCGTATCTTTACTAAATTATATCTTCTATCGTCTTTTATATCTTTATAATATGAAGAATTTGTCTGTTTGTCATGGATATTGCGAGGTATATATCGCAAACAGGGGGTCTAAAATTTAAATATCAGTATACCCTGTGCGCTAACATTTTAAAATTTATATTAGATTTTTTAAATTAATTAAAAATTGGGTTGAAATAAATAAAATTAAGCTTTTTTTTTTGTCTATCTGAATCAAAGAAAATCGTTGCCATGGGTAGTCGCGCAATCTATTGCATGGTTACCACGGGCAAAGCTTGGTACTTTTGCTATGTCCATATGTGTAAACGTGCCATTAAATTCTTCGTTAGCTTAGGAAGAAGGATTCAAATATTGAACGACTTGAAGGAAAAAATACAATTTTGTGAGGTTAAGGAGGAGGCAAGGGACAGGGCACATTAGCGGTCTAAGTTTACCGACAAAAGAAATAGACCTGTCGTAACATAGAACAAATAATAATATAATAATAATAATAATAAAATAACTTAGAACATTGATAATTTTTAACTTCACTATATATACATACAGTTTATTTAATTTTTACTATATCGCTATCTTATAGGTAGAGAAAGTATTATGATCATCAAAAAAATCGCACTCAAGATTTTGATGAATTTAGACGTTTGTTGACCTCCCCGAATGCAAAAAATTGTTTTTTAAATTACCGTCTGTCTCTCTGTTTGTTTCTCGAACTAGAGCCTAAACTATTTTAGCGAATGGGCTAAAACTTGGTATCTAGGGATTTCATAGATTTTACCCTAGGGTTTTTTGGAATTGGATATCTAACTCTATAACTAAGGGTAGTTTACTATAGGTCAAAAAGAGAACCACCCGCCTCTGTGGCGTAGTTGGCTAACGCGCTTGTCATGTTGAGCTCGACTGCAGAGGACGGGGAGATCGAGGTTCGAATCTCGGTCGGGTGAACTGTGGGTGGTTTTTCCTAAATGGCTTTACACTCTCCCTCCACGCAAATGCGGGTTCACTTCCTCTAATTCAACCTTCCCAATTCCTAATCCATTAGCGTAATTAGTACTTAAAACGTATATCCCGAACGGATAGTAAGACGTGGTGTAAAATATTATTATTAAAAAGAGAACCAAATTGATTTTCTCAAAATTGGCTCAAGCGATTTTAATTAAATGTCATTTCTAGGCATTGATAAATATTATACAAAAAATGGCTACTCTCATCTTTTCAGAAAAATGACTTTAAGTGTTCCGGTCTGATGCGTAAATTTTCAGTTTTTATCACATCTCCAAAACTATTTGATATATGAAATTACTTATCACTGCAAATGTATAGGTCTATTTATAATAAAAATATTTTATTTGAAATATATTTTTATAAAACCAATCATTTTCAAGCTAAACGCAAATATATATATATATATATATATTTATAGAGAGAGAGAGCTAAAGGCTAATATATATATGTGTATATATTTTAACTTTTCGAAAACTAAAGGTCAAGTATTACGACCGTAAAAAAAATAATAACCCGAGATTCTGATGTAAGTCGAAGTTTCATGATCCCCAAACTATAAACAGTGGTTTTTGCAATGTCGCCTGTCTGTGTGTCTGTCTAACCCTAATAATAAAAATAGTTTAATATAGGGCGAAAAGAGAAAAAATCGATTTTCTCAAAATAAGCTCTAACGATTTTGATTAAAATTCGTATCCAGGCAATGATTAATATTATATACAAAATAGTTCATTTTCAATTTAAATTCGGGAGTCAAAAATTGTTGAACGTAAGTATAACACAATATTTATTCGGGTTTGCTAGTGTATATTATTTCGTTTCACATATATTACGAGTTTTGAGTAAATATGTCCAGTTTTAAACACTGGAGTGAGAAAGTCCGTGCGGAGTTCCGTACCATTAATTTTAATTATAAGTTGGAGGCATGCAGTTTCTTAACTTACACGACGAGATTAAATTTAGAATGTTCGATAGACAGGTACTAAATAAGATTTGGTACAAAAAGTGATGAGACTACTGGGGAATGGAGGAGGTTACATAATGACTAGCTAAATACCCTGTATTCATCAAAATACATTGTTGGGGTAGACAAATCTCGAAGATCACGGCGGGCAGGCGATGCAGCGTGAAAAGGATATTCTAGAACCTTGTTCAGGATATTGACTGACAAACGAAATGTGAAGAGACCATTGGGAAGACCTAGACACAGGTGGGAGTATAACATTATAATTAACCTGAAAGAGATGGGTGTAATGAGGTGAACAGGAGAGAACTAGCTCAAGATAAGGAAAGGTGACGTATTTTCTAAAGTGTTGCAATGAACTTTCAAGTTTCCGATGCCCTAGAGTAAGTAAGTTAAAATTAAACTAATTGGTGCACTGTGCTTTATAGCTCAAAAAATAAGAATGACTAAAACATAAGTTAAGGTTTCTTAACTCAATATAATTGATCTTATTGGTTTTTTGGTCAAGTGCTTGCCTCAGGATCCGATGTTGGTGGGTTCAAACCCAGCCGAGGTCAGTGAAATTTTCTTGAGCCATAAAAATCCGTAGTACAACTTCCTTCTAAGCGGAAATAAAGTAGTCACTCCTATGTCCTTTGTAGCATGTAATATAAACCCGGAAGGTATGTAGAAATACCTTACTGGCAAAATTGATAAGCCCTCTCGCGTTCGCTCATAGATATTAAGTGTGAAAATCAACTGAGAGCCACCTGATTTTTGAGCTCCCCTAATGCATGGAATTTCTACCAGATGGTGTGGGCAGTACTAATCAGTCGAAGGGGTGAGTACATCTACACATCTGCATGGATAGACGTCACTTCAAACCAATCTTCGGGTTGTTTACAAGAAGAGAACTCAATATGCTTCAAGTCTAATTTGAAACTGGTCTTTATACGGACCTCCCTATATTATTTACAAGGGCTTATATAACGGGGGAGTGAATTTTTAGAGTGAGGAGAGGTTAGCTAGGATCTTTAATATAGTACTTATAAAAAATATCACGAAAATTCATATAAATTATTTCAATAAAAACAGCCACGTGTCAAGATCTTCGCTTTTATTTAATGTGTTACCAAGGAATTAATTTGAACTTTAAAATATATTTCAGTCAAGTTTTCATTTTAGGCCTACTCTTTATTTCTTACACGTTGCGAGATTTAAAAAAACATCTTAAAATTTTAACTATTTTTATCATTTTGAATATTTACTTATTTATGTAATTTTAGAAAAAGTAAAAAATATATATATATACGTCATTTATTACCATTTCAAAGATTTATTGCGGTTGGTTAATTCGTGCCCACTCTCACTTCAAAATAAAACCACCCTCAAAATGTTTTCAATATTATGTCATGTAAATGGTATATTAATTTTGGAGGACCTTGGTATAAATTGATTGATTTTAATGATCGTCATTTAGACGTCAATTCATCCTTTATTCACCTGTCATAATTATAATGCTTTCATATCAGAAACTCAGCTCGACTTGCTGATATTAATGTAAGGAATCTCGCAATTAGTTTATCTTTAGGCTTTTGTTTTTTGTTTAGCTTGACATGTTTAGTGTGATAAGTAAAAGTTATGGGTGATGATAGTGTTGTTGCTTATTAGTAACATGAATATGCTATATTTTGTACTATCAATAAGTAGTTTCAAACAATATTACTATTATGTGTTCTGTATTACGACAGTCCTGTTTCTTTTGTCAGTGAACTTAAGACCACCAATGCGTCCTGTCCTCTGCTTCCTTCTTCAGCCGCCAGAATGTTCTCTCTTCCTTCAAGTAATCTACTATTTGAATCCTCCTCCTTCTTTCAACCTTTACTCCTAAGACGTCATGCTTTGTAGTAAAGAAAAACATCCAAAATGGTTATCTTCTCATCCACAATAAGGATTTCTTCATTTGTCAGTCGTGGGTCCACCTGATCTTCTCAAATTTTCTCCAGCACCACATTTCAAATCTCTCCAAGATCAACATAGTACGATATATTTTCATTTATTTTCAACTAGATTTATAATTGATATTTATTTATGGGGTAGGCCCCAGTGTTAAATGTTCTCTGCACTAGGCCCAGGGGCGGATCCAGATAATTTTCATAGAGGATTCATAATTATAAATAACATAATTACTTAAAATTTTAGATTTCTGTTTAAAGCCATTTAATAGTTTATCATTCATATGTGATAATATGTATGTTTTAAACCGTGGTCATCCTCTCCTATTTTTTTAAATCATTTAGTTTTTATAAACTATTTGAAGTGGCCCTCCTTCAACAAGTTTTTGAAAAATGGCTTACTCTAGAAGCTATGAGTAGTTTTAGACTTGATTTTTTAAATTAGATTATTTTATAGGCCACTTAAAGTGTCCCTCACCTAGAAATTTTTGAAATTTGGATGCCCTTTGAAGCTCTTTAGAGTGATCCTCACCTTAATTTTTTTTTACGATAATTAGATACATCCAGAAGTGTTCTTCCACCGATAAAATGTTGAAAATTGAATTCTTTCGGAAAATTCAGAATTTGGAATTGTCCTTTCTAATACATTTTTGAAATTTGGATGACCTTGGAAGTATTTAGCGTTTTCCTCCCTTACTTTTTCTGCCTGTTATGTGTTTCTAGTCTAGTAGTTATTTGAAGCGATCCTCTCCGGCAAATTTTTGACAGTAGAATGCATTTAGAAGTCATTTGAAGTTTAATTTAAAGCCATGTTTCAGCTTCATATTCGATAATATCAGAGGATTTGAAATATATCTATGGGGGGAATTTNGGGGGAAGGGGGTGTATTGCAGGGAGGGACAAATTGTTTCCAGGAGGGCAGAGTCCCCCATTTTTTGCACCACTCCTGCTGTCCACACATACTCTATATTTGGTATTCGTGGATGAACTGCTCTCAGGCGATTATTAGTCTTCTTTGATGTGTGCTAGTTTACCGTCTCAATGCGGATCAATGTTCGTTACTCGCTATGAACGACAAATATTCTTACATGAAAACGAATATTCTTTTCACACTTGCGTGAGCCGTATCGAGCATTGAATAAACGCGGACAAAAAACGCACGTGTGGACTCGACTTAAGAGGTGTCTGCGCGTAAAAATGAATAAAATATTGTATAACATTTATCTGCATTGTATTCTATTTTCAAAATTTGAACTTTGACTTGGTTTTTTATATTAATTTTGTGACTTTCACAGGAAGGTCAACTGAACCTATGAACCCCCTCTCCCCCTCCCAAGAATCCGCGCCTGAATATACCGTACACCTCTAGAAAAGTCAAATTAAGTGTAGCGCTATTAAATTGGAATGCGACACTTTTCATTATTAAAGTAGAATATACCAATGGTTTGAGGGGATGAAATTATGTTAGAATATATAATTATTTAATAAAAAGATTTAGATGCACAGTAACACAGTATTATATTTCATTTAGCCGTATTTTTAAACATCAATACTTGAAATTACCAAATTCCCTACTGTGTTTGTCAACATTAAATCGCCAAGTAATTAATTTCAACGTAGTGTGGATTACTTTCCCTTCATTTTTAAAGAGGATTATGTATCTTATTTTACCCTGACCTGTGCCAAACTTAAGATAGTTTAATCCATCAAGGTAAGACTGCTACAGTAGCCCCATGGCTTCTTTAGTGCTGACTGACAACTCACAGCTGACTTCCGACAGTCAACATTTAGGTATATACCTAAATTTTGACTATCAGAAGTGACAGCTGCTAAACACATGTTTTTGAAGATCATATGGTTCGGCGTAAGGATACATAATTTTGTCTGGTAACTTTTCAAAGATTTTAGCTGTCAATAGTCAGCACCAAAGAAGCCATGGGGCTACTGTACCTTTCAGGATAAATGGAGTGTACAGTACATGCCATAGCTTTTATCTCTTCAACAACATTGAAAAGTGGAGCCATCAAAACTTGTGGACATATTTTGGCTACCCATTGTAAAAGTAAAGTGTTGTAAATGTATGGCATCTGATTTCCCATATATATATTAATATAATATTTTATCCATACAAAAGAGTAATTTATAATAGGATTAATTAAAAACCTAGGTCCAAATTTAGTTGTGAGATATAAAAGAATTACACAATTCTGTATGAACATGCACCTTTTAAAATAATGAACCTAGTGTGACTGTTTGGAAACTACCCCTGAGGCTTTTAACTTATATTTCGTAATTAATTAGTTCAATAACTATACTGTAAATGCTGGGAGTAAAAAATGTGTGTACACAAGACTTAAGACTTCAATTAATTCCTCTTGAAACTGTGTTTCTGTGCATTCAATGTCTTCTGTTTAGTGAACACGTTGTTTCCAGAAGGGGATGAGCGGAAGGATTGTTCATTAGAGGACAAATTAATTGTGTAGCAGGCAGTTGGCTAGAGCTTAAATAAAACCTTTGCTTGGTCTAGGAAAACCTTAAAAATAGATTATTTTACTCGTACAAACTGTTAGTTTGGTGAATATGTGTAAAACAATTTTATGTCATTAAATTAGTTAGAAATAGAAAAGTACATCTCTAGTCTATTTACTAAATGTGTATGCCCCATCCTCAATTGAATGCCAAACAGTCATTATATATATAATTATACTATATATATAATTATACTATATATATAATTATAATGCACTACGTATGCACTATATATATAGTATATGTTTTGGACACTATTATATTTATACTCACGTAAACTGACAATGCATTTTTTAACTAATCGTCTAATTTAACTTATTATTTGTATTTATTTACTGATAATATATAAAATTTCTCCATTAATAGTTCATGCAATGGAGTGCTTATCTCTATATACTTATTACTTGGCGGGTTGAGAGATAGTACATCATTAATTAAACTTAAAAAAGGATTACTATCACAAATCTGTCACATAAGCGTGATAAATATATAAATGGATTTTCTTCTCTCCTACCTTGAACATTAATCAAAAGGGTTTATCTCTTCAATGTCTGTTGAGTGTATTTAAGCAAGTTTTGAAATATTTGTAACATCTAACATATTCGCTATAAAAATATTTGTACTTTCTTGACTAACAAACTTTTGTTCTAAAAGAAAGTATTGTTGAGAGCACTCCTTAACATTTGTATTGCTGTAAAAAAAAGTTGTTAATATATTTATTAAAGTTTATAAAGGGTTTTACGAATAAATAACAAACGGTGGTATATTTGTATCTAAGAAAATTTACAGAAATTTCATACTGATGTTTTATATTAAAACCACTGTTGCTTGTAAAAAAAAGTACAACTGTTTCGCTGACAAAATCAAAATAATTGTAAAAATTATTCAAAGACAAAACAAAACAATTTACTTACTACAATAATTACATTTCTCTGAAGCAGTTCTCTTTCCCATGAGGACTGTTATTGGCCAAAAATTAATGATTACAGTAAAAAACCAGATATAAATGATAAATTTGATAAGTGAATAAGTTTTCGTCTTAGGAAAAGACGGTGAGCAACAATGGAGTGAAGGTTCTATTATTATATACAGTTGGGAATCGAATACCGGTTTTCTTAATTGGATTTCATTGAGGCCAATGTTTATTTATTTTTATTTATTTAGTAAAAATACGTCCATTTGTTCCAGCAGTCGTTTAATCTTAGACAAATAATGTTGAACAAAACTTCATATTATTTATCCACCATCCCATTTAGATTTGAATAAACTAAAATAAACTAGAAAGTTCAAAATGTATTGAAATCTATATGAAAATACTATTAATAATACATTCCTAACTGACCTAGGGCACACATTTAAACTATATATTTTTAAATTTATTTTTATAAAACAAATTCACTGAACCGAACTGTTCAAAGGATATTGAAAAATATACATGCTAGAAAAATAACAAAATTAAAAATGTTTTGGTGGTTTCAAAACTAAGTTTATCTTGGCCTTCTTTGAAATATTTATTTAAACATTTGTTCTTTTACTATCTGTAAACGCTCTGGGAACGCTAGTTCTTTAATTCATTTACTGGTGGTGTATAAACATGATTCCACCAGGAATTAATGTTTATAAAGGAAAATGGATCGCTCGGAAAAAAACTGCAAACAAAAAAAAATGTGTATTTTCAATATATTCTGAATATTTAAAGATGATTACACTTTATAAACCAGCAAATATTTATATAAGTTTAAATCATTCAGTTGGTTTTCCTATATAAGGGATCTTAGTTTGGATATCAGCATGACAGAAAAAAAAAATGATGTAATTGAAGCCTCCACGCCCACGGTGATGAATTTACGGTCAAGGCAGAGGGTACTAATTTCTAGAGATGAGCTAAACTGTGCGTGCTGTGCTGATATAATATTTTGGTTTAGAGATGGCGCTTTAACGTGATAAGAAGAAATTTAAGGTATTTGAAAACAAAGTACTTAGGAAATTATTATGTCAAAAAAAAAAAAAAAAAG
>CABFVZ010000251.1:0-24795 GCA_902151445.1 Timema monikensis | reverse complement strand
TTAAGATTATGGAGGCTAACTAAGGAATAGTTACACAGCCTGTAATTACCACCGGGCATTGTTAGGATAATCAAGTCTGGTAGATTACGGTGGGCATAATATGCAGCGTGAATGGGAGAATTTACAACCATGTCCAGAGAATTGACTGGAAAACCCAATGGGAAGACCTACACGCAGAGTAACATTATAATGAACGTGAAAGAGATGGGTGTAATTAGGTGAACTAGATAGAACTAACTCAAGATAGAGAAAGGTGGCGTACTTTTGTAAGTACGGAAATGAAATTTTGAGTTCCTAATACTAAGAGTAAAAAAAAAGTATCTATACTTATTTGAAAATGGACCTCTATGTAATAAGATATATTAATGTGTTTATTTTTCTATAGCTTCCAGGTAGACTGACCTTATAGTGATAATTTAAAATGTGTCACTTTAAATAAGTTGAAAGCATGTTAGCCCTTCACATTAGTGGGTCAAGGCCGTACTAAACCCGAGGTTACACGATACGAGTACACTCGAATCGAGCACACACTAATGCTCACTTCGTATCGAGTAAACAAAACATATGATACGAGCCGTTCGGACACCGTCATCCAAGCTGAGTGAAGTCAGACCGTCCTCAACTTTAGCGAGTCAGTTCGGAGACGAGTAGCATTCCTAAATGGTTTAAATGGCGGTGGAACGTGGAACGGTGAGACGAGTTTGCGCTAGAAAGTGGACGGAGCGAGAATATATATATATATATATATATACTAGATAGCTGTTGCCCGCGGCTTTGCTCGCGTGGAAGTTGATTATATACAAATACGAAAATATACATATGTATTTACAGATTAATTTAAAATATTACGTTACGTTGATGACCATAACTTGACCTCAGATCAAAAATAATGCAAGTCCGATACAAACTTTCACCCCCTTTTTCATCCCTTATTAAATAAAATTTCCAAAATTCCTGAAACACGTATTTATTTGTTTTACGTCAATAACCGAAATACAAAATTTTGTTTATGTAACTTTCAAAATGACGGACTTTCATACATATTATCATACATATTATCATCCCCTATTTTGACCCCTTTGGGGTGGAATTTTCTAAAATCCTTTCTTAGTGGGTGCCTACATAACAAAATGAATATACAGTCCGAATTTCATGCTTGTAGCCTTGATAGTTTGCGCTCGGCGATGATGAATCAGTCAGTCAGTCAGGACATGTTATTTTATAAGTATAGATTTAGCCTACGATTCACAATCATGTGTTAACTAAACACACAACCTAACCATCAATAGTGATTTGTTCTATATTGTTAATTTAAAACCCCATACACAAATACACTTGATAAATTTATTCAGCTTGACCCGGAAACGATCACGGCTCTTTTTTCATAACTGTTGGTATAATTGATTATAAACTATAGAAATATTTTAAGTTCACGCTTATTTTAAATTATCTTAATGAAACTAAAAAAATGTGGTTTTATATATTTTAATATCATAAATATTATACATTACATAAAATATACAGAATATTTCCAACAAAATAATATTTTAATGCAAATCTATAGATTTGTATTTTATAATCTTAGAATAATATCAATAACGCGCCAAGATTTAAACTAGTTCGTAATTAGTGAGCCTAGCTTTTACATATAATCTATATAATTATATATCGAGCTTAGATTTTGAACTAACCTTTCGGGCACTTTAAATATTTACACTGATAGGTTCGTAATGATGAAGATATTATCTATACTCTAAAGTAAATGTACTAAAATAGGCGCGGAGAGAAAGTTGTAAACCGTTTAGTTGAAATTAGCTTACATACACATGACTGGAATACGAACCCCGAACTAATCATGATATGCAGTGTAGTCTATTGGGAGAGCGAATCGTTACATTATGCTATCACTGAAAGAACGTAATCTTTACCTTCCATCCATTACTGTTTTCAGTTTATGGTCCGGATCGATTTTATTTTTCAAGCCATATATTTTCCGCTTCCAGCTTGCTAGGCCTGTCATAGCTTCTTATGGGTTATAATCTAATATAAGACTAGGACAAACACAACATCCAGTCCCCGGTCATTAATTTATCATCATGAAAGTGTGAACCCATATTTCACCAATAATAAATTTTCTGCCATGCCGGGATTCGAACCCGGGACCATTAGCTCAGTAGACAAACATGTTATCGACTGAGCTAAGGTGCGCTAGAACGTAATTATGTATAAATATAACTCTAGTATTTTATATTGGTTATTATACTTACTAACAAAATAAACATACTTTTGTAACACCCTTTGTATTATTTAAGTTTCTATTTATGAGTATGACATTACAAAAGAACAAGTGCTTAGTTTCCTCCATAAGAAATAATTTGCAATGTTTTGTATTGTCCTTCTCTCAGGACGATAATGGCTTTCTTGAGTTACTTCATCATTTTTGTTTGTACCGTAGATTTCCATTGTTAAACTTGTGGTCATCATTGTAAACTATTTCAATTCATTTACCTCTTGTTAATGAAGGAGCAATATGATTCCCATTCATGCTTCTCATAGGCAAGTTATGGCACTCCTAGAATAAAAAGTTTTATTTTTTTAATTAATACCAACGTTTATTATAATAAATCTGGATTGAAAATTCCTTAGCGGTTTCATCTTTCTAATATATAATAGTATATTCAATAAATTATCACTTTGATTATCATAACTGTACAGCAAAAAGTGAATTGTTCAATTCATATTATTCATGTAAGTTGTAAATTATAGTTTTCATATCCTTTGAATTAATATTAAGATGTATGTTTATGAAAATAATCTATCTGTGCGTATTTGTTTTACTATACAGTCCCGTGTTAATAGACAAAGGGTGGTCTGGTGGTCTAGGGGTAAGGTGTCAGACTTCTGTGCTGGGGGTCCAGAGTTCAATCCTCGGTCCCGGCACAGATTTATCTGATTGCCAAACCCTTCCTTCACCTCTGACAAGACGTATATTAATCACAACTTGTGAATGTGGGGAATGCCAGGCCTCTAGCGTGGTNCCACCGTGGTTCGGATTCCACGTTAAACTGTAGGTCCTTCATTTCATCTCACCATCACCCTACCATTACACATTAGCGTAAGTGCGTATAACCCGAACGGGTAGTAAGACGCGGTGCTAATAATAATAATAATAATGTAGACAGAGCCTTATCTGACAGACATAAAAGTTACTAGAACTACTATCTTGTGTTCATACGTCAACTCATGTGATCTACATCTGCGATTTTTATAGATATTATCAACAACTATAAAAATAACACTTAAAATGAAATGTGTAATTGCTGAGCACAGCACAAAAAAATATTTTCTAATAAGCCCTACTTGTTAAAATAGAACTGTTCAAAAATATAAAAAGAAAATTGCTTTAGAACACTTTTCAAAATTCTTTGGAAGGTTTATTCTTATGTAGTAAAAGTAAATTGTGGTTCTGAATTGAGAATTAAAATAACAAACTATTCAATTTTCACTATTTGTTAAATTTATATTGACTTTCAGTAATATCTCATCTATAGCAATGAATGATGAGTTTTAAGGAATCCAACGATAGATATAATCTCAAGACCGACTAACCAGGATATTAGGTAAAAGAAATCAGCTAAAAAAAACTCGAATAGAAATGTGGTTGTATGCAGCCTTCGCTTGACAACAACGAAATTAGTGTAAGTTGAAAAAAAAAATTGATATTTTAAAACAATTATTATTTTTCAATATTTTTTAGTGCTTAAAAACAAAATTATCTGCAAACTGGTTTCACTGGAATCAATTTCACTCTTATTTAAATGAAGACTTTATAAAATCACATCACGAGGTAAACGCTTGGTCCGAGGAATATTAACAGCAGCTCAGTTTTCAGAAGAATAGTTATATAACTCTAAAAATCACGACATCTACATTCAAGTATTCATACATCGAGTCAAATAATCTGCAACTGTGACATTTGAGTGTTTTTTTTTTAAATATCCATGTTGTCAGCCCACAATCGAGCCATGCATATAATGAGCTACCACCATCTGTTGGTGAAGATAGGGAAAAATTCTGTGGATAGAGGGTTTCATTTGGTCATCATAACGAACCCTACAGGCGTTAATCTCATTTTTATAGACAGGAGCTGCTTACTTTTTCATTCAAGTAGTTCTTAATTTGCTCTCACGAGGTTGAGTTTGAACCCGTGCCAGAACCCACTGCTTCACAGAAATATCCGAAATTGCCTAGGATCGAACCCGGGACCTCTGGATATGTATCCACGAACGCTGACCACTAAGCCACAGAGTTGGTTTATATTATCAATACGTATATAAGAACATAATAATACGTTTGTATATTCTAACTGGCACTTCCTATGAAAATTGTAATGTACCTAATTTAAGGGTTATCCGTGGGTTGAGACGGGATCTTAAATAATCCTGTAAGCCTCTTTGTTTCTTAGGGCTAGAATTCTAATTAGCTAGCATGCGATCATATATCAATCAAACCTACCTGACACATGTCATCAGTGCTTTTGTCTTGAAGCACGTACTGTCTCCAGGACCCGAACCCTTCGCCTTATTCACTAAAAATATGAAAAAAAAGTACACGCGTATGAATAAAGGTACACATTTTATAAATTTAAATGTTGATATGGATGTGTAATCTTTTGAAAATTAATAGGATTCTATTTTTCTTAAGATAAAAAAGGGTAAAGTTAATTATATTATTGATGATAATTTTTTATATAGGTAAAATAAATCTATAGGATTACAGTACTACATTTTATAATTTATTATTGCATATAGTGTATTTTATTTTGAAAATTGTATATCAAAATAAATTTCTAAATAAAATTATTTTCCCATTCTACTCTCTAAACCTACGCCTATAAATTATAAAACTACATTTTAATCATTTTAAAGCTAAATAAACATCTCAATTTGTGAATAATGTTCTAGAATACCTTGTTTGAAACTAAACATTTATTTCTGTGTAGCTACTTACAACGGTAAACGAGCGATATATTTGGATTGTACAGTATCGTAATTTACATCAAGGTCAAGGTTAGAATTTCAAACGGATTGACTTTTATTCTTATGGGATTTTCTCTGAGGTTTTCTTATCCTCTCTTAACGCTGATGTATGTACAACATCCATATTCATATATATATATGTATAATTGTATATATATATATATATAATGTTGTGTATTAAATGCGCTCTTTACAAACAAAAAATCCGTACATGCATAATATAATTTTTACAACTCAGCTAGGGTATGTGTTAGGAAAGAGATAAATATATGTTAGAAGCCTTGCCGTGTAAAACTAAATGTTCATAATATTTCAAACTAAAAAACTAGCCACGTTCAATATAACTTGAGTAATATTAAACATACTGAATTTAGAATGAACACCCGTTAATTTACACCACCAAATAGAGTAGGAAAATATTCATTAATACGAACTAATGTATAATTATTATGTTTATACATGAACAGTACATTGTAAATGATGTTACTAATAATTCAACTCGTAGCTAAGAAATGTTTTCAATCCTCTCAAAATTATGAACATTTTTACTTTCTGTTTCAAAATTTGTATAACTTACCTTTGTCAATTATTTTCAAAACGACCACTGTGATTAAGACTAAACATTACATGATTATAAGGAATACAATCTTTTAAGTCGAACCAAATAACAGTTTACTGAAGATTGTACTTTTATTTTTTAGCACCGTGTATTACAACATGCTGAGGCGATATACACATATGTACTAACTACGCTGATGAGTTGAGTATAAGTAAGGTTGAATTTAGATAAAATGTATCCAAATTTGCGTAGAGGGAAATTGGGGAACCATTTAGGGTAAACCACACTGTGTACCCCAATCTCCCCCTTCATCGGTAGTCTAGTCTCTTGCTAGAGTAACGCCTTAGACCATGCGGCCACTGAAGCAGGTGTTATTTTAATTAAATATATTTTAATCTGAAATAATTCTATAATTATATTAAAAATGTAAATGTAAATGTATAACTAACATTTATGTAGTACCTTATATTACACGTAAGGACTAACCAAATTTAAACTATTATTTTTAACGAAACAAGTTAAAAGGGTTATTTTAAGTGCACTCACGATCATTCATCTATAAATAATTTACTAATTATGTAATGTAGTACATATAATCAAAAGGGTTTTATATTTGAGAGTAGATTTGTAATGAAAGATTTTTAAGGCAATCTAATAAATTGAATTAATTTGCATATGTTTAACATACCTTCTCACCCGCCTCGGTGGCGTAGTTGGCTAACGCGCTAGTTGTGTTGAGCTCGACTGCCGAGGACGTGGATATCGAGGTTCAAATCTCGGTCGGGTGAACTGGGGGTGGTTTTTCCTAAATGGTTTTACACTCTCCCTCCACGTAAATGTGGGTTCACTTCCTCTAATTCAACCTTCCCAATTCCCAATCAATTAGCGTAATTAGTACTTAAAGCGTATAACCCGAACGGGTAGTAAGACGCGGTGCTAAATAATAAATAATAAAATTAAAAAAACATACCTTCTCCTAAACATTTGGGAAGTTGTCCAATGTTGACGCATGAACTTAGCGCCTGTAAAACTTCAGATATATTGATTGATTCCTTATCTCCTTGAGTGTTCATCGCCAATTTGACTGCGTTACCCATGTTTATACCATTGTCTGTCATGATACCAAAATCTCTGAGTACGCAGTCCAATACGCACTGAAACAATAAACAATCATTTATTGAAGACTTGGGTTTGCAATACGAGAAAAAAGCAATTATATTCATCTGCATGATAAATTGGCAAGTGACATCAAAAAACATTTATAAATTGCAAAAAAAAAAAAGTGTGAGCCTGAAAGGAAATTATATCTACAGAACGGCTGCTGCCGTTAACGATGATAGTGCCAACATTCGTGGATATATGGTGTCATGTGGTCAGCACAATGAACCCTCGCCGTTAATCCCGATTTTTCTAGACTGGAGCGTCTACTTCTTTATTCAAGTAGATCCTCATTTGTCCTCATGAGGCTGAGTTTGACCTCGTTCCAGATACACTACTTCACAGATAAATTTTAGAAGCACCGGGAATTGAAACTGGGACCTCTTGACCTATAGTCAAGAACTCGTACCACTATTATATAGAAAATGTTGATTGAATGTGTAACTGTAGACGCTATAATTCCAACACCAAGAAGCATAGAAATAGAGGACTTAAATATGTATATATATATTGTATTTATGGTAGCTTTAGTTTGTGCTTCTACGATCTACATACATTGCGAATATTGTTTACCTTCATAATGTTTCCAGCTTGTGGCCTGGGTCAGTTTTTTATTCAAGTCACGTATTTCCACTATCGGCTTGCTAGGCCTGTCATAGCCTCACCTGCCTTATAATCTAACTTGATATCAGGACAAGCACAACATCCAGTCCACAGCCGTTAATTTAGCAATGTGAAAGTGTAAACCCAAATTTCACCAATGATAAATATTTCGGCCAAACCGGGAATCAAACCCAGTACCCTTAGCTCTATATACAGACAAGCTATCGACTGAACTAAGCTGTTGGATGCATTGTGAAGCTGAAGTTTTTATTCATGTCGTCACCCGTTGCGAATAGTTCCAAAATCAATTAAATGAAATGGTGGAAACTTGATATATTTACTACGGATGCGTATCTTAAGTAACAATTTTTTAAAGCTTATCTTACTTTTAACAAAATAGTTATTTTATTTGTGTTTTGTGTTCATAGAGTATAATAGTAGGTCATATCTCTTTTTCGAATGGAAAACTGAGTTAGGACAAAAAACACACATATGGAACAAGGCTGTTTACAAGTTTACTCAACTAATATTGAGTACAGTATTTTTAGTAATATTTAGTAAATATGTGTCGGGGAAATTCATAAAATAATATCTATGATTAATTTTAAGATTTGTAATAATAAATACGTTTATGTCTAAACATTAAAAGTAATGGAAATAAGAAAATTAATCCGGCTACACGATATACAGTAAAACATATTTTATAACTGGGACTTAAAAAGCTCTTTGTTTACTATTATACAGTATAGTATAATAGTATTAAAGTCTAAAAAACGTTGTCTTTTACATGTTGATGATGCAACTATCTGGACATATGATATGTTCTATGTTTTCTACAAAACATAATGGCTGATGGCGTAGAACTATATCACATAATAAATAACATTACTTACTTGAAATTATTAAAATACAAAATATTAATTTTATTTGTATATAAGATCACGTATTTTATTAAAATACATTATATAGATCACACTTACAATAGTCTTGTCGTCTGGAGATAGTAATATAGCTAATGAAAGTTCTGAAACAAAAATTAAAAGCACATTTGATCAGAGATCATTAACATTTATTCCACCCATTATTTTGTTTGTATTTTTAAATAGTCTTAATTTTCTTAAAATATCGTATTTTGTAATCTAGCATGTAAAAATAAACAGTTTTATGTTAAATAAATAACACCAAACGTTGGTGTTAATCTGTTCAGGAAAATGTTAATGTCTAGCTTGAAATATAAAATCGTTGACTCCAGATTTAACGAGTATTTAAAAAATTAAAGTTTTTTAAGGTTTAATTAAATAACCATCAAATCCTCTTAAAATTGAGATAAGTACAAAATAAAGCACCACACACATACTAACAGACATGTTTTAAAGTATCTAATTTGATAGTTAATTCATACGCTTGATAAAATATTCATAACTTTGATCACACAAATTATTTAATTTGATTGTTCACAAGGAGTGAAACATTTTCTGATATATAAAAAAAGCAAAAACAGGTGTTAAAAATTTTTAAAAGCTCCCTTCTCTTGAAGGTTTATTATTAGTTTAGTAAACATATTTTGTTTGTGGTATCCAACAGCCATGTTTTGGAAGAATTAAATATATGGTTTTCTAGCTTTTCATAATCTTTTATCAGCCTTTATTAAAAGAAGGGTTTAGAACCATGACTGATAGAAACTTCTTTGAGTTGCGCGAAACAAAATGTCAACCCGCTTGATTCAAGGCTGGAAGCTAAGTATTTAGGAATCTTTAGTAGTTGGAATTGTGATATGTGCTCTGCGTGACACATTTTTAAAACTTAAACTAGGCTGGATTATTTTGTTGTTATAGGTAAAAAAAAAATGGGAGTGTAGGGGACGTGAGTTAAGGGTAGTATTTTACAGTTTGATCAACAGAAATTAAATAATTCTGCAGTAGAAACATAGTTAAATTTATTTACATTGTGACCTCAACAATTCTTTAATATCTGTCAAGGGTGTCCTCATTTAAAATGTTTTATCATCTAATTCCACTATTCTCATGACAGATATTTAATAAAAACACTTACCTTTTCTTATATTCCCTTCACTCCCAACTTAATACAGCAAGTATACAGCAGAAAGGAATGTTTATAATATTATATACACACATGGTTGTTTTTTTTAAACATTGATAATATTCTTGACTTGTTTATTAATATTATTTGGTCAGCGTTTATGCTATCTATCAAAACTTATATATTTATAGCAGATGAATTGACGTATATTCATAAATGAAAATATCTCTGAGATTTTAGTAACGTTTGTAATGCCAGATAATGTTCTTAATATACTTGCTAACCTGACAATATATACTAGAGTGATTGGTATTAAAACCGAACATGTGACACCCATACGAGAGAGAATTGTAATCCAACATACTGGTATGGAACTAGCTAAAGTGCTTATGGATTTGTGGAGTGAATATAAATGAATTCTAAAAGCGAATCTAAACCCCGAAGGTTGGTGTGTTTCCAAAGCAATGGATGCGCTAATCCGTGCATCTGTTCAGTTTTTCCCACCCACACCATCTGGAATAAAGGAGATTTATTAGGGAACTCCTGAGAGTGCGAGAGTAACTATTAGCTTTCCCCACTGAATTTCTTTGAGTGAGCGAGAAAGAACCTACACATTTTGCTGTAAATATCTCTCATAAGGCTTCCAGAAAGACGTTATACAAACCACAATCGACATAGCACCGATGGCTATACGTTCCCTTACCAAAAAAAAATGTGTGCTATGGATTTTCATTGCTCGTTAAAAATCCGTCGACTTCGACTGGGTTTGAACGCATGATCATGAGACACAATCTACCCAAAAACCATCGAGGACACAAATAAATAATAGTTATTAAATATTTGTCAATATAATCCAATTAAATTATGAATACAATGTATTTAACTAAATATTAAATACATACAACATTATTTGCAGCTGAAGGAGAATCTTACTTAACCTATCAAATTTATATTATATTACCTTTGAAATATTATCAAACTTGCTTTATTGGATGCTATATTTATAGAAAAATGTATGTTTTGTGATGTACTCTAATATTTAAAGTCCGGCAATTGTTTAAATAATGGTTCAGCTCTAAAATACATTAAATCGATTTTTTAAAGCTAGATGACATGAATAATATGTTTACAAATAAACTGAATTATAGCTAACGAGGAGTACTGAGCTTTACTTGCAAAGCTCGCAGTATTGTCGAGGGCTTAGGAAGCAATGTCGTCGTTAAAGATGAGGCGAAGTTTTTTTTTTAAATATAAGCCTGGTGCTTTATTATTTTGGATCATAATAAACTATTAACATAAAACGTGATCTAATTTTTAAATTGTATCCCCATTTCTCAATAGCTCAGATTATTTATAACATGTAACTAATTATAATATTTTAAAATGAGTTCAATATAACTAAAAATATTAGGTTGTTCGAAAACATGGTGATTAGGGAAAAAACTTGGTCCAAAAAGGGATGAGGCTACTGGGTAGTGGAGGAGGCTATATAATGAGGAGTTATATAACATGTATTCATTACAACACATTGTTAGGATACTAAAGTTTCGTAGATTAAGGTGGGCAGGACATGCAGCGTGAATGGGAGATTCTAGAACCTTGTTCAGGGTACTGACTGGCAAACCCAAACCCCAAGACCCAGACGCAGATGGGAGGATAACGTTAGAATGGACCTGAAAGAGATGGGGTGTAATGAGATGGACTGGATATAACTGGCTCAAAATAGGGATAGGTTGCGTACTTTTATAAGTGCGACAATGATCTATCGAGTGTCTGATACCGTAGTGTTAGTAAGTAATTAATGATTTATTAATTTTTAGCACCGCGTTTTACTACCCGTTCGGTTTATACGCTTATGCACTAATTACGCTTAAGGTTTTAGGGATGAGGAAAGTTAAATTTGTAGGGGAGTATACTTGTATTTTCGTGGAAGGATAATGGAACACCATTTTGAATAAACCACCCTCGGTACATCTGACCGAGATTCGAACCTTGATCTGCCCATCATCGGCAGTCTACGCTTTAAGTACTAATTACGCTAATGGATTTGGAATTGGGAAGGTTTAATTAGAGGAAGAGAACCCGCATTTGCGTTGAGGGAGAGTGGAAAACAATTTAGGAAAAACCACCCCCAGTTCACCCGACCGAGAGTCGAACCTCGATATCCCCGTTCTCTGCGGTCGAGCTCAACACGACTAGCGCGTTAACTAACTACGCCACCGAGGCGGGTTAATTTGTTTTAAAGGCCGGACTAAAATAAAAGAGTTTGTTTATAATGTGGCAGTCTAGACAGTGAAAAGTATTACTCTAAACACGGGTTACCAGTAGCTACAATCAACGTCCGTTTATAATGTATGCGAGGTAATTTATAATACTTTTTTTAGCATGAAAGTAGTGGTTTTTTTAATAATTAATACTAGAAGTCTCATTATTACAAAATTTTGTTTTAATCCGCTGGATATTTCATATTTATATGCCATGGTATATATAAAATAAAATTCAATAGCAAGAATAATACTGGCTTTGTTTTTATTACAAAGTGCCAAAAGCAAACACCTTTGCTAATGGGATTTGTTGAAAACACATTCAATATTTATTATTTAATTTATGAAGTATCATCATGTTGTCATGTTAACTCTCAGTATTCCATTTGTTGGTGAAAGAATTGATAGACTGCAATTAACATGTCATTTGTATGAATGGTTATTTGTAAAGTACACTCCAGATTTTTTTATTAGTATCATTTTAATTATCTGAATAACAGTGTGTTGACTGTGATGGAGTGTTTTAATATAAAAATATTATTTCAAAAATATATAGGTTACCGAGTTGATATTAAATCAAGTAAATCAAAACATGTTACATTTTCGTCGCATTTTTTTGAGGTAATTTTTATTCATAAGCTCATGTAATTCTTCCATTAATAACTCAATTCCCCCTCCTTAAACAAACAAGTTACTTTAAAATATTTTAATCTTAGCTCCCTTTTATTTGGGGTGAACTAATGGAGAAGTGTTTTGTCTATTTACGACAATTAATACATCTACTTTAATTTTTACATTTTGATAACCGCGGGCTACACCTTTTTACTAACGTTAGGAAATAATATATTTCTACTCTTTTTTGTAGCTTATGCTATTATTTATTTTACTTTAGTTTATCCCGTTGTTGAGAATTCAACTTTTTCTATGATACCAGAACTTGCCAAATTTGTTTTGGTGAACCTGTTTGACAAATGGATGCCCTTCCTGATGCTAACCCCTGACACATGCCTGGAGAAACAGAGTGAATTCTATGAGCGAGCGTGAAGGTATCTACCAAGTTCACAGGAAAGGTATTTTCACATAATTTATAGAGATATTTAACATGCTACAGCTGTCACTGTACCGACGGTATTACTTTATCTCCAGAGGAGGTTGAACTACGGATTTCTGTCACTCAAGCGAAATCCGTTGGCTTCGGCTGTGTTTGAACCCAAGAACATCGCGTCTTAGTATTCCTTACTTTACTTACCAACTTTAGTTTGTAGTTTGGCGCTACAGATTTCAAGGTACTTCATTGCATCGGTCATTACATTTCCTTGCTGAAATTAAAATCAAACAGGTTTATGGATAAATATATTTTTAGTTAATTTATTTCTCATACCATTTCACAAAGATTATACTAATGTACTACTAAAAATATTGTACTATATACTATATTTTAAATTATAAATTGAAATGTGTAGCACATATTCACTCAAATTGAATTTATATAAATTTATATAATAAATATGTAGGCTACTTTTTATTATAGGCTACTTGAATAAGCCAAATTAATTGCAGAGGAATGATGTTAATTCATACGATAATTAAATATAAAAATTCTAAAATTTAAGTATTAAATGACCAAACTCCTCTAATTATTATATAGTTAGTCAAATTGGTTTTGTTTTGTTTTATTACTATTTTAATACAATTTATTCATATATGTTTGATAAAAATTGTATCACACCTTTTTTTAAATTCAACTTGAATCATAAAATAAATAATGAATTCATTGGTTGTTCAAATGATGTCCAAACATCCATAATAAAACTAGATATAAAACCTGTCTCCCCTGGTTCACGAACCTCTTAAGGCACTCGAAATATGAGTTCAACTTTAAACAAATTTGGATATTGCTATATATTTTAATATTATACTACCGACGACGGCATAAACTAGTTAACCTGATTTTTTAAATGTTTATATCGAACTGTATGTACTTTTTTTTTAAATAAATCCCTCAACTTTTGTCATTTTTACCTAATCATATTCTAAAATCTCAAACTAAATCAAACACACTTCGTTATGAAATAAAGACGTTTATCTGTATTTGCAAATATATATATTTTTAGAATCTCGTCTTATTACCCATTCGGTTTGAACGCTTCTATACTAATCACGCTAATGGCTTTAGGAACTAGGAAGGTGATATTTAAAGCAATTTTGCCAGCATTTGATTGGATGGGGAGTGAATTTTTTTTTTTTTAAATATCACCCTAAATACAAATGACCGAAATTCGAATATCAATCTCCCCCTCATCGGAAGTCTAGTCTACTACGAGAGTAGCGCGTTAGGCCATGCTGCCACCGAAGTGGGTTATTTGTAAACTGATATTATCAAAACAAATATTTATCTATCAAATATTGACAATTTCTGATCACAGAGGTATTTATTGGCTTATCCAGATTTTTATAGAAGAGGAGCTATAAATATATATTTTAAAAAGGTTGTGAGAAGTTAAAGATCATACACATAGGCCTAAATGATAACACAATTATTTTAATTTAAAAGATAAAGGTATTTCATATTATTTACACATTTAATAAAACGATCACTGGTATTCCAGTCTTTTGTAAGTTATTGACCACGTGATCACCATTGCAAGTTGTCTCACTGCCAACGAACATATTAGTGACCATTCCATTAGAAAGTACAGTAGCCTACTTATGTCAATAAAAAGCAGATCAAATCGCGCAAACAAGTCATAGTACACCATCAAACAAGTACAGTTTATTTCCTATAGCTAACCCCCAAATTAAAACAATTAAAAACTGTGATAAATTTCAGCTGTTTGGATTTTTTTTTGTAAATAATATTACAGTGTATTCTAATTATTTAAGCAAAAAAAAATTGATAGTAAGGTTATCTCTTTTTGTTTATTATTTTAATTCCTCTTTCCTTATTTTCTATACGTTTTAGTTGTTGTTCTATGACGACGAACTGTTTCGGTGATTTTTCACCATCTTCAAGTCTGAGGAAAACCAATATTATTTCAAATGATTGTATAAAAATATGTAATAAATATGATTGATTTTATTTCATATTATTGGAAAGTTTGTGAGATTTCACTGTTTTATGTGGAAGAATTTGTTAGTGAGATGATCAACAAAATGTACACATATGAGGAAATAAGATTAAAGAATTGATAAAATTGATAGTGTTGCTAATGTGACACAGAGAGTTATATGATGAGTGTATATAGATAGATATATTATTGTAAATTTGTTGTTGTTTTGCTAAAATTTTTAATGAAATAAGATAAGGCAGATGAATTTACGGTATTAATCTTCTTGATTATGGTACAAATTGATTTAATTTGGGACGAAGGGATTGCGAGTTCTGTTTGAGCAGAGATTATTTTTTATTCTTTTTAGTTTGACGTGCTGAAACGGCTTTCTTACTAGTCCCTCATTTACACAATTTGAAAGATGCCTCAGAACGTCACATTAAATAATAATCCCTGTTCAAACAAAACTTGCAATCCCTCCGTCCCAAATTAAATCAATTCGAAACATAATCAAGAAGATTAACACCGTAGATTCATCTGCCTTATCTTATTTCATAAAAATAATTAACAAAACAAAAAGACTTAACAATAATATCTATATCTATATTAACTCATCATATAAATAGCACTCTGTGTCACATTAGTAATACTGTCCATTTTATCAATTGTTTAATTTTATTTCTTCATATTGGTAACTTTATACAAATTGTTGATCATCACACTAAAAAATTCTTCCATATAAAACCATAAAGTCTCGCAAACTTTCCAATAGTATGGAATAAAATCAATCAACTTGGCTTGTTAATTTAAATGGTTATATATTTAACATTTCGTTTATCACACTATAGTTTCTCTTAACTATTCCCATTTCTAATGTTTAATTTTTTTTAAATTAATAATTTTATTACATATTTTTATACAATAATTTGAAATAACCATGGTTTTACTCAGGCTTGAAGATGATGAAAAATCACCGAAGCCTTTTGTCGTCATAAAAGAAAAACTAAAACCTATATAAAATAAGGAGAAGGGAATAAAAATAATAAAGAGAAAGATCTAACCTTATTATCAATTACTATTACTCCTTACTGAATAAACATGAACCTTATTAGAAAAACAAATAGGTCTATGTTGAAAATATATTTTATAAGCATTTTTTTACATATTTAATACACGTAGTGCTCATTATTTATTTTAGTAGACACTAACAGAAGTAGCCGAGGTACACACTTTTCTTTGCTTCAAACAAGACAGAAAAAATCTCTTTAATTTTAACCCAGCTTTTAATATATCTAAAAAAAATAAAGCAAAAATTTTAAATTACAATTTCAAGGTGCACATATTTGTACAGAGGTGCTACTAATTTTAAAATTTGGACAGATGTTTAGTAGATATCGCATAATGCTCACACGAGAAAAATTATTAATTTTTTTTAATGTATATTTAAGGGAAGGAGCCTTCATACATTTCAATTAACTACCTGACACATATATGATAAACACTACTATGTGGTGTTGGATAGCTTTACTAACATCAAAATATTAATCAAGTGCTTAAAAATACATTACACTTTAAAGGCCTACTTATCTGGAACATTTTGAGTTGTAAAAAGAACAACATTAAAACCCGTATCAGTGACCGCATGTTCTAAGGCGTTACTCTTGCAATAGATGAAACCTCGGATGTTGAGGATATCGTGGTTTGATACCGATCGGGTGTGTCAAGGGTATTTTTTTTTCCTAAATAGTTTCCCACTCTATACACACAAATGCGGGTTAAATCCTCTAAATTTAAACTTCCTCACCCCTAGTCTACTATTATAATTAGTATATAAGCGCATTAGCCGAAAAGGTAATAAGATGCGGCGCTAAAAAATAACATGAGGTCTGATTGTTTGAATTTGATGACCACTTTTGAATAAAGCTGAGTCAATTTGCCTTTCGTATATGCTCCTATTGTGGAATAATTTCATTTTTTTAATACAATATTATTCATGATAATTAAAAAAAAATCTTCTTTTGATTAAATAATTAGTGCGAACATTAAATAGAAGCTCTGTTTTACTCTGAAGCAATTTTAATGAAACAAATTGGTTAACGTTTGTGATATTACTTTTGTGTATTCATTAGGATCGCTTGTGAGAATATAGAAACATGTGTTTGGCAAATATTACATAAAGCAGATTCTTCATAACGTGTAGTTGTGTAAATATTCCATTGTGTAATTATTTCAAGCGCCTTGCCAATTATAGTCCAATTAAAAATATTACCAAAAAGTTAATACAAAGTTTTTTTCTCAGACAAACATTTGAAATAAATAATTAATAATACTACACACACAAAAAAATGTTGCAACCAGAAACTCTCACAATAAATGTTGAATATTTTCCATTATATATAATGAAGATTTGTTTAAAAAATAGCCTAGAATCTTATTCCATAGCTCAATTAGGAGACTTTATGTCCATTACTGTTTCCAGCCGATGGCCTGGGTAAGTTTTTTATTCCGGTCATGTGACCTGGTGGTCTAAGGGTAAGGTGTCAGACTTCTATGCTGGCGGCCGGGGTTCAATCCTCGGTCCCGGCAAAGATTTATCTGAATACCAAACCCTTCCTTCACCTCTGACAAGACATCTTGTGAATGTGGGGAATGCCAGGACTCCACCGTGGTTCGGATTCCACGTTAAACTGTAGGTCCTTCATTTCATCTTACAATCACCCTACCATTACACATTAGCGTAAGTGCGTATAACCCGAACGGGTAGTAAGACGCGGTGCTAATAATAATAATAATAATACTATTCCGGTCATATATTTTCCACTGGCTGGTTAGGTCTGTCGTAGTTTCCAAAGTCTTATAATTTACTTGAGACTAGGGCAGGCACAACATCCAGTCCCCAGCTGTTAATTTATTAATGTGAAAGGGTAAACCCATATTTTCATCAATGATACATTTTCAGCTTTGCTAGTAATTGAACCCGAGATCCTTAGCTCATTAGGTAGACCCACTAACGATTGAGCTAAGGTGTGCGAGTAATTCGGAGGCTGAGTCCTAAATATCTAAATTCTTGGTTATCTTTGGTGGCCGCATGTTTTAAGGCGCTACTATCACAATAGACTTGACTGCAAAATACGGGTAAACCAGGGTCCCGGTCGGGTTCAGTGAGGTTTTATATTCCTAAATCGTTTTCCACTCTCTCTCCACGTTAATTTGGGTGCACTTCCTCTAAGTTAAAACTAGCTAATCCCTCACTCTTTAGGGTAATTATTACATTCACGTATAGCTTTAATAGGTAATAAGACGCGATGTAAAAGTGTTATGTTTGTCGCTCTTGATAAGAAGTTCTGTTTTGAGATCCATCATACAGGTGATTTACGTGTGGTTTCCCAACAATACATTTGTTTGGTTTTTCTCGTGCTCTCTTTACGATAGTAAATGTTCACATATTCTGAGATGGACGCACTCGAATTGCAGAATAAAGTACACTTGTCTGCAGGTATTCATTTAGGGCACACTCGAATTGCGGGATAACGTATACTTGTCATACTGTGCACATAAAATAGGAACAAACTGTAATCCCGTTCAACCCCTAACCTAACCTGACATAACCTAGCCTAACCTAACATAAACTAACTAAACCCAAACTAACCTAAACTAACCAAATCCAAACTAACCTAACATAACCTAACCAAACCAAACCCAAAATAACCTAAAATAACTCAACCTAAACTAACCTAACCTAACCTAACCTCACTTCAATTTTCCATTCAGAGCAAAGTAATTATAAATTTAATTTTTACTCCGCAGTTCGTGTAAGGATATTACCAACCTCGGATGAGTTGTTCCGCAATTCGTGTGCACCGTCTGAGATGCCCCTCCCACCCGCTCCACTCATTTATACCCCTTAGAGTCAGGGCTGGTGCAGGCGTTTCATTCGCTTTACTATAGACGAGATCTAAGATTTGTATTCCAGTGGTATTCTATATACCTAATATAAATAAACCGTACCTTCTTCGTGACAAATAATAATAATAATAATAATAATAATAATAGGGTTACAAAATACAAGAAAAAAATTATTATTAAAAAATTGAAAAATAAATAAAATATTAGTGTCGACCCCTTTCCCGGCCTGACAATCTAAGGTATTGTCCAATAACTGAGTAAGTCTAATTTTGGGGTTTTTTGACCCCCTAACATCTTCCCTTTGTCCCACATTTTCACAATTTGGTGAACCTTTCCTTTTACTATTACATCACAATCACACGCACCCCTCCCTCGATATTTAAATAGTATTTTTAATTGTAGAGCTTATATTATAACCATTTTATTGAAACGTGTTCGCCAAGCTCAACGGTCAAAGTCGATAAGTAGGTCTTTGTTAGCTTATACCTGCGTCCAGTCGGGTTCATTAACACAAAACTCTGCCCGATACGCTGAAATGTAATGTGACGTCACACATTATTTGACACTCTCGTCCTCTCCCATATCCTCATCACGCTTGGTCAGGTCAAGCACTATTCCACCCCATCCCCCACTCACTTACGTATTTTATGGAAATCTTCTAAATTAATGTATGCAATAATATTATCCCTTCTTCCCCACCTTTTTTTTTCTTTATATTTTGAAGCTTTCAATTAAATATCAAAATTATTTACTGACAAATCAAAGACTAATAAAGCCATGAAAGTGATTATGTTGTTAATTAATATTTAAAGATTTATTATTGTTATTTGATAAAAATATTTAGATGTTATTTCTTTATTTATAAATAATTATTAACGTATTTAATCTAAATAATCATTATTTTAAAAGTAAAAAAATTTTTTTTTGGTGGAATGTTAATACCTCTTGTGTTAAACCTGTACATTAGATCAATTTTTTTTTAAACATGTCTTAATATATTTCACTAAGTTAACCTCAAATAAGAAAATGGAAACTTACCAGAAATGTTATTTTTGCTACAATGATGGTACATATAAAAAAAACACTCTTCATTTTTACAAGTGATCCAGAAATTTCACCTCAGAATACAAATGTGTTGGAAATTTGGTTTCAATCCTATAAATAAAATTGTACAAATATTATTTATTGTATTGTAAGAAAGTATTATTTTTAAAGTTGATGTAATTTCCTATGTTGGCAAATAAACAGATTTCAAATAATTAAAAACATTACTTGCTAACAAATAGTTATAATTAATAATTGGTTTTAAATATGAAAATGTCAAAAGTATAAGAATTTACACAATTGGTTAAGGTTTAATTTATATGGAGATTAATATACTCTATAAATAGATTTTTATTTAGATTTTTATTTATATATGATTATATATAAAAATAACGTGTATATATATATAACTTGTGTATATATATAACTTGTATATATATATACAACTTGTATATATAACTTGTATGTGTATATATATAACTTGTATATATATAACTTGTGTATATATATATATATATATATATACAACTTGTATATATAACTTGTATGTGTATATATATATAACTTGTATATATATATATATATAACTTGTGTGTGTGTGTGTATATATATATATAACTTGTGTGTGTGTATATATATATATATATAACTTGTGTATATATATATATAACTTGTGTATATATATAACTTGTGTGTATATATATATAACTTGTGTATATATATATATATATAACTTGTGTGTATATATATAACTTGTGTGTATATATATAACTTGTGTATATATATATTCACACACAACTTGTGTATATAACTTGTGTGTATATATATAAATATATATATATATATATACAACTTGTGTATATAACTTGTGTGTGTATATATATATATATACATATATATATATATACAACTTGTATATATAACTTGTGTATATATATATATACAACTTGTATATATAACTTGTGTATATATATTCACATAAAAATAAATTTAATTCGTGTAACTTTGGATTAGTTTATTTTACAAATTAATGAAACTACAGTTAATTTATTGTTTGCATATATTTAGCCAATAAATGTTAAAACACATTTTTACTATGCTTAAAAATAGAAAAACACAACTTATTTATTCTCCAACATCCAATAAACATGGTTTTTATTCTAGGTTATTCCTATAAATTATTTACGTTTATTGTATGTATTATAGTGTTATTTTAATCTATCTAATTTCAACACTTCTATAACCATGTTATTATTTTATTTGTACAGTCAACACCTATTAAATACTGTATTAATTTAAAACATACATTTATTTCAATTTCATTTTCCTTACCTTTAGTGTACTTTATTTAATATAAGTTTTTATTCTAGTTTTATTTCCAAAATCAATATCATACACACGTACCTATCTCTTCTTATTTCTTTGTAAATTTTATTATTCAATTTCTTAAACTAGCGAAGTTATTTTTAAGAACTGATGACGTTATTTTAATAATGAAGTACCAAGAATGGTCTCATGTATTTAGTGAAGAGTGATGTGTATTATTTAATTGGTTTAAAAGCAAACTCTTCCTTTTATAGTTTGCACAATCTCAATAAAAAATATATATCTCAATATTAGTTCTAACAGTATTTTATCTTTCTTAATTTATGTAATTGTATAAGATAAATTTTAATATGGCATAGATTAAAAAGTAATTAGCTTTCCTATAATCGCAAGGCTATGTAAATGCAAGTCAAGGTAGACTAGTTGTTTCAAGGTCATATTATTTATTTCACAAATTAGAGTATGTGTCACGATATTACGCCAACATTAATATTTCTTACGTTCAATAGATGGATAACAAAAACAACTTCTATACAGGTTATACATATTTATGATAATTACTATAATGGAGTAGGAATGAGGAAGGAAGCATTTTTAGAGGTAATATACCCGTATTTGCTTAGAAGGAGAGTGGGAAATCGTTTAGGAAAAACTACCCTCAGTAGACCCGACTGGATTTCTAAACCCAGTATCCCTCGTCATCAGTAGACCAGTCTAACACGAGACTGATTCCTTAAACCATTTATCCATTGAAGCGGGTAACTAAATTATTAATTTGTCATTAATTTTAGTTTTACGTGTTTGAATAACAAACCTAGTCACCTGAAACTCAACACTAGCTTAAGGGCACAGATATCATTTAACATTAGCCTTGAGATAAGATGGATAGTCACTTGGTGGTAAATTAAGTCTTGTGCGCCCTTGCAGAACTAGAACCTTGGCTTCGATAGTCAAGAGTAAAGAAAGACCAATAGGGTGGCTGGTTACACACCAACGAGTCCCAAGTCGAGTCGAGTCTCATAGAGTCGAGTCCAATCTGGTTCTATAGTCGAGGAATTTCACACTAGTGAGTCGAGTCATCGAGTCAACTAGTTTCATCAAAGTGATCGTGCAAGAAGGATGCAGTTCTAACGGTGTATATTAATACAATGGTATGGAGACGCTGGCGTAGACGTCTATAAAGACGTCGCTTAATGTATATTCAACCACTTAAATGTGAAACGATGCAACTTATAGCAGGATTCTCCTGAATAAGAACAATGAAGTATCCAGTGTCCATGCTGTTAGCCTTGGAAAGCAAGTGGAAGTAATACACTTGACTGGTCTGGACCGACGAAATCTGTCATCTGCCGCATCATGGACTCTTGACTCGCCTAGACTCGGTTAGACTCGGCTAGACTCGGGGTGACTCGACTAGACTCGGGACTCGTTGGTGTGAAACCAACCTAACCAGCCTAGAAACTATGTTAACAACAGTTACTAAAAATAAATGGTACGACACAATCAATTTATCAAATACAATATTACATTTTGTGACAGTATTCAAAAATCATTTATCAGTAAACCACCCTCAAATTTATTTAATTCGATTAAAATATACATACGCTTTTATTTATAAACTTCCATACTATCCATTTTGAACAAAAACTTTTGATTAGTTTTAGAAAAATTTCATATGTTAATGAATTAGTCATATGTCAATTACTTAACCTTAAACACATTTGAGCTCCAATAAAAGTAAACAGTGCTATTTTTCACTTAAAACTTTTTTCGGATAATCATTTTGAACAAAAAATTTTCAAGTCATTTTGGAAAAAAAAAATAGACTTGAAAAAATCAGTTATTCCTTAATCTGGGAGCTAGAATCAAAAGTTGGAAACATAAAGTGCTTAGCAAAATCCATCAAACAATTTTGGCTCAAGTCCTAAGGAAATAAAAAAAATTGTAAAACGCACTTGCTTAGAAAACACAAAGATTAATCATAATTGGGAGGTCGAAAATTGACATGATTATAATATGTTTTGAAGGCCTACAGGGCCTGTGTTTGATTTTAAATTAATGTTCATGGGTTTGTGCCACGGTGAGGGAATATTAACTTCCAGCTTTTCGGCTGTAATTAAATAATGATTATCTTCCAATAAATGTAAGCATTAAAACAAATTTAGAACTGGGTTGCACATTTTCTTTCCAAACCACTCTAAGACAACTCAATATATATATATATATATATATATATAATTATTATTTTCTAATTAATATATTATCAGACATAATTGAAGGTTCAACATACCCGTGTTTTTTAATTTCCTTCATCTTTCGAATATATGTACTGAATATAAATAGTCTAAAAGGGTTTTTGATAAGTTAAACAAAATTAAAAGTGTAATTATCGCTGGTCAGACACATTTTTTTTAATGCAGGATTCATAAAGTGTAAATGGTTTGTCCTCCCTTTTGCTTTAAAATTCAAAACTACTATCAACCTAAGCCATAAGGCCACGATGCTTAGAAGGTTTTATAATCCGGAAAAGCCTTGTTGGATTTAATTGCGTTCCTTCAATAACTCTTCTTTTAGTTCAATCATAAGCTTGTTTCTCTCTATAATTCAGCTTACATTTGTTTAAAGTAAATTTAAATAATGAGGCATTTTTTTTTAAATCGTTAACTTTTTTTATTTTGCATTTATATTTTACTAGTGAGGTATGATTAAGGTTATTTCAGAGTAAGTGGGTATAATTGAGCTGCCTATTAGTGAAACGAATATGAGATAAGGCAATTTATTCCGTCGGTAAATAGTTCTCGAGTAAAGTCAAAATACCTTTTAACGTAAACCATTTTATAGATTGTAACGAGGTCCCGTTTTGTCGTGATCATTCGTCATTTCATCTGTCTGTAAGGAATATGCTACCGAAGAGTGCAGGTACATAAAAGCGCAGGCGATCGGGATACAAAATAACGCAGGTACATAAGAGCGTAATTATTAACTGCCGTGTCTTTTTTTTCTCTTTTGTTTGGTGGCAGGAATGCGTAGCCTACTTGAATTAACAGTTGTCCAACTTCACCCTTTGAAACCTGATTGTCCTCTAACTTAGCCTAACCTAACCTATCTTACCCTAAAAGTTCAATGCCAGTAACTTGAAAGCTACGTTAAGGCTTCTTGCACGATCTGTACAATTGCTACCCAGTCAAACACATACCCCCTTGTGCTGTTCTGAGGAAGAAAGAGGGCACTCTAAGGTCACAAACCCTTGCTCGATCTGTACATCTGTACACTTACGCTGTTTTGTGCCTGCTCTATTTTATGACCATTTGGTTGCACTGTTATATACCTGAGCTCTTTTGTACCCTGGCTCTTCGGGGCTGCAAACGTCTATAAGGGTGTTTGATCCAGGATAACGGTTAAATGCGTGGGTTAATTTTAACAAGGTTTGGTAAGGACAATTTTTATCATTGGCCAAACAACATCTATACAGTTTTTTTATCTGATCCCTTTAAAGATGGCGGTCACTAAAAAGTATGTATGTTTGTTTGTTTCACGATAACTTCCAAATACCTGGACACATTTTAACGAAATTTGGCTGGAACCTTCTTTGAATTTGGGCTAAACGATGTATGTATATACTTTAAATCTAATTATCAGTTTGAATATACCCTCCAATCAAAAAGTGTTTAGTTTAATATCTCATCTCAAGTGATTTGAATTTTTAGTTTTAAGCGATCGATCAGTAACCTGAAGCGTATTTAAAAAAAAATGAAATATAAGGCGAGACTAAGTAAGGGGGAAATGCAGTTTCTGTGACTCATTAG